>JAHWFO010081981.1:0-38629 GCA_023313115.1 Rhysida immarginata
TAAGGCAAATCTTTGAGAAATCCTGGGAGTATGCAAAAGAGGTCTACGCTTGCTTTGTGGACCTCGAAAAAGCATATGACAGAGTTCCTCGGGAGAAGCTCTTGCAAGTGTTATAAGAGTATGGAGTGGATGGGCAATTACTGGTTGCTATAATGTCTCTGTACGAAAGCTCTGAGATGTGTGTCCGGATAAATGGCATTAAGTCAAGACCATTCACCGTGGGTGTTGTACTCCACCAAGGGTGCGTACTGTCGCCCCTCTTGTTCATTACCTTTATGGACTGGATAGACAGGGGCAGCCGAGGCGACGAGCGTGTTTGTGTGGGCGACTGCTTGGTGGAGAGGTTGCTCTTTGCTGACGACCTTGCCCTCCTTGGGTCTTCTCGCACGAACCTTCAGCATGCACTAGACCGGTTTGCAGCCGAATGTGAAGAAGCTGGGATGAAGATCAGTTTGGCTAAAACTGAGGTGCTGGTCCTTTCAAGACAGCCTGCTCAGTGCGCTCTCCATGTTAGGGGAGCCTCATTAAGACAGGTGGAGAAATTCAAGTATCTCGGGATTGCATTCACGAGTTATGGACGGCAGGAGAAAGAATTGGATGCTCGGATCGGTGCAGCAAGCTGTGTCAGACGTGAACTGTGGCGATCCGTGGTAACGAAAAGCGAGCTGAGTAACAAAGCCAAGCTCTCCGTCTTCAAATCTATCTTTGTCCCCATTCTCACCATTCATGAGGCTTGGGTAATGACCGAAAGAGTGCGATCGCGGGTACAAGCGGCCGAAATGAGATTTCTGAGAGGTGTGGCAGGTGTTACCCTACTAGATAGAGTGTACAGCAGCACAATAAGGGAATCTTTAGGTGTTGAGCTGCTACTCTCCGCATCGAGAGATCTCAGTTGCGCTGGTAGTTGCGCCACGTGATACGGATGCCGCAAACTAGTCTTCCTAGGCAGTTGTTATTTTCCAAGCCGGTGGGTAAGAGACCAAGGGGTCGGCCTAGAACCAGGTGGCTAGACTACATGGAGAATCTGGGTTCGAGTCGCTTGGATATTACCAGGGAGGACATGCGCCTGATGGCGGAAGATCGCGATCGCTGGAGATCCTCCATAGGGCTGCTGCCCCCGCGACCCTAACGGATATGCGGGTTTGAAAAGTAAGTAAGTAAGTAAGTATGAAAGCCACCCCAACCGAACAAGAACTTAAGACCTCCATAAGGTCTGTGCTCTTTCCTCATATCTATTCCTTTACAACCAGTCATCATTTGTCATAATGTTTCCCATTACTCTGTAATTATTATTACATTGGCCCTAACTCTTTTTCTACTTCGTATAAATACCAGGCCTGGCCAGCCTCACATCTCTGTAGCTTAAACGCCTCCAATGATAACGTCCAGTTGAAACGCGTCAGGCAAATAAAAAGCTTTCTACCGCATCTCTTTGGACCCTTATTCATTTACTATAATGGAGTTTGTTACAATGAGCTTTTACTGAAGGTGGGGAGGGGGAACCTGTATTGCTTACTTTCTTTTCTTGACACTTGTTTTATGCAAAATATGCAAAGAGCAGTGCCACCTAACACGTTTAATTTTACAAATATTTATTCTTTTTTTAATAGGAAACTGATTTAACGGAGCAATTTTGTGGAGAAGTAGACCTCATTGGTAAGTTTTTGTGTTCCTAAATTTTTGACGCCAGACAGAAAAGTGTGAGCTGGTAGTCACGTGTGTCCGGCAGAGGGGGTGGTTATATAGAAATTAAAACGCTGTAGATAAGGTCACGGCGCCTTGGCTTCTCACTGTTCACGATGGTCTAAAAAGGGAAGTGGCGCGGTGAAGGATCGAGCATGCGCTTCGCGCAACAGATGGTTAATGATCGGCGAAACAGCACTTTGGCAAGCAATAATCGTTCAAAGGAGTCGTTTGCGTACATGTATATACAGTCAATTCTCGTTAATACGAAATCGTGGGGACCAAGAAATTTTTTCGTATTATTCGTATTTCGTATTAACCAACAATACTAAAAGTGTTATGAAATAAGCACGGAAATAGAATACTTTAAGTTAGAAATAATTTTTATTCATCTCTCCTAAAAAAATCTGTAATAACAGTTTGTTTTCGCGCTAAAACAATTTTTTTTATTATTGAAATAAATAACGGTAAATTTTTTACGCTTTTAAAACAGCGTGGCCTGGCGAATTTGCCAATAACTATCGGCTTTTTCTTGTCAGTGCCATCCATATTTGTACATAATAATACTGACAACCGCTCTTTGCTACTTTTCCCTATGAAAGATACCGTAAAAAAACATTAGATACATGTACAAAATTATCGGTAAAAAATACAATAAAGTTTAAATGACGCATGCATACCTCCATGACACTTTTCACCTTTTAAATAAGATTTCTCGGGCAGAAGATTATAAAATAGGGCGGTTTCGTCAGCGTTGTAACTTCAGATCTAATGAAAGATCCTTTCGTTTCCTTTTGCTTGAAGCTGACATTGAATAAAATTCCTGACTGTAGATAACTGCGTTGTAGCGAAGAGAAAATTGATTTTGAAACAATACCGATATTGCACTTGTTTAAATAAAGATTTGAGCGCCATGTGACAGGATTTTAGATCTGAATAGCTGAACCAATCAGATTTCCCGTTAGCTTGAAAGCACGTGATTCAGATTTCCCGTTAGTTTGAAAGCACGTGATTCGTTAGTTTGAAAACTTCGACTAAATAACCGATGTTTTTTTATCGAATAATCGAATAAAAATATCGACTGATTAAAAAATCGAGTATTCATTTATTCGAATACTGTAATTCAGAAGCAATCACATATGAAATGACTTTGAAAATTATTTTTATTAAATTTACACTTCGAAATCTGAAATTTTATCATTAAAATTGTTCCTAAAAGTACTATTTTTCAATAAAATTATGAAATTTTCTTTCGTATAAACCGTATTTTAGTAAAAATATGTTCGTATAAAGCAGAGAATTTTACATAGTAATTGCTTTTTCGGGGACGGGCCACAAAATGTTTTCTTATTAACCGGAATTTCGTATTAACCAATTTCGGATTAACGAGAATTGACTGTATAAACGAATTACGCGCACATAGTGAAATCACACTATTCACGAAATACGCAAGTTCCTATTGCTCATTCCATTAATTGTACAATGTGTTTTGGCTGCCCGAGTTTAAATATATGCGAAATCGTTCACGAACTACTCCTTTGAACGATTCTCGCTTGCCAAAGTGCCATCCCCCTGCGCGAAGCGCATGCTCTGTTCTTGATCACGTCACTTCCCTTTTTCGACCATCGTGAACGCTGACAAGTCACGGTGCCGTGACCGTATCCACAGTGAAATTAAAAAGGGAGATTCATGTTTAGAGACAGGAATTCTGGTGAGTGGTATCTTTTCAATTTTGTTTATCGACGCAAAGAGCTACGTCTTGAGCGAATATTAAATGTTCGAAATAGATGTGAATACGGAACCTCCCACCGGAAAACACGTGAACTAAAACGAAACATTTAAACCACGCCCCTCGAGTTGACTTTGAACCGTCATAACAAAAAAACTTCAAGATAATCTTGTTCTTCTAGAGCATTGCAAACTCTCGTTCTGTCATAGTATAATGTGATTAGTGACCGGTTTCGTAAACAGAAAAACTTGTACATACAGGTATTGGACATTGAAACTGAAACACCTGGTAGAAATCCAAAATGTTTATTTAATAAGGTGTTGGGGCACCGTGGGCAGCCAGCACACCAGCAACACGTCTTGGGAAGGATCGGTAGAGGTCCTGCACTGTTTGCACCCCAGACCATTACTGATCCACCTCCGTGTTTGACTGTGGGTGCCAAGCAGTCTGGGTTGTAGGCATCAGAGGGGCTCCTCCAGACAAATACCCTCCCTGTTGTTTGGAAGACAGTGTAGCTGGACTCATCCGAGAATATGACACATTTGAGGTCATCCAACGTCCAGGTTTTATGCGTCCGGTACCACTGAACCCGCTTGGAGGCATTTGTGCTACTGATGAAAGGCTTCGGTATAGCAACCCTGCCACGAATGTTGGATTTATGCAGGTAACGACGGATTGTCTTCGTGCACACAGGTTCCTGGAGGTGTGTATTCGTTTCTGCGGTGATTTCTGCTGCGGTGGTTTTCCGCTTTCGTGCAACAATCCTGGTCAATGTCCTGACGTCTCTTTCCGACAACTTCCGTTTTCTCCTGCAGTTGCTCCTCCTGGACGTGGTTCGTCCTTCCTGTTCATATGCACACATCACCCTGGATACTGTAGCACGTGAGACATCACAAAGTGTGGCAGTTTTGGACACAGATGCACCTGCTAGACGCGTGCCAACAATCTGCCCTCTTTTGAAGTTGGATATGTCTCCCATTATAGCGCTCTGCACAGACAATTTGATGCTTACTATCGAACTTTTCTACTGGAGTGACTACCAAGAACTCTGACACGTAATTCATTGATATGCATACGATTAATTACCTAGCAGAAGGTTCTATTCAGCCCTGGGAGTATCCAGTGCTATTTGCGAAGGTGTTTCAGTTTCAATGTCCAATACCTGTAGTTTAATACAATTATGCCTATGAACGCTCTTGTTGAATCTGAGGAGAGAGCCGTAGCAACGGAAGTAAAAGAGAGCAGTAATCTCGAGCCCCGTGTACGCACTGTGACATTTTAAAAACACGTGTAGCGAAAGTAAACACTGAATGTCTCTTGAGCTTGCTAGAGGCGATCTTAAAGAATCAAAAATTGATCTCCCCCTTTTAGTCAGAATCCAGTTGCTCAATATAATGGCATACTAACTCAGATTCAAGTTCCGGGTAGTTGAAGTGTACACGATTCCGTTTTAGAACTAAGTAATGGTAGGATATAGTGCATGCTAACGTTGCGCTTGATAGTGCTTATGGGCCCCTAGAAATATTATCATAAGATGTACCGTAAATATTCTACTATAATGCGACCTCTTGTATAACGCGACTCCACTTTTTCGGTCCAAAAAATCGGCAAAAATCCTATCCTCTTGTATAACGCGACCCCCACTTTTGACTCCTCGCGAGAAATAAAATGTACGAACTGTTTCGATGTTTGGGAGAAGTTATTATCGATGTTGTTAGATGTTGGCGATGAGTAATTCGAATAAAAAGTGAATTAATATATTGTATAATGAACTGGACATTACATGCAATGTAATTAATGTATAATACACGGCAAATTCGTCTGAATGTCATCAGCACAGAAAGCGACTTCGACAAAAGCAACTGCCTCAACTTCGAGGCAGTCTGGAAGTTTATAGCCCTACATTGATAGGGAAAGCTTTCTCACTCGCACATCGACAAAAAAACACAACAGTACATCAATTTTCTTAATAAAAAGACAAGCAATCTTTATTCAGTTTAATATTTTCACTACCTAATATTTTCTTGTAGGCTTTGGTTCGAGGCAGTTTGGAAGTAGGCCTATTTATCAATGTTTGGGAGAAGTTATTATCGATGTTGTTATTATCGACGATCGACCGCAGTCGTCGGAGGGCTGATTTTTATCCTCTAGTATAACGCGACCCAGCAAATTTAGATGCTTTTTTAGGCCAAAAAAAATTCGCGTTATAGTAGAATATTTACGGTATGTATTTATGTGATCTAATGAATAAAAGTGAACTTAACCTAAGCTCTCGTAGTCACAATCACTGGTCCCGAACCCTTGATAGCCTCACTCTCCAGTGTTGTTCTTAATATATGCGCACATGTGCATTACCTCGAGGGTGGGTCCATTACAAAAGTAATGCTTCCTTTGATTTTATTCGGAGCAGTAGCTAATAGCTACTTACACACACAGTCCAATCAATTAGAAACCCGTGATGAATTACTGAACTGATATGTAAAGCGGGTTCACAGGTCAGAAACGATTGTGATATGCAAATGAATGCAATCATGTGAGGTACAGGCTAGGAACAAGCTGCAGCTGCTCAAGTTGAGCAAAATGGGGAAAACAGCAGCAGACCTGTCTGAGTTCCAAAAAGGAGTTATCGTGGGAACCCGTCTAGCTGGAGCTACGATTACAACTGACCGGTATCTCGAAAGGTCAGGTCTCCAAGGTGTTCAATGCATGGAAACGGAATCCACAAGAGTTGTCGAAACGACAGAATTGTGGATCAAAAATAATCAACGCAGACGGGGACCGGCGTCGTCTGAGACGGATTGTGCAGCAAAACCGAAGGTTTACCGTAAAGCAACTGATGGCAGACTTCTGTGAAGGATCGTCGCAACCCATCTCCTCCAGAACAATGCGCCGAGAGTTGAAGCGAATAGGGATGGGAAGTCGCATGCCAGTGAGGATGCCCCTGGTGTCGGCAACAAACCAGAAAGTTCGCCTGCAGTGGTTTAAAGAATGGTGTGACTGGACAGTAAACGACTGGAAAAAGGTTTACACATTGTTTTGCACCGATGGCCGGCAGAGAATTTGGCGGCAGCCCCTCGAAGCGATGGACCCCTCATGTGTTGTGAACACAGTTCAAGCTGCAGGAGGAGGTGTTATGGTATGGCAAGGGTCCCCTGATATTTTTTGACAGTCGGGTGAGAGCCAAAGACTACCTGAACATTGTTGCAGATCAAGTCCATCCTGCAATGGTGACGGGTTCTTCATGGACGACAATGCTACCGTCCAGGAGTGGTTTTCTGAACATGACACCGAGTTGCAACATCTGCCGTGGCCAGCGCAAAGTCCGGATTTGAATCCGATTGAGAATGTTTGGGACATGTTGGAAAGAGACATTCGTCGAAGGCATCTGCTTCCGTCTACTCTGCAGGACCTGAAGGTCTCTCTGACGAATGCATGGTCTGCAATTACCTTACCTGCATAGCAACACCAAGTAGAGTCCATGCCAAACCGCATATGATCTGTAATTACAGCCAAAGGAGGGTCAATACCTTATTGAACGAACGTTTCTAATTCAATTGCAGTAAAAGTGATTTGTCTCTGAAGATATGGGTAAATGACGTGATTTAAGAGGCTTTGAACGTGGGATGATTGTTGGTGCTCAGAGCCATGGAGCGTTAAATGAACAGCTGTCATTAAAGTGTTTAAAGACTGGGCTGTCAGCTGGAAAACTGGATCTGAACATGCGAGTTGTGGCCGTCAGCGACTATTCAATGATCGGGCAAAACGGAGAGTAGGAAGACTGGCACAAGACAACGGTGCATCAAATTATTCCAGATCTTAATCAGGGATCTCTGAACGCACTGTCCACCGTACACTGCATTGTATGGAATGTGGACGCCAAAGGCCTATTCGAACACCTTTGCTATCTGCAATTAACAAGATAAAATGTCTCCAATTCGCACAGGAACACAAGGATTGGACAGTCGAGCACTGGAAAAAGTCATGTGGTCCGACAAATCACATTTCCAGTTGCATCATGCAGATGGCAGAATGAGAATTTGATGCAAACAGCATGTGTGCCCTGAGCGCGTGGGTGGGGGTGCCAAAAGGAACCCTTAAGCAATAAACACCCACGCGCGGCAGGAGCGGGTTGTTTTGACTTGCGCGGGGCGGTGTAATTTGGACAACGAGCAGACGTGGGATGAACCATTAACAAACAATTTATTCAAATAAAGCATATGTTAATATACCGGGTGGGCAAGAAATAACGTGAGGTGTTCAGAGCTCGCTAGTGGGAATTCTATTAGGCCAAATGCAGTACATTTTGGTGTATATACTTAGTGGAACATGCAGTTTCGATTTCTGCAAAAAAAAAAAAAAATAGTACCAAAAGTCGCCATAGGGTGCTTATTTCAAGAAAACAATGAATACATTTGCATAAGAGCGTTCCGTGTTGAGCAATCATGACAATAAAAGGCAAGGCTGAGGATTTCCCATCATTCACGAACGAATGGCCTGACGATGACGCTTACTCTGCCTGACCGGGTGTTATTAGTCAAGTTGTTTTATCAGAAGAGTGACAATGCAAGTTCTGCCCTTTGTGAATTCCGGCGATTGAAAACGTTACGAAGAGGACCGATGAGCATAACTAACTTACGGAAAATGATTGAACGATTTGAATCTACCGGAACTCTAGGAGTGCAACCAGGCCGGGGACGCAAACAAATCAGGCAGCAACACGTTGAAGAAGTTGCAACTGCTGTGCAGGGTACCAGCAGTGCACAGGCAATAGCACGCCAAACAGATATCCCATATTCGACGGTGAGGAAAATATTGCAGAAGATATTGACATTTTCTCCCTATAAACTCACTCCCACCTGTTCAACAATTGCTTCCTGGAGATGAACGTACCCAAACTGACTTTTCGTTGAGATTTTTAGCACGTATGGAAGTGGATGATGCATGGCCATGGCAAATTTTATGGAGTGATGAGGCACATTTTTATTCGAATGGTCATATCAATACCCACAATTGCCGTATTTGGGCTGCATCAAATGCGCAAGTGTGTCTGCCAACTTCTATGCATTCACCGAAACTAACAGTATGGTGCGGCTTTACTGCTTCTTTCGTCATCGGCCCGTACTTTTTTGAAGAAATCCGTCCCCGTGGACCGGTGACTTGTTCCGTCAATTCTGCCAGGTATGCCGATATGCTTGAGAATTTTGTGATACCACGATTGCAGGAAAAGGGTTGTCTGGATTCTACCATTTTTATGCAGGATGGTGCGCCACCGCACGTCGGACGTCAGAGGCAGCAGATCTTGCGAGAACGTTTTTCAGACAACAGAATAATTAGTCGTGCATTTCCCATGGTGTGGCCACCCAGGTCGCCTGATCTCAACCCTTGTGAATCAAGCACATGTTCCTGACCTCTCAACCTTAAAGGATCAAATAACGTTACACATCAGACTAATTAATGCAGCTATGCTGCGAGCTGCCGTAGAAAATGTCGTGTACCGCATGCAGCTATTGGAACAGCACACTGCTGGTCATATTGAAAATAAAACATTGTTTATTGTTGTTACTAAAGTTGGTTTGTATGGTATTTGTTCATTTGACAATTAGGTATTCATTGTTTTCTTGAAATAAGCGCTCCCTATGGCGACTTTTGGTACTTTTTTTTTTTTTTTTTTTTTTGCAGAAATGGAAACAGCATGTTCCACTAAGTATATACACCAAAATGTACTGCATTTGTCCTAATAGAATTCCCGCTAGCGAGCTCTGAACACCTCACGTTATTTCTTGCCCACCCGGTATTATAATATGCAACTTTCTTTGCGGGCCCCACTCTTACAAACTAAAATAACAACAACTCATTAATCAAAAGTTCAATTAATTATTACTGGTTTAACTTCTATCATAAAAGAATCTGATTACGCCGTCTTGCGTTTTCCTGTATGCTAAAAGCATCGCTTGATGTATGAGTGGAATCTCCTGATCAGCAAAGACTCGTCACTACCTTTAACCCACACCTAAACCTCACGATGATTAGGGGGCTCCCAAAAGGCGTCGTACTCTCCTTTACAAAGATCCGGACCACGGTGGCACTTACAAATGGCACACCTTAGTTTGGGACAACGGGAAGAGAGTGGTAACCCCTTACGCAAAATCAACAGACCGTTGTTTTGAAATCTGTTATAACCTTCTGCAATTAGCAAGCACTGGTGGGAGTCAAGCATTATGACTCATTTACTTAACGTAAATATAGCTATTCAGCGTGCATATGCAAGAAAACACCATAGCACTTGAGATTGGATTTGAACTTGATATTGCACTTGACATGAATCGGTTTATATGGTGTTCCAATGAAATAAACTTGGGTTCACAAATGCACAAGCTACCCGATATAAGAGAATAATTAGAGTCGATCTCGCCAACTAGAAGCGAAGACACCGCCGACTTCTTATCTTAGTAGATTGGAATAACAAAAGAACGTTGATCGCAGCGTTCTACTGGCAGCGTTCTATAGGGTTTCTCATTGATTTCATTAAAACAGGACAGATAATTACATTTGATCATTTGTTTAACAGTTATCAAATGCATCTGAACCATAGAAACTAAGCTTATCATTTGCGCCAACTTCCTTTGACGATCGCTCGTTAACCATGATGGGGGGGGGGGGAGACAAAAAACGAACGCTACCGCAAGCGGGCTTCCCTCTCTAACAACTAAATAATGGGGACATGCCACGAAGTGGTTTCAAGAACATGAGGGAAACTTTACCTTGCTTAGGTGAGCCCGAGAATCACCAGATCTCAATCCAATTGAGCATTTGTGGGACGAAGTTGAAAGAGGCATCCCACACAACTGGACAGTGCTATTCATCAGGCATGGTGTCAGATTTCTTGCATCATCTTTCAACATCTCGTCGAGTTGATGCCACAGTATTTAAGTCAAAAGATTGCCCAACAAAGTACTGATGGGGTGATGTATACATAATGACGTGCAAGGAAGGTGTCGTGTACCCCTTTATTTTAGAGAAGGGATACCATAACCTCTAAAAATCAAAACTAATATCCAAACTAATTTTAGAAATGGTAATAGCCTGAGTTATGCTTTGCAAAGCCATTGAGCAGGTAAAATCATGCCTGTTATGAGGAGAAGATACACTGAGTTAGCAAAACTCATGGGATAACCAGGACATTGACTGATGGGCATGGCTCACGAATTCACAGGGGTAACGGATTCTGGGAATGGACCATTAGACGTTGTGGGAAGAGCTTGGATAAGTGATTAATCAGAAATGGCACGTCGTCGTGAGTTGACGTCTTTTGAACGGGGTATGATAGTAGGTGCCCGACGCATGGGATGGTCCATTTCGGCAGTGATGCAGGAATTTCGCTTTCCCTGCTCGACTATCTCCAGGATGTATCGGGAATGACTGGATGAAGGCATCACAGTCCACAACAGGCACCATACCGGGCGTCCAGCTGCCCTGAATGATCGTGACCGGCGACACCTGGGACGAATGATTCAGAGAGACAGGAGCACAACAGTGCAGCAAATCACAGACCAGTTCAATACTGGCCGCACTAGAAACGTCTCTCGGTGGACAATCCGTCGGAATCTGCATGTCTTCGGGTTTGGCAGCCGTCGCCCTACACGGGTGCCAATGCTTACCCAGTGTCGTCGGACACTCCGGCGTGCATTTGCCACCAACCATCTTGGCTGGACTCTGCAACAGTAGTGTAACGTCATATGGTCAGATGAGTCACGATATCAACTGTACCACACTGATGGGAGGCACCGTGTGCGGCGCAGACCTCACGAAACGATGGATCCCGCATGCCAACAGGTGGTGGTGCAGGGAGGTGGGGCATCAGTGATGGTCTGGGGTGCATTTTCCTGGTTTGGAATGGGCCCTCTGGTTATCCTGGACCAAACGTTGAATGGTCCACGGTATCGTCAACTCATCAGAGACCATCCGCACCCGTCTTTGACATTTCAACACCCTGACTACGTAGCAGTCTTTCAAGATAACAATGCTCCACCACATTGCTCCAATGTGGTCCGCAAATGGTTCGAGGAACATGCAGGAGAGGTCCAACGACTGAGCTGGCCAGCCCGGAGCCCTGCCACGAATCCCATCGAGCATATCTGGGATGCTGTTGAAGTCAGGCTCCGGGCACTGGATCATCCGCCTACTATCTTCGGCTCTGCAGTCTGGTGTCAACTGCCTCCAGAAGTGTACTGGGGACTTGCAGACTCACTACCACGCCGTATTGCTGCACTCCACAGGGCCAGAGGTGGCCCGACCAGATATTAAGTAACTATGCCATGAGTTTTGCTAACTCAGTGTATATGATACGTGGTATTTCTTTTATTAAGTACCGAAAGATGCTTTATGCTATCAATGTCGGGTTCAGTAGCACGAAGCAATCGCAAACATTATCTAAGTCGGTTGAATAGCACGTGCACAAATGGTACCTTCATGACCCCACCTAGCAATTTTCGTTCGGAAGATATATTAGATATCAGACAAATCGTAATGACGAGATAGAAGCGGATATTAATTACTACGAGGCCTCTGAGAAAGGTATCTGACCTTATTTTTTTTTTTGTGAAAACCTGATGGATTTGGATCGCGCGCGCTTGCATGAGCCGACCTTGAACCTTTGTGCATATGCGTGAATTTTTTCCTGCCTCTCAATAGCGTCAGTTGCTGGCAATCAGCATTAGAGGGAGGTAGTGTGTTGTGCTCTCGTCGGTTTTTGATTTGGAGGAAAATGACGGAACGACTGGAGCAGCGTTACTGCATCAAATTTTGCCAGAAACTGGGCTACAGCCAGGTGGAAACCATCCGGAAGATTCAGACGGCTTTCGGTGATGATGCTATGGGCATCACAGAGATTAAGGACTGGTACAACTGGTCGGCCATCAGCATGCCAAAATGACGAGGTCATTGCCAAGGTGAACGCTGTGGTGATGCGGGACCGTCGTGTGACTATCCGAGGAGTTGCGGAAGAGGTGGGCATCGGTACGTTTTCGGCACATTCCATTATGACCAAAGATTTCGCCATGAAGAGAGTGGCTACATGCTGGCCTCTGCAAACAGTGACCCCGACTTCATGAACACCATAATCACTGGTGACAAGTCCTGGGTATACGGGTACGACCATAGCATCGTCAGCGAAAGCCTCCAAATCAAAAACCGACGAGAGCACAACACACTACCTCACTCTAATGCTGAGTGCCAGCAACTGACGCTATTGAGAGGCCGGAAAAAATTCACGCATACGCACAAAGGTTCAAGGTCGGCTCGTGCAAGTGCGTGCGATCCAAATCCATCAGGTTTTCGCAAAAAAAATAAGGTCGGATACTTTTCTCACAGGCCTCGTATATTCCTTTCACATTGGAGCGATACTTCTCGTAGCCATTTCCAACAGCAAAATGAGAAGACATCATAAAATCTTAATATCTACAAGCATAATTGGGAGAAATTCCCTCTCCATGTCCACGTATTCGAACATCGAAGACGGGAACAACTTGAACGTAAAAATACGTCTGTACTCCTCAAAGGAAAAATCAAAAAACATTTAACAAAACCGTGACATATTCATACTTCTGTGAAAACGACCGCAACAATCCTCTGTTGGAAACTGAGGCGATCTTCTTGGAAAACCTCCCAACAATCGCAGTTCCAACAGAGGATTAATTAGTTCCGACACATGCACATTTGCGCTCTAGCCATGATTTCATGGAAATCAATAGGGCGTTGCACATCCCTTTGCCCGAATCACAGCATCCACCCTTCGGGGAAGACTTTCCACCAAATGTTGGTAGGTACTTTCTGGAATGTTCCTCCACTCCTCCCGAAGAGCGAGAATCAGTTCAGGTACAGAAGTTGGCCGACGTGATCTGGCCCGCAAGCGTCTTTCCAATTCATTTCACAGACTCTCTATAGAATTGAGGTCGGGACTTTGTGCCGACCAACCCATTTCTCCGACCCCTGAGTCCGCAAACCACTGCCGTACACGCCTCGCTTTGTGGCACGGAGCATTGTCGTGTCGGTAGAGGAATGGCCCGTTTCCGAAAAATTGCCACAACGTTGGAAGTGCACAGTTGTCCAAAACATTCAGATTACGGTCGGAGTTCATGATTCCTTGCACAGGAACGAGCTGGCCCAGTCCGTACCATGAAAATGAGCCCCACACCATGACTCCTCCTCCTCCTCCGAACTTGACTGTGGGCTCTGTGCACTCGGGTAAGAAGCGTTCTCCAGGTATGCACCAAACCCAAACTTGTCCGTCGGATTGCCAGAGTGTGTAGCGAGATTCGTCTGTCCACATTACACGTTTCCATTGGTCCATTGTCCAGTTTCTATGGGCTTTGCACCACTCCAGGTCGCTTGGCGTCGACCCTGCTGATGTGGGGCTTGTGGGCAGCAGCACGGCCATGGAATCCCATCGTGTGCAGTTCCCGACGAATTGTCAGGGTACTGGCATCGTTTGCAGAGGCGTTTCGAAACTCTGTGGCAAGGACTTCCGGTTGCTGCGGGTGACACGACGAAGCACTCGACGGTCTTTGTCCATTAGTTTCTCGGGTCTACCGGTTCGTTGTTGAACTGTTGTTGATCCCCGGGTCTTCCATTTCATAATGCCATCGCCTACTGTTGACTTGGGTATCTGAAGAAGGCTGGAAATGTCACGCATGGACATGCCGCATAGGTGACATCCAACGTTGGAACTGACTGAGCTCTGCCGAACGACCCATTCTTGCCAATGTCCAAGCAGAGTTGTGTGTGAAGGTGTGGGAAGCTATTTAAATGATGTGCAAGTCATTATCATGTGACATTGGGCCAATCGATGATCTGTGAGGGGTGTCCGGATATTTTTGATCATATAGTGTACGTGACTTACTTTTAACTGAAAGTCACACTATTAAATAATATTATTTACATTTTATAATAAGTAGTATTGATTCTTTTTAACTTTCTCTTGTGTATTGTATCCCGAAAATTACGGTATGTCTCTTTGAAAGCTCCTCTTGGGTGTTACAGGGGGTTGGTGTGTCTGCATAATTCGTACAGTTTTTAAAATTATTTCTTCTCTCTAATGTGGAGATCATTTTCAGCATACGAGGCCTGTGAGAAAAGTATCCGACCTAATTTTGTTTTGCGAAAACCTGATGGATTTGGATCGCACGCGATGGCATGAGCTGACCTCGAACCTTTGTGCTTATGCGTGAATTTTTTCCCGTCTCTCAATAGCGTCAGTTGCTGGCAATCAGCAATAGAGGGAGGTAGTGTGTTGTGCTCTCGTCGGTTTTTGATTTGAAGGAAAATGACGGAACGTCTGGAGCAGCGTTACTGCATCAAATTTTGCCAGAAACTGGGCGATAGCCAGGTGGAAACCATCAGTCGTCACAGTGGAAGCATTCCTCGTCACCACGACTAAAGAAGGCCTGCCAAATGCGCAGCAATTGGAAAGCGATGCTGACTGTTTTCTTTGGCTCTCGCGGTGTGGTACACAACGAGTACGCATCACAGGGTGAAACAATCACCAAAGAGTACTACAGGGATGTCCTCCGTCGCCTACGTACCGCATTTGTGGTCAACAGGCAATTGGCGCCTCAAAAACCAGACTCCGTTGATACAACAGGCTCCTTACTGTCCTGACCTGGCCCCCTGCGACTTTTGGCTGTTCCGCAAACTCAAGAGGCCATTGAAAGGAACGCGATTTCAGACAAAAGAGGACATTATGGCTGCAACGACAGCCGAGCTAAATTCCATTCCGAAAGACGCTTTCCAGGAATGCTTCCAACAATGGCGGCACCGCTGGGAGCATTGTGTGGAGTCCCGAGGAGACTACTTTAAGGGTCATTAGGTTTCCAATGCTCCCGGTGTGTAATATTTTTTTTCCCAGCCAAAGGTCGGATACATTTTTCACAGGCCTCGTATTTCTTCTCTCTGATGAGAAGATCATTTTCAGCATACGAGGCCTGTGAGAAAAGTATCCGACCTAATTTTTTTTTGCGAAAACCTGATGGATTTGGATCGCGCGCGCTTGCATGAGCCGACTTTGAACCTTTGTGCGTATGCGTGAATTTTTTCCCGCCTCTCAATAGCGTCAGTTGCTGGCAATCAGCATTAGACGGAGGTAGTGTGGTGTGCTCTCGTCGGATTTTGATTTGAAGGAAAATAACGGAACGACTGGAGCAGCGTTACTGCATCAAATTTTGCCAGAAACTGGACGACAGCCAGGTGGAAACATTCTTCATCACCACGACCAAAGTTGCCTGCTAAGTGCGCAGCAATGTAAAAGCGATGCTGACTGCTTTCTTTGACTCTCGCGGTGTGGTACACCACGAGTACGCACCACAGGGTCAAACAATCACCAAAGAGTACTACAGGGATGTCCTCCTTTGCCTACGTAATGCAGTGCGACGCAAAAGACCGCAGTCGTGGTCAACAGGCAATTGGTGCCTCAAAAACCAGACTCCCGTGGTACAACAGGCTCCTTACTCTCCTGACCTGGCCCCCTGCGACTTTTGGCTGTTCCCCAAACTCAAGAGGCTATTGAAAGGAACGCGATTTCAGACAAGAGAGGACATTATGGCTGCAACGACAGCCGAGCTAAACTCCATTCCAAAAGACGCTTTCCAGGAATGCTTCCAACAATGGCGGCACCGCGTGCAGTCCCAAGGAGACTACTTTGAGGGTGATTAGGTTTCCAATGCTCCAGGTGTGTAATTTTTTTTTTCCCAGCCGAAGGTTGGATACTTTTTTCACAGGCCTCGTATTTCTTCTCTCTGATGAGGAGATCAGTTTCAGCATAAAATTTGTTTGCATTGTCATTCTTTTTGATTTCAGCTGCCAAAGAAGAAGATAAACAAAGAATATGGACTGTTTATGAGTTTCCCAGGCATCTCACAGAAGGTAAACATGTCAAAAATCAAGTCCGAGGGTGGATCAAATACAAACTGGAACTTTTTTTACTTACTGTTAAAAAATAATCAAGTACAGGGTTGTGCATAACCTTTTGCTAGGGGTCTGGAAAATAAACAAAACTAAGTGGAATGTTCTGCGGTTGATAATCAAAAAGTCCGTTTATTTCTGCTTTTATCACATCAATATTTTGTGTGGCCACCACGCATCCGTTTTGGGTAGGAGCGGAGGAGTGTCTCAAACAGAGCAGTATCGTACTCCACGTCCTTCAGCACAGATGTCAGGTGTCCCATTAGAAGGTCTCGAGAATACCGATTTTCACCACGTTCTTGAATCATTAAAGATTCCACTGCGTCTTTTAACATGTTCAGCAACGTTTAGGTCAGGGGATGCACCGGGCCATTCGTTTGATGAGAAGAAATCGATAGCACTTTCTCTTGCCATGAAACGCTGCTCTTCACTGTCATTTATTAAACCAGCCATATTTGTTAGTTTGATACCAATAGACGCACAATGAACTACTCTTTGCCGAAGCGTCATAAGAGTGTGCTACAACGCTGCGGTTTAAGTCGCTAGCAAAAGGTTATGTACAACCCCGTACATATCATTTTTGTACATCTGCATTGGAGACATATTTTTCCCAGCAAATTGGTAAGCTTTTGACGAAGAAGATTGTCAAAAGTCAATTGCTCACGAAACCCTCCAACCTACTTCATTATCAAATCGTTCTAGAGCTTAAGTAATGAACTAGAGGATGCTCTTTTAAGACAACAAGGAAACAAGAAACGAAAAAAGAAGTACTCTATTTTTTGCCTTATTTTTCATTTATTATTTTTTCGTTTCTTGTTTCCTTGTTGTCGTAAAAGAGCATCCTCTAGTTTATTACTTAACTATTTCTATCCACATAAGATTTTATTCCATTATTCGAGTTCTAGAGCTTGTTTGATAGAGAGAATGATCAAGTACACTGCTCCCTCTACATAACAATGGCAATGTTGGAACCAATCCATGTTATTATAGCGAGTTCTTGTTATACAGGGTGTTTTTGAATGGAGTACAGATTTTTTGGGAGATGATAGAAGAGGTCGTTAGAAGTATTTTTTGTCATATGAACATAGGGTCCCCGCAGCTCTGTTTACTTACAATACTAAATCGAACAATCAAATGACACCGGGACGCAGTGTGCGTTGGTAGGCCTACATTATTTTATTTTTAACAATTAACACAAGCAATCTACTGTAATCACTTTTAAAGTACAATACTCATTTCCAAAAAAGTTGGGACAGTGCAACATATAAGAAGAACTCCAACACATTTGTTTGGATTATTGTATTGCCGTTTATTTCAACGCATTACAATACATAAACGATAAATTAGGCATGGGATCACATATCTTCTTATATGCTTAAACAAAGATACAGGTGCTTTTCCTGTTTGACACGTGCAACACACTCCCAAAAAAGTTGGGACAGCACGGCGTTTACCACTCTCCTCTCGATGACACACTGTAATCTTCTGGGCATCGATGACACCAATATCTTTCTAACAACACCGTAACCGGAATTCTGTCCCATTCCTGTTGGATATAGGTTTTCAGCTGTTCAACTGTCCGGGGTCGTCGCTGTCGTAGTTTTCGTTTAATAATACGCCAAACGTTTTCTATAGGCGACGGATCCGGGCTGCAAGGGGGCCGATCCAACATACGAATGCGCTGCCGACGTAGCCATGCACAAGTTATGTGCGCTGCATGCGGTCTGGCATTGTCTTGTCGAAATATACACTGACGTCGTCCAAACAGGCGCCTCTTAGATGGCACCATAGCTTGTTCCAGGATCTGTATATACGCTTCAGCATTGACGGTGCCATTGCAGATGTGCAAGTCTCCCATTCCATGGCCACTAATACAGCCCCAGACCGTGACAGACGGTGGTTTCTGTACCGAACGCCTGTAGCACGCGGGAATATCCTTTTCGTCTTTGGTCTGGAATGTACGGCGTCCATTATTTCCGTAAACAATCATAAAGGTTGATTTGTCGGACCACAATATGTTCTTCCAGCGTGCTTCGGACCGATTGCGATGGGCTCGAGCCCATATCAGACGGCGACGTTGCTGTCGTTTGTTGACATATGGCTTCCGTCGTGCACAGTATAACTTAAGTTTGCATTTGTGGATGCACCGGCGTACAGTATTCGACGATAATGGCTTCCCGAAGAAATCGCAGGCCCACGTGGCTACGTCCGTAATCGCAGCATTCCTATGCGTGACGCAGTGACGTCGGAGGATCCGAAGAGCTCGAGCATTCAGAATAGGTTTTCTACCTTGGCCTTTCCGAACTGTGATCTCACCACTATCTCGGTAGCGCTCGATAATATCACGTACTGTTGATGATGACAGGTTAAATCTTCTGGCTATTGCACGCTGAGAAACGTTGTTTGTGAATTCTTGAACGATTCGAACACGAAGATCTTCGCTAACTGGCTTGCCTCGACCCATCGTTCCGAATAAGTTACCTGAACGACAGATGGCAACTGTTATTTATACGGAATGTAGTACGACGTCATCATTCTAGATTATTCCCGAACAATTCGAAAGGTTCCACTACTAATGGCGCTTTCTACAACGTATGTCCCTACTATTTTGGAACGTGTTGCAACACCCCCATTCAAAATGAACGTCCCGGCCACGATACAAAATGTTTTGGTGCACACACTATATTTATGGCATTTCATAAACGTATCTGCTATTTTGTATTCACGAGAAAGTTTTGTTACATCATCCCTTTTTGTTTTTTCTAGATATTTTGCACTGTCCCAACTATTTTGGAAATGAGTATTGTAATTGTTTGCAAAGAAATTTCAAGGTGCACGTGCTTGTTTGTTGAAAAGTCTTAGGACAAACTTCGTCAAGGAGATTCCATGGTATCCAACCCCTTTTTAAAATACGATTAGTCCATATGGAAATGAACTAATTGCATTCTGGGAAAGATTTGTTTTAAAAAGTTCACTTGATGTACTTTTTTACATGTGTAAAGTTAAACAAACAGTATGAATCGTTATACATGGAATGATTATGCAGACACGCATCTGTGTCTCGGTGCTGCTGGTACCATGGATGGTGCAAGGCGTTTGTATGTTGAACGTTATCCCAACAGAATTCTTCCAGATTCACGAACATTCGGTGTAGTAGATCGTCGTCTAAGAGAAACAGGCGCATTCGCTCGTGATAATCATCAGCGTGGACGTCGTCGGTGGTTACGCTCCCCTGAATTAGAGGATGAAGGTTTGGAAAGGTTTAACCAAAATTCATCGACAAGTACTCGTGCGGTCGGAGCTGCTCTGAATACTAGTCATACCACTGTATGGAACATTTTACATGACAACCTGCAACATCCGTTCAAGCTTTGAAAGGTGCAGGAATTATGTCCCAATGATCATGGTCCCCAACATGGTTTCACGAAATGGTTTATGCAGCAACAGAATAGGATTCCAGACTTTCCTTCCATTGGTTTTGTGGACAGATGAGGCAACGTTTACGCGAGAGGGAATGTTCAATAGCTACAATAGTCATCTGTGGTCTCATGTCAACCCATGTGCAACACATGTTAACAGTTTTCAGCATTGTTTTTCGTTGAATATTTGGGCTGGCATGATTCGCAATGTCCTGATTGGGCCATATCTCCTACCATGCCGTCTTAACGGGCAAACATACCTTGGTTTCCTGAAAGAGGAGCTCCCTGGTCTTCTTGAAGATGTTCCACTAATGACCAGACATTTGATGTGGTTTCAACAGGACGGCGCACCTTCGCATTACACAAGAGCAGTTAGTGATTACCTAAATGAGACATATCCTAGTCGTTGGATTCGTCGTGGCAGACCAGATGCTTGGCCACTGAGATCACCAGATCTCACACCGATGGATTTTTTTTTATGGGGAAGCATAAAATCAATGGTGTACTCCGAACTGGTAGATACATCAGCGACCATGCTAATCATCTACTGTTTCCACGCGTACATGAATCCATCATAAGGCGTTGCGAATTGTGTTATGAAGCAAATGGCTTTCATTTCGAACAATTACTGTAAAAGTCATACAGTAGATTGCTTGTGTTAATTGTTAAAAATAAAATAATCTAGGCCTACCAACGCACACTGCGTCCAGGTGTCATTCGATTGTTCAATGGTGTCATTCGCCAAGCGTCAGTTGCCTGTGAGCATTTGTTCAGCTAGGATCGAAGTTTTAGTGGACCCCTGTCGAGTAACTCTGTGCAAGCTCAAAATGCAGCGAACGATTGAACAGCAGTATGCCATCAAAATCTGTGTTGGACTGCCGAAATCGGGTATGGAGACGTTGGGCATGATTCGCCAACTGTTCAGACATGAAAGCGTGGCACAAGCTCTTCAAAGATGTCCGAGAGAGTGTGGAGGAGAAGCCCCACACAGGAGGACCATCGACGTCAAGTGTGCGTGAAGTGCTGAATTCAGACCATTGGTTAACTTGGTGAGGCTAACCATTGCCAGAAATTGGAAATTGCAATTGCTCCAAGGTGACCGACTACCAGACTCAAAACGGTGTCACGACGATTACCCAACTCACTTACAGTCCCGAATAGGGCCCCAGCAGTCTTTTTCCTATTCCCAAAAGTAAAATCCTCACTCAAAGGACACCACCATGGGACCCTAAGCGCTACACATACAAGTGAAATTATATTTACTTACCTACTTTTCAAACCCGCTTATCCGTTAGGGTCGTGGGGGTAGCAGCCCTATGGAGGATCTCCAGCGATCACAATCTCCCGCCAGCAGGCGCATGTCTTCCATGGTAATATCCAAGCGACTCGAACCCAGATTCTCCATGTAGTCTAGCCACCTGGTTCTAGGCCGACCCCTTGGTCTCTTACCCACCGGCTTGGAAAATAACTGCCGCCTAGGAAGACTAGTTTGCGGCATCCGTATCATGTGGCCGTATCAGCGCAACTGAGATCTCTCAATGCGGAGAAGTAGCAGCTCACCACCTAAAGACTCCCTTATTGTGCTGCTGTGCACTCTATCTAGTAGGGTAACACCTGCCACACCACTCAAAAATCTCATTTCGGCCACTTGTACCTGTGATCGCCCTCTTGTGGTCATGACCATAGGTGAGAATGGGGACAAAGATAGATTAGAAGACAGAGAGCTTGGCTTTGTTTCCCAGTTCATGTCTCGTTACCACAGATCGTCACGGTTCACATCTGACACTGCTTGCTGCACCAATCCGAGCTCCCCATCACTTGTGAATGCAGTCTCCGAGATACTTGAACCTCGGTCTTAATCACATTTGGCTGCAAACCGTTCTAGAACATGCAGAGAAGATCCAAGGAGGACAAGGTCGTCAGCAAAGAGCAACCTCTCTACCAGGCAGTCGCCCACACAAACACGCTCATCGCCTCGGCTGCCCCTGTCTATCCAGTCCATAAAGATAATGAACAAGAGGGGCGACAGTACACACCCTTGGCGGAGTCCAACACCCACGGTGAACGGTCTTGACTTAATGCCATTTATCCGGACACACATCTCAGAGCTCTCGTACAGAGCCATGATAGCAACCAGTAATTGCAATCCATGCACTCCATACTCTTGCAACACTTGCTAGAGCTTCTCCCGAGGAACTCTGTCATATGCTTTTTTGAGGTCCACAAAGCAAGCGTAAACTTCGTTTGCATACTCCCAGGATTTCTCAAAGATTTGCCTTAGCCAGGTCACAAACTGCACTCCCCCGACAGTTGAAGAAACATGATGCCTTCATGAGTGAGAAATTTGATTACATTGCGTTGCACAGTTGAAGTATTAAGTATCATACAATAAGGTTCGGTGAATGATGGCATATTGAGAGTGGATTGCTCGCTTACATGAAACAGCAGTTGCTATCGTTCAAAGTAATCCCCGTCGATGGTAATGCACTTCTGGGAACGCCTGTACAAGTCCTGGAAACTCCTGGCGTAGTCGTTTTTAGGGATAGCCTTAAGTTGGGTCGTAACATTACGTTGGATATCTGGCCACTTCGGGGGGGCGTCATCTACGGTATTCCGGCCTCCTCGGAATTGTTTAAACCACTCATAAACACATTTCAAGGTAATAGCAATTTCTTTGTAAACTGTTGTCATCGTTTCATGAGTCTCTTTCGTTCGCTGATCCATTTTGGGTTTCAACTGCGCGTACTACTCCTTCTCTCTTCAGTGTCCTGTTAAAACACAATAAACACACTCGCAGCGCGGATTCTCTCAAATTTGTTTAAACATGTCTCGACCTGTCTGGGGTAGTATACGACGACGATGCACTCTTACGACCGTTAGCAATTTGACGTCATGCACCGAAGTTTATTGTCACAGGTTGTACAATTTTTTGCTGACGAGTTGAACGCAGTCTACTGGCAGTTTTTTAACTCCTGATATCCCTGCTCACCGCTTTTTGTGCTGGTTCCATTGAAACATATGTTTGCAGAAGAGAAAGTTTTGTTTCTATTTGATCCACCCTCGTAATTTAAATAAGATTCTTAGTGTTATTACGTAGGTGTCTTTAGATTAACCTCCGGAATACCTAAATCGGGTCCTATTGACTCCTTCAGTTGAAATGTAGGCTATTCCTACCATGGGGGAGAGAATTCTGGGAAGAAAAATTAGTGCAAATTTTCATCACCAGGTGACAATGTGGTGCTGTGGAATAACAAATGGAGATTTCACAACTACAAACCTAGCGTCAATAAACTTCGGACACCAAGTAATTTGGCTAAAAACACAGTGAAAAGTGCATACAGAGGATTGCAAGCTAATGAAAATAGATTTACTCAGTAGATGGAACAATATTAACATCGATTTAGATCCGATTTAATGGTGTGAAATAATTTATTCAAATTTATGTAAAATTGCGTTGTCAGCAGGTTTCAAAGAACTTCGTACAAAAGGGATCGCCAGCATATAGAACTTTCCTGAAGGCTGTAGAAACGCCCAGAATGCTTTGCATCAGGCTCTAAAAGCACCGATCACACGACTGAGCACAGTATTTTTGTTGTTTCGAACCATGGGACGGGGTAAGCCAGTAGAAACGTGTATACGGCAGTTCCAGAATAACAAATCCCAGCGAGCTATTGCCCATGAATTATCAGTTCCACTCTCTCTCTACTGTTAATGGGATCATCAAGCGTTTCAGAGAAATCGGGAAAACAGAACCAGGGACTGCACCAGGCAAGCAGCGATTATTGAATGTTAGAGACCTACGAGTATTTCGACGTTACATTGTGAAAAACAGGCATGCTCCCATAAGTGAAATGACTGTTTGGTCTCGAGAATATTTTCATATACCCATATCCGAAAGCACAGTCCGCCGTTACATCAGAAGATGCAACTGTTACTTATACGCTACAAAGAGGAAGCCATTTGTGAGCATTGTAGCTAAGCGTCGCCGGGTAGAGTGGGCCAGAACCCATCTAAAGTGGACCCTTGCTCAGTGGAATAGTGTTCTGTGGTCCGACGAGTCCACTTTTGCAGTGATGTATGGCAACAACGGTCGCAAGGTGCTAAGGACCAAGCACGAAAGTAATCATCCCGACTGTTACCAGAGGAAAGTTCAGAAGCCTGCATCGCTGACGGTGTGGGGCTGCAAGAGTGCAGCCGGGACAGGATCGCTTCACTTTTGCGAGGGCACTATTAACTCTGCTGCCTATAAAAACGTTCTTCAACAGCATCTGCGTCCATCCCGCCAAAAGTTGTTCAATAGAAGACCAAGCATCTTTCAGCGGGACAACGCGAAGCCTCGTGCTGCTCGGAACACCAAGGCTTGGCTACGACAGCAGCGTTTCAGGGTGCTTGACTGGCCTGCCTGCAGCCCAGATCTGTCACCCATTGAAAATGTATGGCGCATTTTAAAGCGAAAAGTCAGACAGCGGAAGCCTCGAACACTACAGCAGTTGCGGGCGTGTTTTTCTGAAGAGTGGGACCAAATTCCAGTGGAAACAACGCAGAAGTTAGTGTCCAGCATGCCTCAACGACTTCGGAGCGTCATTCGTCGAAAAGGTGACGCCACTCCGTGGTAATGTGCACTAAACGGTACGGTGTACGAAGTTCATTGCAACGTTATGTTCAAATGCTATATGAGAGTTGTAGTAAAGCTCTGTACACTCAATAAAGTAATTTTCATTTGTTTACAATTAGTTTCGTTGTACTTATCCAAAATTCTGTAGGTGTTCGAAGTTCATTGACGCAGGGTTGTAGTTTTATTGTTTTAAACAAGCAGGCAAGGTTTTTGTTGATTACAGCATAAGTTCAACATGTCCGCCCCCTGCGTCAATGACTTGTTGGAAGCGTAGCACAGCATCATCAATTGTTGCACGAAGCGTTTCCCAGGGAATGTCTGAAACATGTTGTCTAATGCTGGCTTTCAGATCAGTCGCAGTCTGTACACTTTGTTGATAGACCCAATCTTTCAAATATCCGCAGAGCCAAAAATCGCACGGAGAATGTGGAGGCCATGCGTCTGGAAAACTTCCTAGAGATCACACGATTATCTCCAAAGTTGGCACAAAGCTGTTCCTTCACTTGTCGACCAATATTGGGAGGTGCTCCATCTCGCAAGGCAAGAATCGTATGCTGTGCAAGAAGTCATGGAACATCTTACAGGACCTCGTCGTGTCACTTCCTCAATGAAAAAGGGGCCTAGAATAAGGTCAGTGGTGAATCTGCATAATACAGTTGTGACGAACCCTCCCCCCCCCCCCTCTAGATGGTAGAGGGCTATTGCCACCTTGAGCAGACTGTCTTGCGTAGTGGACACAGCTGCAAACTTAATGGGTGAATGGTGCCACTGAAGCCCTCTCGGGTGACATGCATTGACTGTGGTTCGCACTGACTCAATTGGTATCCTGCTCGCCAGCCTCGGCGTGAGCCTTTTAGAGTGTCGGCGATAATGCAAGGACCCTACACCACGGAACGATCTACGAGGTCTGTTCAAAAAATGCGTAGACTGTTTGAATTGCGTGGGCCCTGTTGGTCCCAATCAAAATCGCTTGGTGTCGCCATCTTCTGACAGATCCGCTGATTACAAGGCAGTTTTTTGATTGCAAATATCAGTATTGGTTGATTAGCTACGCGGTTGTTTGTGAAGTGTGTTATTTTCGTTTGGCGGATTTTTAGAATGAGTGACTTGAACGAGCAAAGAGTTGCTGTGAAATTTTGTGTTAAACTCGGAAAAACTGCCCCTGAAACTTTTGATATGCTCAAGACGGCTTAGGGTGATGTTACTATGAAGCGTGCGACATGTTTTAAGTGGCATGCACGTTATAAAGATGGTCGTCAATCAACTGCAGACGATGAGCGTCCTGGACGTCCTTCCACGTCAACTGACGACGCACACGTGGACAAAATCAACACCCTGGTTCGGGCAAATCGACATCTGACCATCAGAGAGCTTGTTGAAGAGTGTGGAAGAGTGCTCAAACGTCTGCGGGATGCTATCCGGCGGAAAAGGCCAGAAATGTGGACGAGTGGTGACTGGTTGTTTCATCACGACAACGCTCTAGCCCATTCAGCCCTCAGAACTCGAGAGTTTTTGGCCAAACACTCGATCACTGTTCTTCCTCACCCACCCTACTCACCTGACCTCGCTCCTTGCGACTTCTTCTTGTTTCCCAAACTCAAAAGACCTTTGAAAGGAAGGAGATTTGAGACGATTCCCGACATAAAGGCAAATGCGACGAAGGCGCTGAAGGACATCACAAAAGAAGCGTTCCAGGACTGTTTCCAAAAGTGGAAACACCGTTGGGATAAGTGTGTGCGTCGGGGAGGAAAGTGCTTTGAAGGGGACCCAGATGTGTAACTTCTGAATAAAGTATATTTTGTTTTATGACGTCAGTCTACGTATTTTTTGAACAGACCTCGTATGAGTCATTTTTACAAAGGTGCCCTGACTAGCGCTTAAAGCAACACAGTTCCCAGATTCAAAGCTCACTTCACTACAACATCAAATGTCAACTGCTGATCCCCCTGATGTTGCGTCAAAGAAACGCAACAAAAGTACTCGCCACATGATGTCTTCAAAACATAAGGCTTTTTACCGTCCATCCAGAAGTCCGGCGGTCCAGCCGCGGCAGCATTCATATCTCACATCACACCTAGCGTACATTAGAATGGACCCGCGTATACAAACCACAAACTAATTAACGCAACTAAACATAATATAAAAGCTGGTTGACGCTGTTTTCTTGAAAACCGTAAATCTCCAACAAAACATTGTCAGCTCCGCAAACGCGAACAAACATGTTGTTACAACAGCGATCGTTCAAACAAATTACACAATGAGAACAATCACGACAACGCAATAGGCAAAGTGCCGTTTCATAAATAAACTTAACAAACTTCGTAACAAGAAACGAGAATAGCAAGGAGACTATGCAAGCCTTTCGCCAGGCTATGTGATAATAACTGACATTGAATGTCACACAGTCACGTATTCAGAATGCAATGGCTTTTCGTGCATGACATGGGGGAGTGTACTGCATGTTCATCGCTGAAATGTGCTTTGTCTGACCGTGGCTACAAGGTCATAGACAATCATCCTTACCAGAAAGCGATAAGCAAAGTCAGTGAGTAGGATCTTGAGGTTTTAGCTGTTGTGCCAGATGAATCTTGTAAGGGTGACTGGGATGGACAATTCGCATGCTGTTGATCGAGCACTTGTTGCAGAATGTTAAGAAGAGGAGGCTCTGTCCTCAACGGCTTCATCTGCTATCTTGCACCATCCTCATCCTGGTGCAGCAGCCAAATCGCCAGTCGATTCAAATTTCTTTATCATTTTTCGCAACCCAGTATCTGACACGGGCCGTTTTCGCAGACGACACTATGTTGCAATGCAGCTGGACTGCTGCTATCATTCTGGTAAAACAACTTGATCAAAAGTGCGCGTTCTTTCTTGCTTAAAACCATGATCTTTCGTGAAAGCTTTTCACTAAACAAAATGTAATGAATGGTTCAATCCATTCCATTCTGGGTATGTTGACTTTCTTATTTGCATGATCTTTCTGCTAATAAGGCCGATATTGAGAACGAACATATGCCGTACCTTGCCTGCTTGTCTAAAGCAATAAAACTAGTTTTAAAATCTCTATCTGTCGTTCCACAGCGCCACATTTCTTCCACCTGGTGGTGAAAATTTGCACTAACTTTTTTTCTTTCTGGGATCCGCAAATAGGATTATTTCCCCGATTTCAGAATTCAGGAACTTTTACTGTAATTTTATGTCCTATGTATCCCTTCCTAATGTGTTGTGTTTGTTTTAACACACTTAATATAGAAAATGTGCATCCTCTACAACAGGACTTTGAGGAAATTTACGTAAACATGAAGAAAAAAGTCAAAGCGGCCTTCGACACGTGTCACGTAAGCATTGAACTGTTTTAAAGAATTTTTAAAAAAAATTACCGTAATTTTCGGGAGTAACGCCGCGGCGGCTGATACGCCGCACATGCCAAAATTTAACAAAAACGTTAAATCTCCGGGAGTAGCGCCGCGGCGGCCGATACGCCGCACCCCCCCCCCCCCCATCACACAAGGTCCGTTTTGTATATTCGCGTTTTATAAGAGATTCAATAAAGAAACCAAAATTCAATATTTATAAGATATATTTTATTAGTCGAATCCTTCAAAATCCGAAGTTTCCGAATCGGAATGAAATAAAGATAAACAGTCGAAAGTCGTAAGTCGTTGGAGAGAGAAATACTGGGAGATTATGCTCGTCGGAATTGAAACCAAATACTGATTGCCATGAAACCAAAAGCGACCCCTTATATATCGCAACAGGTGTCATACTAGCGGGCGTCGATTATTCTGATTGGTTGACCTCTAGCAGGCGTCCATTATTCTGATTGGTTGACCTCTAGTGGGCGTCGATTATTCTGATTGGTTGCCCTCTATTGACGAACGCGAAAATTAGACCAGTTGATCATTAGCCAAGTGGCCTCTCTGGGCAAAAAGCCACACTAAAAGCGTGGATTATTTAAAATAATTTATTTCCTGTTGATGACTGATTACACTGCGCGATTTGCGGAAAACATCGATGTTCAAATACATCGATGTTTCTAGAACGATTCGATGAAATCGTCGATGGAAGCCATCGATACTATAAATTCGTCGATAATAAGAGTGCTTTATTATCGAGTGAATCACCCGCTGTCGATGAACGATCACGCTCGATCGATATCGGAGTGAATTTTTAATCGTTGATCGTTTTTTTTGTAAAATCTCCGGCAGTAGGGCCGCGGTGGCTGATACGCCGCACACGCCGAATTTTTAACTTTTAATAACAGAAACGCCGCGGCGTTACTCCCGAAAATTACGGTATATGATATTTTGCATTTTTAAAGATGTTTTATGTTGTTGTTTTTGGCAGGTTACTTATAAACTACAGAGTCAGGGTCTCTGGTTTCGCTTTTATATTGCATCTTCTAAGAAGCAGAAGCAAGCGACAACGGTTTACTTGATCCATTACTCTCTCATGCCGTTTGTCTTCATGACAGCTGCTACACCAAAAATTCTGCAGGGCTTACTTAGGGTAAGTGCTCAATTACTTAACGAGTATGCTATACCTTGTTTTGATTTAACTTCATGCTGCGGAATGAGTACTTACTTATTTACTTACTTTTCAAACCCGCTTATCCGTTAGGGTCGCGGGGGCAGCAGCCCTATGGAGGATCTCCAGCGATCGCAATCTTCCGCCATGAGGCGCATGTCCTCCCTGGTAATATCCAAGCGACTCGAACCCAGATTCTCCATGTAGTCTAGCCACCTGGTTCTAGGCCAACCCCTTGGTCTCTTACCCACCGGCTTGGAAAATAACAACTGCCTAGGAAGACTAGTTTGCATTGGCATCCGTATCACGTGGCCATACCAGCGCAACTGAGATCTCTCGTGGCGGAGAAGTAGCGGCTCGACACCTAAAGATTCCCTTATTGTGCTGCTGTGCACTCTATCTAGTAGGGTAACACCTGTCATACCTCTCAGAAATCTCATTTCGGCCGCTTGTACCTGCGATCGCACTCTTTCGGTCATTACTCAAGCCTCATGGCCATAGGTGAGAATGGGGACAAAGATAGATTTGAAGACGGAGAGCTTGGCTTTGTTACCCAGCTCGCGTTTCGTTACCACGGATCGCCACAGTTCGCATCTGACACAGCTTGCTGCACCGATCTGGGCATCCAATTCTTTCTCCTGCCGTCCATCACTCGTGAATGCAATCCCGAGATACTTGAATTTCTCCACCTGTCTCAATGAGGCTCCCCTAACATGGAGAGCGCACTAAGCAGGCTGTCTTGAAAGGACCAGAACCTCGGTTTTAGCCACACTGATCTTCATCCCAGCTTCTTCACATTTGGCTACTGCAAACCGGTCTAGTGCATGCATTCACCCACACAAACATGCTCATCGCCTCGGCTGCCCCTGTTTATCCAGTCCATAAAGATAATGAACAAGAGGGGCGACAGTACGCACCCTTGGCAGAGTCCAATACCCACGGTGAACGGTCTTGACTTACTGCCATTTATCCGGACACACATCTCAGAGCTCTCGTACAGAGACATGATAGCAACCAGTAATTTGGCTCTCTCGAGGCTAATGAATCGCGGCTTTGAATTCTGCCAAGGGGACAGATGTTTGTTCTTTACTCTGGCCAATACATGGGTCGTTAGGGATCTATGAAAGCGATTTTATACCTGCCAACTTGTACGATTGTGTGGACAGATTTATAAAAGTATGAATTTTGAAAATAGGTGACAGAAGTCTATCGCTAAGGTTTCTGTAGTGTCAACAGAATAATAGCATGCGTAAGTGATTACACTTTTAGACCAATCTGTGTAAAAAATGAGTATCTTGTAAAACCTCCAAAGGGGTTACAGATGTTTTCCTGTGCAGCTGTGCTTGTACTCGAGTCCTCAGTTCATTGGAATTGCAAAATTCATTATGCCATACTTATTCAATAGGCGACAGCGTGTATCTGCGTTGGTATCCGTGTTTGAGTGGGCATAGTCCTGCCGGAAGATAGAGTTAGAAATTGTATGACTTGTGCATCTATAACCTTCCTGAAGTGGTGGGTGCTGCAGACAGTACCAGCAGTATACAATAGCTGAGGTCCATACTTAGTAGCACCCTAATCCGTTTGGCCATTGCACGATCTTACGATCATTCAACTAAATTGTCTAAAAATCTTATGTGGATAATGCAGATGATTAAGTTAAGAATAAAATAAAACTCTTTTTCCACAACGAAACAGGAATTGAACAAAAAGAAACAGACCGAAAATAAAATGAAAAAATACAGCCCGAGTCTGTAAGCACTTTTCGAAAGCTTTGCTTTCATCATTCAGCAGCCAAGGAGCACCTCGAGAGAACTTGAGAGAACCGACTTGGAATAGAACATGCTGAGTCTTTATAACGGGCAGATGCCAATCAAGACAAAAAGATCCAACTGAAATTTATTGATTGGGTAAGTGCGTCGCCCATTTGATCAATGATGATTCGCTAATAGGGCCCCTATCTAAGTTGAGTAATGATTTTTTATCTGCTTTTTGAATGGCTAAGCTTTCGAAGGCGTCCAGAAGGTGTTTCTTGTTTATTGACTCAATAAGTTTTACATTGTTTATTAAGAATTCATGCCCGGTAAGATCTAGCGAGTGTTTGGCTATGGATGACTAATTCCCTCTACCATACCTTGTGTGTCTCATGTGTTCTTTATTACAGAAAGTTTGTCCTTTGTACATCATGGGGCATTGGGAACATCTGGCTTCGTATATTCCTGATTTCTGTAGTGGTGGAATCTGGTCCTTTGGGTTAGGTAATAAATGCCTGGTCTGGTTGGGATTGCTAAAAGATAACGAAATATTAAAAGATTTAAAAACAGAATTGAGACCTTTGATTAATGATTTATTGTAAGGTAAAGATATGACTCTCCCTCTATTTTTAGTCCGGTTGAGGGTAGTGATCTCGTCTATGAACTTCTTTAACTTCCTCTTCCTGACTAAATCGGTGATGTAAAGATAGATAAAAGACTCTTTTTCCACAACAAAAATAGATTGAAAAGATACAACCTTAGAAAATGGAGAATTCTTTCGATAGCAATTGCTACCATCATTCAGCAACCAGGAGTCCTGACTCCGGAGATCCGAAGAGTGAACTACCTGATAGAAGGAAAAGTAGCCCTATTTATGAAGGAAACTAGCCAATCCTGGCTATATGTGATGGGCTGAAAACTGCTTATTGGGTGGTTTTTTCCGTTAACCATTTGATTAACGAAGTATCGATTATAGGTCCCATGTCTAAATTCAGTATCGATGTTTTCTCAACTTGATGTATTGCTATGCTTTCGAAAGAATCCAACAGCTGTTTGTTCTTTATTGGAAATAATAACTTTACATTGGTAATGGGAAAATTGTGGCCTGTGTCTAATGAGTGCTTGGCCACTGCTGACTGATTTGCTCTCCCAAACTTTCTGTGTCTCATGTGTTCCTTATATCTCGTGCCGATGTTTCGAAAAGTCTGGCCTCTATAAACCTTCTCACATTGGGCGCATTTAATTTCATAAATCCCTGACTGTTGTAGCTCTTGAATTTTGTCCTTAGGATTTGGGAGCAGGTCTTTGATTTTATTCGGATTGCTGTAACAGACGGAGAAACCTTGTGTCTTAAAGACAGAACTTAGTCCTCGAACGAGCTGTTTATTGTAAGGTAATGATATCCTCCGTTCTTGGTTCTTGTGGTTTCCCAAAGTTGTGATGTCTCGAATGAATTTTTTATATTTCCTTTTCCGGAGAAGATCCACTATAGTACGTTCGTTGTAGCCGTTCCTAGTGGCAATCTTTTTTATGGAATCGATTTCCTTCTCGAACCTTTCTTGGCTTAAGGGGATGTTTAAAGCTCTATCTAACATGGTGATGAAAGTTGCCATCTTCTGGTTCCATGGGTGGCTGGAATCGGCTGGTATGTAGTTGAGTCCATTACTGGGTTTTCTGTATACATCGAATTCCAGCTTGTTGTGTCTTCTTAAGATGGTGACGTCGAGAAAGGGGAGCCTCTGTTCTTTTTCTATTTCTACGGTGAACTGTACGGAGGGAAAGAAACTGTTAAGGTGGGTAAGAAAATCGTTTATATTGCACTTACTTGTGTCGAAAATGGTAAAAATGTCGTCAACGTAGCGGTACCAGCAATCCGGAAAATAGAAGTTGGAAGATCTGAGTATGTCTTCGAAACTTTTTAGGAAGACTTCAGCCAAGATCGGGCTGAGACAGGAACCCATGGGTGTTCCTTCTGTCATTTTGAAAATATTTCCCTTAAAGCAAAAAATATTATTATTGATGCAGGTAGTTTCCCTTCTATCAGGTAGTTCACTCTTCGGATCTCCGGAGTCAGGACTCCTGGTTGCTGAATGATGGTAGCAATTGCTATCGAAAGAATTCTCCATTTTGTAAGGTTGTATCTTTTCAATCTATTTTTGTTGTGGAAAAAGAGTCTTTTATCTATCTTTACATCACATTTATCCACATATTTTTTTCACTTTGTTAAATCGGTGATGGTACGTGTGCTATAGCCATTTTTAACTGCAATATTCTGGATCGAGGAACTTTCTTTTTTGAACGAGGATTGACCTAGTGGGAGATTAATAGCTATGTCAATCATCGAAATGAAAGTAGACATTTTTTGATTCCAAGGGTGGCTGGAATCGCTTGGTATGTAATTCAAACCGTTCGTAGGCTTTCGGTATACCTCAAATGATAGTGAATCATGGTTTGTGATGACTAGGATGTCAAGAAACGGCAACCTTTGATTGTTTTCCAACTCAAAAGTGAATTGAACAGACAATTGAATGGACAAAAGTGTTGACATAGCAAGCATTGGTGTTAAAAATTCACTATCATTTGAGGTATACCGAAAGCCTACGAACTGAAAGCCTATGATGATTATGTTGCAACTGGTATGGAAATCGCTTATGCTGGGTGCCCACTTAGCGCGACGATCGCGCAATTCTATCGCTTTGAGTCATATGCGCATGCGCAACAAACGCCAGGGGATCAATTCGCTTCTCGGTGCCCACTTGGCGCGACGGCCGCGTGACTGAATGCTCATGCGCTATCTACGCGATCATTGCGCTTCCCACTTCAAGATTTCATGCTTCCAAAATCGACATGGACGAGAATGAGTTATTTTTGGAATGCTTAGCTATTTGCATATATCTTCAATCAAATTTTCCGTAGCGATATCCGACCATCTCGAAATAGGTGCTGTCATGATTGCATGTGCCACGTGGTTTGAAACTGTTTTCTGATTGAGTGCGATAGAATCGCCCTCGTGACGTCACTCTGCGCATGCGTGCTTCACAAAGCTATAGAATCGCGCGATCGTCGTGCTAAGTGGGCACCCAGCATTAAGGGTAATTTTCAGTGATTGCCATACACTGCTGTATGAAACGCTAATCTGTCAGGACACTTCTTGCAATCTCTATTGACTCTGTGGGCGACGAGTGGATGATGAGGTCCGGCCCGTTCCTGGACGTGAGACAAAGAACCTGTGACTTGAAATCGTTGTATCATTTTTGTCTCCGAAGCTCACATGAAGTCCTTTACCATACATGCGTGGATATCCCCGCAATGTCGCACTGGCACTTTACTTGTTTTGATAATAAAGTTTAACTAAGAGGGCCTTCTCGATTAATGACCACAGCATTCTATGCCTACAATTTCGTTATGGTGAGACGGAATAACTATCACTATTTGCCTCCAAAAGAGCATTTGCAGTTCTTTTTACTTACTTACTTACTTTTCAAACCCGCTTATCCATTAGGGTCGCGGGGGGCAGCAGCCCTATGGAGGATCTCCAGCGATCCCGATCTTCCGCCATCAGGTGCATGTCCTTCCTGGTAATATCCAAGCGACTCGAACCCAGATTCTCCATGTAGTCTAGCCACCTGGTTCTAGGCTGACCCCTTGGTCTCTTACCTACCGGCTTCGAAAATAACAACTGCCTAGGAAGACCAGTTTGCGGCATCCGTATCACGTGGCCATACCAGCGCAACTGAGATCTCTCAATGCAGAGAAGTAGCGGCTCGACACCTAAAGATTCCCTTATTGTGCTGCTGTGCACTCTATCGAGTAGGGTAACACCTGCCATACCTCTCAGAAATCTCATTTTGGCCGCTTGTACCCGCGATCGCACTCTTTCGGTCATTACCCAAGCCTCGTGACCATAGGTGAGAATGGGGACAAAGATACATTTGAAGACGGAGAGCTTGGCTTTGTTACCCAGCTCGCGTTTCGTTACCACGGATCGCCACAGTCCATGTCTGACACAGCTTGCTACACCGATCCGAGCATCCAATTCTTTCTCCTGCCGTCCATCACTCGTGTATGCAATCCCGAGATACTTGAATTTCTCCACCTGTCTCGATGAGGCTCCCCTAACATGGAGAGCGCACTGAGCAGGCTGTCTTGAAAGGACCAGAACCTCGGTTTGAGCCACACTGATCTTCATCCCAGCTTCTTCACATTTGGCTACTGCAAACCGGTCTAGTGTATGCTGAAGGTTCGTGCAAGAAGACCCAAGGAGGACAAGGTCGTCAGCAAAGAGCAACCTCTCCACCAGGCAGTCGCCCACACAAACACGCTCGTCGCCTCGGCTGCCCCTGTCTATCCAGTCCATAAAGATAATGAACAAGAGGGGCGACAGTACGCAGCCTTGGCGGAGTCCAACATCCACGGTGAACGGTCTTGACTTAATGCCATTTACCCGGACACACATCTCGGAGCTTTCGTACAGAGACCTGATAGCAACCAGTAATTGCAATCCATCCACTCCATACTCTTGCAACACTTGCCAGAGCTTCTCCCGAGGAACTCTGTCATATGCTTTTTCGAGGTCCACAAAGCAAGTGTAGACCTCTTTTGCATACTCCCAGGATTTCTCAAAGATTTGCTTTAGAGCAAAGATGTGATCCGTCGCGCTTCGGCCAGGTCGGAAACCACACTGCTCCCCCGACAGTTTGGAGTTGACTATTTCCCGACTTCTCTTCTCCAGACACTTAGCGTACACTTTCCCAGGAATGCCGAGTTCTTTTTATATTCTGAAAATTTACATAAATTGACAACGCCATGTGTAGCTCAAAAACTGTCTTCATTTTGTGATGCGTCCCCACTATTGATCACGCAACTGTAACGGTCTAACTCGTGGGAGCTCATGTCCGGGGTTCGCGGCTTGGTAAGGGATCATTAATAAACACATAGTGATAGCACTTTCTTTATAAACTGTTGTCAGCATTTCATTCGCTGATCCATTTTGGGTGTAGACCACACGCACTACACCTTCACTCTTCAATATCCTGTTTAAAACGAAACACACCCACAGTGCTGATTCTCTCAAATTTGTTTAAACATGTCTTGACCTGTCTGGGGCAGGATGAGATGGTGGTGCCCTCTTACGACCATTAGCAATATGATGTCATTCACCAAATTTCACGCAATATCCCCTACCCATTGGTGCATCCAAGATGGCAGCTTTCAAAATGGCTGCTGCCCCAGTCACCTGCACCATGATTTCCCCTTAGGCCTAATATCATCGCACATGGTTTTCCGTCAATTTCCACTGTGACTGTGAGTCAGTGTGAGGTTTTGTTTGGTGGGGGAGGTGCTCCCGTGTGTAGGTATGAATCGTGAGTGTGTGTGTGTGTGCGCTCGATTGGTTAGTTCGTTTGTTTTTTATTTGTGGTTGTGTGTGGCCGATTTAAGAGTGTGTATGTGGTGCTTAGTGTATTTTATAGTGAGAATTGTTGATTTTAATTTCCCTCCGCTGCAACAATGTCTTAGCAAGAGAGGCTGGGCTTTGTTGTAGCGGGGAGAAATTCTCCGAAAACTGCGATGTTTAAAAAGTGTGCTTTGTTATTGTTAAGGGATGGACGTGGGTGCAAGATCGGTCGGAAGGAAGCGCCCGTAGCAGTATGTTCCACGAATGGCGCTTAAGCCTAACCCCAATGTCATCAAGCGCGTTAATAAATTATAGGTTCATCGGTAGTGTATTGATCGTTTGTATTTGCGGTAAAACATCAGTACATGCTGTTTGAAGTAGTTTATTATCTGCAAAGTTGAAAAGAGATCGTATGATTCGAATGGCGGACCGAATCAACGTAGATGCTCTTTTGTTGTCCGGAGTCAGCGAAGTTAAGAAGACATCCTGCCTTCAAGACTGGTGAGATCGTTTATTGTTTGTAATTATTCAACGGGAACTTTTTTTCAGTCGTGAGTAATAAACAGTTACAACAAGTCAAGTACAATACTCGACAAAAGAATCAGTACTCTAATTTGCGATAATTTTCGCTACGAGTGACTATAGCGCATTTGAGCGAGAATAGCAAAAACTTGTTTTTTTGGACACTCTTTTAAGAAACGGTTTTCAAAACTCGCTACTTCTTAGTGAGCGATGTAACAGAATTGATTGTGTAGAACATAAAATAGATTGTGATCTAAGTATTTAATGTTAGATAAGCTCCGTATTAAAGGTAACGCTGAGCTCATATAAGTGGTTTCAAGCAGCGCTGTTTATAATCAGAGGAATGAGCTATAGTGGGTGCACGAAATGGTCATCCACCCCATTATTGATAATAGTGGGTACAAGAGTCCAAGAGAGTTGTACAGTTTTGAAGAATTTCAGGGTTATCGTATCCCTCCTTTATTGATAAAAGGGATACACGACGCTCAATCGCGTCGATTTAATTCAGACAGAGTGAATGACTGGTACGCCTGAGCCATATGTAATGAACGACAGCGGGACACTTACCGTAATTTTCGGTAGTAACACGGCAGTGACTGATACACTGCAGCAGCAAAAATTTAACATAAATGTAAAATGTCCGACAGTAGCGCCGCAGCGGCCGATATGTCGCACCCCCCCCCCCCCTACACCACTTCACATGCAATCGGTAATCTAAAAACAGTTTTCTTATAAGCTTCAATAAAGGTAATACGCATATCAGTAAGGAAAATTTTTTAATTTCTTACATAAAATATATTTCTGCATACATTTCCTTTAGCGCCGAATACATTTTTTGTCGAGTCCTGCCTGCACGATTGCTCTTAGGCCTTTTCAATATTGGCTGTTAGTTTAAACTTTAAAAGCTGCTTTCTTCCCCTCCGATGGAGGGGAAGATATACTCCACCGTGCTCTTGCTTATAATAATAAGATACTGGTGCGCTCAAGCGCTCTCGTGACCGTTTAACCCCGTGCGAGCGCTCGTGAAACTTTTTGATAGTCAGCCCCGAGCCATACAGTTGGATAAAAAATTCTATCAGTGAATAAGAGCAAGAGCATACCTTCATCTAGTCTTGGAGGTGGCCGTTGTAGAACGGGAGCAAAGTGAGTGCGCATCGCCGTCAGCTAAAAGGGAAGATTTATCCCAAAAAAACGTGTTTCCTGACGTGTTTTGTGTCTTCAGAGTCATTATAAAATTATTAACGCATTCGGAACATACTTCGAGATGGGATATGCTTTCACTGAACGATAAGGGCAAGAAGTTTTTATATGCAGTGCTCACGTTGATCGATGAACATGGGCGGACTGGCAGTCTAAATCGTACCAGGTAGGTACTGGGAAAATTCGGCTAAAGCGGCCCTCAATCACGAGAAAGTAAATGCATCCGTCCGGCCCATCGGGATTCAATCGGGGGGTGACCTGGTGATTCCATCCGCCACTGTCGAGGAACGCTCACGCTCGATCGCTATCGGAGTGAGTTTTTAATTCATAGGATGTGAACTCATCGATAAATTCATCAATAAATACGAATCAAGGAATACATTGTCACTACTCATTTTATACCGTTGAGAGAACGATATGAAGTAGGCCTAAAATCATGTGTAGAATCTTTTTTTTTCTTTTTTTTTTTGTAAAAATCTCCGGCAGTAGCGCCGCGGTGGCTGATATGCCACACACGCTGAATTTTTAACTTTTAATAACACAGACGCTGCAACGTTAGTACCGGAAATTAGGGTATGTTTGCAATACGTTTGATGATTAATGTGTTCTACGAGGATATTTAAACGTTTAGTTGTGTTGTTAAGATATAGTTTCACGCTATTGAGACTTTAATTAATCGTTGTCAGTTATTTTGTTAGGGGCCCCATTGTTGTTGTGAATTATTTATTGTTTAATAATAATAATATGCTTTTGAATATGTTTCCAATTAATTAAAAGTTATTATTCACCACTCCATACTCTTGCAACACTTGCCAGAGCTTCTCCCGAGGAACT
>JAHWFO010081981.1:43629-55168 GCA_023313115.1 Rhysida immarginata
ATGATCTGTGAGGGGTGTCCGGATATTTTTGATCATATTGTGTATTTGAAGTTAGGATCACCCGTGGGAATAATTAGCATTTGGGAAGTTGCTTATTAAAAGAAAGTGACGATTATAATTGATAATGCAAGAGCGGCAGTTAATTTTCTTTGGTGAGACTATACGAGAGACTATGAGCCAATTCAGAGTTAAAATTTTCGTTCATAGCACGGCGCTGAAGGACACTGTCGTTAATTAGCGATCAGCTAATGTAAAATTGGATGTTTATAATCGTTAGCGTCTGTGAAGCGAAGCCTGTCACGTGGGGGCGTTCTATGAGCGGTTACTAAAAGCATGCTTACATGTATTGGTGGTGAATTGTCACGTCAATGATAATTGTTATAGAAAAATAATTACCTAACGATAGCAACATGATACGTGAGTGAATAGAGTGCAATCTTTGGCGTCTATGAGTGGGCAGTGAAACGTCCAAATATTGTTGGGGGCTTAATGCTCTCTTCCCTGGTTGACCAAGCTTGTGCAGCACTAATATATAGCACTGGGGGTGGCCGTGGCCTGGTTGTCTCGTCGGTTGCTTGCCAATCGATGGAGTTCAGCAACTTCAGGCGCGGCCAGCTGCTGGTTGGGTGACGGCCTGGGCTCGAGGGCCACCGCTGGCGGGACAGCTATTTGGGGCGCGGCTGTTGGGGGACTTTGGTCTGACCCATTTGCCGATTGACCATAGCTGGTGTTCCAGCAGTTGGTGACAGCCTCTGGTTCGTTTATCCCCAGCAGCTCTTCCATCATGAAACCCCCCGTGCTTCGGAGGGCACGTTAAGCCGTCGGTCCCGACTGCTACTGTCATATCGTAGCAGTCGTTATTAATGGGATGGCGCAAAACTCCCTCGTAGGAGTAGGTGCCGCAGATTATCGCTCGCGACAATCTACCCTCTGTACCAGATAAGATAATATATAGCACTGATTGGCAACAAAAGAAAGGAGGGCGCGACGCTTTCGTGGGGTAGTTCTTGCACTCGATTCACTCTCGTCGGGTACTGGCGGCCTTGTGGGTATTACAGGATGGGCATGTAGCATGATTTGCTCATTGGTTTCCCAAGTGCTGGTGCACGTTATTATTTAAAAGCTTGTGAATACAAGATATTTCGCGTTGTTTAAAAGGTTAATTGATTTTTGTATAGTTTGATATAATTGTTAAGCTTATGTCGTATTTTAGTGTGAGGCCCCAATTTTCAATATTAATAATACAACCCTAGCGTCAATAAACTTCGGACACCAAGTAATTTGGCTAAAAACACAGTGAAAAGTGCATACAGAGGATTGCAGGCTAACGAAAATAGATTTACTGAGTGTACATGTAACAATATCAACATCCATTTAGAATCGATTTAATGGTGTGAAATAATTTATTCAAATTTATGTAAAATTGCGTTGTCAACAGGTTTCAAAGAACTTCGTACACAAGGGGTCACCAGCATATAGAACTTTCCTGAAGGCTGTAGAAACGCCCAGAATGCTTTGCATCAGGCTTTAAAAGCACCGTCCACGCGACAGAGCACAGTATTCCTGTTGTTTTGAGCCATGGGACGTGGTAAGCCAGTAGAAACGTGTATACGGCAAAAAATTATACAGCATTTCCAGAAAAACAAATCCCAGCGAGCTATTGCCCATGAAATATCAGTTCCACTCTCTCTCTACTGTTAATGGGATCATCAAGCGTTTCAGAGAAATCGGGAAAACAGAACCAGGGACTGCACCAGGCAAGCAGCGATTATTGAACGTTAGGGACCTACGAGTATTTCGACGTTACATTGTGAAAAACAGGCATGCTCCAATAAGTGAAATGACTGTTTGGGCTCGAGAATATTTTCATATACCCATATCCAAAAGCACAATCCGCTGTTACATCAGAAGATGCAACTATTACTTATACGCTACAAAGAGGAAGCCATTTATGAGCACTGTAGCTAAGCGTCGCCGGGTAGAGTGGGCCAGAACCCATCTAAAGTGTACCCTTGCTCAGTGGAATAGTGTTCTGTGGTCCGACGAGTCCACCTTTGCAGTGATGTATGGCAACAACGGTCGCAAGGTGCTAAGGACCAAGCACGAAAGTAATCATCCCGACTGTTACCAGAGGAAAGTTCAGAAGCCTGCATCGCTGATGGTGTGGGGCTGCACGAGTGCCACCAGGACAGGATCGCTTCACTTTTGCGAGAGCACTATTAACTCTGCTGCCTATATAAACATTCTTCAACAACATCTGCGTCCATCCCGCCAAAAGTTGTTCAATAGAAGACCGAGCATCTTTCAGCAGGACAACGCGAAGCCTCATGCTGCTCGGAACACCAAGGCTTGGCTACGACAGCAGCGTTTCAGGGTGCTTGACTGGCCTGCCTGCAGCCCAGATCCGTCACCCATTGAAAATGTATGGCACATTTTAAAGCGAAATGCCAGACAGCGGAAGCCTCGAACACAGCAGCAGTTGCGGGCGTGTATTTCCGAAGAGTGGGACAAAATTCCAGTAGAAACAACGCAGAAGTTAGTGTCCAGCATGCCTCGACGACTTCGGAGCGTCATTCGTCGGAAAGGTGACGCCACTCGGTGGTAATGTGCAATAAATGGTATGGTTTACGAAGTTCAATGCAACGTGTTGAAAACGGAAAATTACAACATAAAGTAATTTGCATTTGTTTATAATTAGTTTCGTTGTATTTATCCAAAATTCTGTAGGTGTCCGAAGTTCATTGACGCTAAGATTGTACAAGGGGTAGTAACGGACTTATAGACCACCGTGTATAATTCTTACATATGCCCTCACTATCTTACAATTCACCAAATTCACAAGCATGCGACAATTTATGCTCTTCCACAAAATCTCATTCGCGCGTTCGTATCGTTTAACATTTAAATTCCTCATAAACTTTTCTTAACGACAGCTTGCTCGTTCTCACGTGGTTTAATTTGTTTTTGATGCTCCCTTATTTGTAGATAGCTGCAGAGGAATTTGATTTACCAATGGTAGCCGAAGCAATCCTGACGGGTCATTGTGTGCAGTCTTTGATGTATTTAGCGACGGAGCGTCACAAACAAACTGGAGACTTACCTGATCACTACAAGAATCCTTTGTGTTCTACTCATTCGATGCAAGCAGAGGAGAAAACGATTCCAAGTAAAGCTTTTTACTTACACTAAACGAGGGGATATCGGAAAGTAGCACCATTTACTTTTTAATGGAGCACATACAGGGTGTTTCAAAAGTATGTACAATAAATTTAGTGACATGTTCTTCAGGTCAAAAGAAAACAAAAATGTTGTATAGCACTTTGTCTAGAAACGATTTGTTTGCGAGTAATCCAATATGATAGAGTAGGGAAGCACGGTAGTTAGCGGACGATATTTTAGCAGTTCCAGCGTTTCGACCCAACACTAGGTTGAGTGGTTTGTTCCATTTAAACCTACTTTAGGGTTGTTCCATTAGTTGTGTACGCTTGTTTTCATTACTCTACATCCACTAGGAAGAGCAATTTCACAACATTTGCGTGCTTTGACATACGCATTTCGATTTACGTAAAAAAAGTCACGTACACGTATTTCCAGTGCAGAATACACTGACATGCACCTAATGTATGGTCTTGCGGACGGAAATGCTGTGGAAGCAAGAAGACTCTACCGAGAACGCTTTCCGAATAGACGTTTGCCAAATAACCGAACATTTGTATCTGTCGACAGACATTTGAGGGAGCGTGGTTCCTTTGGCCGTCAAACAGGACAAGGGCGGCCTGTAGCACATTCTCCGGATGAGGAGGATGGGATAATTGACATCATACACGATGAACCACAGACAAACACCCGTCGTATTTCTTCCGTGGTACACATTCCGCACTCATCTGTTTGGCGCATTCTTCACCGTCACCTTTTGCATCCATACCACCTGCAACTGGTTCAGGCACGGAACCCAACGGACCATCCACACCGACAACGATTTTGCCAATGGATACGTCGTCGTCATTCTGCAGACCCTAGTTGTCTAAGCCAGATACTTTTCACGGACGAAGCAACCTTCACCCGGACAGGAATCTTAAATTCTCACAACCAGTACCATTGGGCAGATGCTAACCCACACGTTACCAGAGGCCGAGCGCATCGAGAGTGTTTCTCCGTGAACATTTGGTGTGGAATTGTCGGAAATAACTCAATTGGCCCTTATGTGTTGCCGCCACAATTGACTGGGCGAACGTATCTTTTGTTTCTGCAGAATGCATTGCCAGAATTACTGGAAGATGTTCCTCTTTTGATAAGATCTAACATGTGGTTCATGCACGATGGCGCTCCAGCACATTTCAGTCACGTCGTGCGAGCACACCTTAATGCTGCATACACGAATCGGTGGACAGGTCGAGGTGGACCGGTAGCCTGGCCTGCAAGATCACCCGACCTTAATCCCTTGGACTTTTTTCTGTGGGGTCATGTGAAAATGATCGTCTACAGCACACAAGTTCCTAACGTTATGGATCTGCGACAACATATTGAAAATGCATGCCAAACCATTCGTAATGCTGGCGACGAACTCTTCCATGACATCAGACATTCGCTCGTGCAACGAGCCGAAGCGTGCGTGCGAGCTGGTGGCGGGCACTTTGAACAATTCCTGTAATTTGGAGCCACGGGTTTAGTTGGCTGTATCGCGTAAATAAATCGTTTCCAGACAAAGTGCTATAGAACATTTTCGTCTTCTTTTGACCTGAAGAATATGTCACTAAATTTATTGTACATAATTTTGAAACACCCAGATTAATATATACATTCTTTGAAAGCGCCATGTGCGCGACTGACGCAATTCAAATTGCACGCATTATGTGAGCAAGGGGATGCAAAAAAGGCGTGAATCATGAGGATCATCCACATCAAGATCGTGGCACAGCGATTGAGTCTGGAAGAGAAGGTAGTAGATTGTGTGAGGTTGTACTCAACGACCAACAATTACTCAGAAGTGAAACGTCGTGTATGGCAGCTAAGTTTGGGACACCCGGACCTTGGTTGATAACGATCAAGTACGTAAACAAGAAGTTTGATGAAGCTGGCAGCGTCGAAGAGCATAAACGTAGTATACCCAAGACCATTGTTACTGATGCCAACAGAGTGCGCCTGCAAAACGAGTTGGCCAGTTCTCAAGAAAAAGACGAGTCGCAAAGGTGGTTGAAGGATGTGAAACTGAGGCCACATCGTCCTCGCTTAACAAATCACTTGCTCGTAGATGATCCCGACAGGCGATTGGAGTTTGCCGAAACTTGGCTTGCAATGCTGGAGTACGATCCTGAGTTAGCACGCCGTGTGGAATGGTGCGACGAGGCAAAATTTCACATCTCGGGATATGTGAATCGCCACAAATGCGTGTATTGGCGTGCAACCAATCCACACATTGAATTGGAGGTAGACAACCAGAGCCCTGGTGAACACTGTGTATCCCCTATTGGCGTAGCGCAATGATTTTGACACCATGTGATGGCATCAGGATGGGGCACCACTGCATCATGCTCTCACTGTGTGGAGTCGGTTGGATCAAACATTTCCAGGTCAGTGGATCGGCAGACACGGTTCAGTCGAGTGGCCCCCCTAGATCACCCAATTTGACCCCACTCGAATTTTTGGTTAAGGACCATAGGATCCATAACATTCCAGAGCTTCGGGAAGCAATAACGGAGAAATTTCGCAAAATTCCCCTAGACATGTGCAAGAAGGCCTGTGACAATGTGAAGTTGCGACTGGAAGCTTGCATCGCCATGGAGGGCCACAGAGTGTGACTCTCTTCTTCGATCCTTTGACAGTGTATTCCACCATAGTTACATGCAGGTATTAAAATACGAGGGTTGTACCAAAAGTAAGGTTCCCATATTTTATTGTTATTAATTTATACATCGTTGAAAAGCTTACACTGTTGTCTATTTTTCAACATAGTCTCCATTTTTTTCGACACACTTTTGAAGACGGTGCTCCAGCTTTTGTATTCCTAAGTCGAAGAAGTCTCCCGCCAATCCGTTGAGGAAGCGTGTGACCTCTGCTCGGACTTCATCATCGCTCTTGAAGCGTTTGCCACCTAAGTGTTCCTTTAGCTTGGGGAAGAGGTGATAATCGCTGGGGGCTAAGTCCGGGCTGTACGGGGGATGGGGCATAACAGTCCACCCAAATTTCTTCCAAAGCTCCTGTGTTTGACGAGCGACGTGGGGTCGAGCGTTGTCGTGAAGAAGCACTACTCCCTCCGTCAGTCGCCCTCTCCGGCGATTCTGGATTGCTCGCTGGAGTTTGGTCAATGTTTCACAATATCTGTCCCAGGTTGCATGAAATCGATGAGGAGTACCCCCTTCCGATCCCAAAATACAGTCGCCATAACCTTTCCTGCCGACTGCGTTTGTTTGAATTTCTTTGGTGGCAGTGAACCAGAGTGACGCCATTGACGAGATTGTTGTTTTGTTTCGGGGGTGTAATGAAACACCCATGTTTCATCTCCCGTGACGATAGAGTCCAACAACTTCTCCTTGTTGCCTCCCCCCTCACATTGTTGAAGAAATTTGCGAGCACAGTCAAGGCGTTGCTCCTTGTGTCCGTCAGTCAGCATCCGGGGGACCCAGCGAGCACACACCTTGCGATAACCCAACGTTTCTGTTAAAGTTCTTTCAATTGTGCCGTGGGAAGCTTCAGGAATGCGTTCAACAAGTTCACGGACAGTGACCCTCCGATCTTTCAGCAGCTCACTGTTGATCTTCTGGGCAATCGAATCCGAAACCGGCGGTCTTCCACTCCGTTCTTCATCGTGAACTTCCGTGCGACCCTCAGCAAAAGCCCTGCACCATTTTCGGACGTGCTGAACGGACATGCACTTATCACCATAAACCTCAGTCAGTTGCCGATGAATCTCCACGGGCGGTAACTTCCTTGCGTGGAGAAACCGGATTACTGCTCGAACCTCGCACTTGGCGGGAGCGGCGATCGACACTTCCATCTCTGACGGCTGTCAAGCGAACACTGAGCGCCGTAGCGAATCGCTCGAGAGTGCGGGACCACTGCGCACGGCAGTGTTGTCGGATTTAGCCTAGCACCTTCCCTCGAGGCTGTAGCTCATTGGGAACCTTACTTTTGGTACAACCCTTGTACTTACGACATACGACTTTGTTAAAAATTGTATAGATTAATCTGGGCCACCCTGTAGTTGCTGTGTAAAAGCTAACATAGCCGAAAAGAAGGCCGAGTACGTGCATAAGAACTGTTCCTGCACGCACGCACTGCATGCTCTTATAAGGTTTCTTTTCCCAAAAGGTAAGAATCCCGCTGAAATTCATGGGGAAATGGTAAAAGTTTACAGTGCCGATTGTCTGGACTATTCCGGTGTGTGCAAATTGTGTAAAATGTTAACCTTGCTGTTAAACAACGTTCTGAGTGGCTTGCGTCATCGACAACATCAGCCATTATCAAGGACATTAACGACACACTCAGAAAGAATCGTCATATTTCACTTATTCTGTGGATCTGCATGAGAAGCTTGGATCTGCTAACGCTGTTTGTGTTGGATTTCAAAAACTCTGACACCAGAACAGACCGGCAACGGAATGGCGTGTTGTCTTCAACATCTGCAGGAAGAAACTGCATTTCTACGAGGGTGGGCTGAAAACTAATTTTTTCAAATGATGGCTTATTTTGTTCTCTTTTCAATGCATTATTCACTTTCAACATAGTCCCCATCTCTGTCCACACACTTTTGCCAACGTGACACAAGTCGTGACATCCTGTTGGAGAAGAAGCCCTTTGGTTGTTTTCGACACCAGGATCGAATCGCGTCTTTCAGCGCGTCATCAGAGCTGAATCGAAGTCCTTTAAGCGATTCTTTAAGCTTTGGGAACAAGTGAGGTCAGGGCTGTACGGCGGATGTGGTAGAACCTCCATGAACTTCAGTCGCTGCAACCCTTCTTGTGTTTCTCGACTTGTGTGCGGACGTGCATTGTCGTGCTGCAGGACAGGGTCCATACCCTTCCGAACTCGGAGCAACCGGGGCGCAAAGCTTCTCTAGCGTTTGCACGTACTGTTTTGAGTTGATCGGGGTTCCTGGTTCCAAGAAGGTGGACAACACCTTGGAAGTCCCAAAAGATGGTCGACATGACTTTCCCTGCTGACTCGACAACCCTGAACTTTTTGGGACGTAGAGATGTTGCATGGCGATTGTCGTTTGTTTTCTGGGTCAAAATAACGTGCACACGATTCATCCCCCGTGAGAATGCGCTGCAGAAAAGGCTCACCCTCACGCTCGTACCGGGCCAACAGATCCTGACAAACGTTCTTTCTCTTCTCTTTGAGTTCAGGAGTGAGCATATGCGGTACCCAACGAGCACACACCTTACGATGTCCCAGCAACTCGGTTATGATAACGTGCACTCTCCCCTTGGAAATTTGGAGCTCTGTAGCGATGTCATATTGCTTGATTCGGCAGTTGGAACAAATCGTTTGATCGACACGAACTCGATGTTGCTCGTCTATTGTTGCGATTGGTTGTCCACTGCGGGGTCGATCGGCTAGGCTAGAGCTTGCCGGGTTTCGTTCTTTCACTAATCTTGCCCATCTTCTCACTGTACTGACGTCAAAAGTTGCATTGCCGTATACAGCTGTCATTCGGCAATGAATTTGGACGGGATCGCAACCTTCAGCTGTCAAAAACTCAATCACTGCGCGCTTTTTCAACCTGACTTCCATGTAGGTCGCCATTATGTTTCATTTTCAGCACGCCTACACCATCTAGTGACGTAGACATAAAGAGAACAAAATAAGCCATCATTTGTAAAAAAAAATTTTTAATTTGTTAAAAAATAAAAGTGTTATGGCCTTGGAGGCATTACTTTTCAGCCCACCCTCGTAGATGGCATTGCCACAGGAGATGAGTTCTCGGTCTTGCACTTCACATCATCCAAGCAAAAGTGCTCTGTTTCGGTTGGGAGGTTCTGGACCATCCAGCCTACACTCTGAACTTAGCACCCTCAGAGAGACTATCACCTCTTTGGTCCCATGAAGAGATTTCTGGTTGGTCAGGGGTTTGAGATTGACGAGGAACTCAAATCTGCTGTGAATCATTGGCTTTATTCACAGCTGACGGAGTTCTATGAACTGGGTATCTTGAAACTGATACGGGGTTGGGACAAATGCTGAAATCATCAAGGTGCCTGTGTGGAAAAGTTGATAGAGACTTTTGTTGTTTGTAATTTTCTTTGAAAAAAAGAAATAGTGCTACTTTCTGATGTCTCCCTCCGCATTATTGATAATTTGCAATGTAGAAAAGAGAACACCGGGTGATGTTGCTTTGGTCGACATGTAACTTTTCCTGTGTATTGGAACCATCTTCAGAGTCTGAAGTATCCGACCTTATTTTCTTTTGCGAAAACCTGGTGGATTTGGATCGCGCGCACTTGCATGAGCCTACCTTGAACCTTTGTGCGTATGTGTGAATTTTTTCCCGCCTCTCAATAGCGTCAGTTGCTGGCAATCAGCATTAGAGGGAGGTAGTGTGTTGTACTCTCGTCGGTTTTTGATTTGAAGGAAAATGACGGAACGACTGGAGCAGCGTTACTGCATCAAATTTAGCCAGAAACTGGGCGACAGCCAGGTGGAAAAATCCGGAAGATTCAGACGGCTTTCGGTGACGATGCTATGGGCATCACACAGATTAAGGACTGGTACAACCGGTCGGCCATCAGCATGCCAAAGTGAACGCTGTGGTGATGCGGGACCGTCCTGTGACTATCCGAGAAGTTGCGGAAGAGGTAGGCATCAGTATGTTTTCGGCACATTCCATTCTGACCGAAGATTTGGCTATGAAGAGAGTGGCAGCGAAATTCGTGACCCCGACTTCATGAACACCATAATCACTGGCGACGAGTCCTGGGTGTACGGGTACGACCATAGCATCGTCACCGAAAGCCTCCAAATCAAAAACCAATGAGAGCACAACACACTACCTCCCTCTAATGCTGATTGCCAGCAACTGATGTTATTAAGAGGCGGGAAAAAATTCACGCATACGCACAAAGGTTCAAGGTCGGCTCATGCAAGTGTGCGCGATCCAAATCCATCAGGTTTTTGCAAAAAAAAATAAGGTCGGATACTTTTCTCACAGGCCTCGTAATGTGACCCTATGATTTACTCTAATTTTTAATGACCTTGCGTTTCTGAGATAATCCGATCGTGAATTGACATTGGTTTAACCGTCTAATTGATTTCCATGATATATACATACCAACTAGTAAATTTTTTTTTTATCTTTTTCTCTTTACAGAGAGTGAACCAATTATTAGCAGTGTAGATGATCAAAAGCTGCGTAACGACTACGTGGAGAAAACATTTGGCCCTTTCTTTCAACCCAAACTTAGCGAACTACATTATGAAGTAAGCTTTATGTTAAATTCATCAAGACCTCTCTCGGGTACACTCATAAACCATGCTCACTCAGAATGATAACGAAATTCCAATCTAAAACTATACTGCGTCCAACAAGAGAAAAAATTTTAGTCCGACTTCGTCCTGGGACATAATTTTCTCACTCGAACCCTAATTATACCCCACATGTTCTCAATTGGGTTTAAATCTGGGAATTACTCGGTTACTCAATAACACGAATGTCCTTTTCTTGAATATATGCTTTAGTTCTTTTCTTGAATATGTTGGTAGGTACTTTCAGCAATGTTCCTCCATTCCTCCCGAAGAGCGAGAATCCGTTCAGGTACAGAAGTTGGCCGATGTGATCTGGCCCGCAAGCATCTTTCCAATTCATCCCACAGACTCTCTATAGGATTGAGGTCGGGACTTTGTTCTGGTCAACCCATTTCTTCGACCCCTGAGTCCGCAAACCACTGCTGTACACGCCTCGCTTTGTGGCACGGAGCATTGTCGTGTCGGTAGAGAAATGGCCCGTTTCCGAAAAATTGCCACTATGTTGGAAGTGCACAGTCGTCCAAAACATTCAGATAATGGTCGGAGTTCGTGATTCCTTGCACAGGAACGAGCTGGCCCAGTCTGTACCGTGAAAATGAGCCCCACACCGTGACTCCTCCTCCTCCGAACTTGACTGTGGGCTCTGTGCACTCGGGTAAGAAGCGTTCTCCAGGTATGCGCCAAACCCAAACTCGTCCGTCGGATTGCCAGAGTGTGTAGCGAGATTCGTCTGTCCACATTACACGTTTCCATTGGTCCGTTGTCCAGTTTCTGTGGGCTTTGCACCACTCCAGATGTCGCTTGGCGTCGACCCTGCTGACGTGGGGTTCGTGGGCAGCAGCACGGCCATGGAATCCCATCGTGTGCAGTTCCCAACAAATTGCCACGGTACTGGCATCGTTTGCAGAGGCGTTTCGAAACTCTGTGGCAATTTTTTCCGCCGAGGACTTCCGGTTGCTGGGGGTGACATGACGTAGCACTCGACGGTCTCTGTCCGTTAGTTTCTTGGGTCTACCGGTTCGTTGTTGAAATGTTGTTGATCCCCGGGTCTTCCATTTCATAATGACATCGCCTACTG
>JAHWFO010081981.1:55568-110293 GCA_023313115.1 Rhysida immarginata
GGACACACTTTGAAGACAAAAGAAGAGGTTATGTCTGTCTTGCACATCTGTAATAAACCTGAAAAAACTGCTACCCTCGAAGCGATCGAAATATTCAAGGCCAAGAGGTCCACCCCACACTTGCTTCTCAATTGCCAGACGGACTTTAATGTGTTTGCAATACTTAGTTCTTTATCTGATCTACAATACTCATTTCCAAAAAAGTTGGGACAGTGCAAAATATATAGAAAAAAACAAAAAGGGATGATGTAACAAAACTTTCTCGCGAATACAAAATAGCAGATACGTTTATGAAATGACATAAATCTACTGTGTGCACCAAAACATTTTGTATCGTGGTCGGGACGTTCATTTTGAATGGGGGTGTTGCAACACGTTCCAAAATAGTAGGGACATACGTTGTAGAAAGCGCCGTTAGTAGTGGAACCTTCCAAATTGTTCGGGAATAATCTAGAATGATGACGTCGTACTACATTCCGTATAAATAACAGTTGCCATCCGTCGTTCAGGTAACTTATTCGGAACGATGGGTCGAGGCAAGCCAGTTAGCCAAGATCTTCATGTTCGAATCGTTCAAGAACTCACAAACAACGTTTCTCAGCGTGCAATAGCCAGAAGATTTAACCTGTCATCATCTACAGTACATAATATTATCCAGCGCTACCGAGATAGTGGTGAGATCACAGTTCGAAAGGCCAAGGTAGAAAACCTATTCCGAATGCTCGAGCTCTTCGGATCCTCCGACGTCACTGCGTCACGCATAGGAATGCTGCGATTACGGACGTAGCCATGTGGGCCCGCGATTTCTTCGGGAAGCCATTATCGTCGAATACTGTACGCCGGTGCATCCACAAATGCAAACTTAAGTTATACTGTGCACGACGGAAGCCATACATCAACAAATGACAGCAACGTCGCCGTCTGATATGGGCTCGAGCCCGTCGCAATCGGTCCCAAGCACGCTGGAAGAACATACTGTGGTCCGATGAATCAACCTTTACGATTGTTTACGGAAATAATGGACGCCGTACACTCCGGACCCAAGCCGAAAAGGATATTCCCGCGTGCTACAGGCGTTCGGTACAGAAACCACCGTCTGTCACGGTCTGGGGCTGTATTAGTGGCCGTGGAACGGGAGACTTGCACATCTGCAATGGCACCGTCAATGCTGAAGCGTATATACTGATCCTGGAACAAGCTATGGTGCCATCTAAGAGGCGCCTATTTGGACGACGTCAGTGTATATTTCAACAAGACAACGCCAGACCGCATGCAGCGCGCATAACTTCGTATGTTGGATTGGCCCCCTTGCAGCCCGGATCTGTCGCCTATAGAAAACGTTTGGCTTATTATTAAACGAAAACTACGACAGCGACGACCCCGGACAGTTGAACAGCTGAAAACCTATATCCAACTGGAATGGGACAGAATTCCGGTTACGGTGTTAAAAAAATTGGTGTTATCGATGCCCAGAAGATTACAGTGTGTCATCGAGAGGAGAGGTGACGCCACACCGTGGTAAACGCCGTGCTGTCCCAACTTTTTTGGGAGTGTGTTGCACGTGCGAAACAGGAAAACCACCTGTATCTTTGTTTAAGCATATAAGGTTATGTGATCCCATGCCTAATTTATCGTTTATGTATTGTAATGTGTTGAAATAAACGGCAATACAATAATCCAAACAAATGTGTTGGAGTTCCTCTTATATGTTGCACTGTCCCAACTTTTTTGGAAATGAGTATTATACTATGATTTTCTCTCGTTTTTTTTTTATTTTTTTATTTTATGTTTCTTCTGCATTTTGTAAGTTTCTTACCCCTTTATTTTATTTTGTTTTTTTATGTAAATTCTCTTGTCTTCGGACAACCAGATATGTTCTGTTTTCGGTCCGCTTTAAACACACCATCTTTGTACAGCTTCTCTTTTGTGTATCTTTTGTATTTATTCTATTTTATTCTACTGGCCATTACGTCCTTTTTGAACTCATTGGGCCCCTTGCTTTATATCCTATTGGTTCTTGTATGTATTTACGCTCATTGCTTAACTTGTACTACTGTTGTGTATATATAAAGGCTTGCATGCCTCTTGCTGTGTTTATCCTTGACAAAGCCGGGAATAAATGGTGAAACTAGTTGGAACTCCTGATGTCCCTCTGTTATACTGTAAGGCCACCACCTGTTTAGTTTACAGGAACAGTATTATGATCCATCCTTCCACTGATATGCTGCAATCTACCGTAAATCTTCTACTATAATGCGACCCCTTGTATAATGCGACTCCACTTTTTCCGCCCAAAAAAATCGGCAAAAATCCTATCCTCTTGTATAATGCGACCCCCATTTTTGAGTCCTCGCGAGAAATAAAATGTGCAAACTTATACAGAAAAAAATCTTTATTTTTAAATAGTCTGGATATTTAATATTCAAAAACCTTCAAAATCAACTTTGACAAAAGCAACTGCCTCGACTTCATCGAGGCAGTTTGGAAGTTTATAGCCCTACATCGAGATGGAAAGCTTTCTCACTTGCACATCGACAAAAAAACACAACAGTACATCAATTTTCTTAATAAAAAGACAAGTAATCTTAATTCAGTTTAATATTTCCACTGCATAAACTTTCTTGTAGGCTTTGGTTCGAGGCAGTTTGGAAGTAGGCCTACTTAGAAGTATCCATGTTTGGGAGAAGTTATTTTCGATGTTGTTAGATGTTGGCGACGAGAAATTTGAATAAAAAGTGAATTAACTTATTGTATAATGAACTGGACACTGAATATGCAATGTAATTAATGTATAATATACGATAAAGTTATCAGGACAAAACCTCCCCCGGCCCCAGTCGTCGGAGGGCTGATTTTTATCCTCTTGTATAATACGACCCAGCAAATTTACATGCTTTTTTAGGCCAAAAAAATTCGCATTATAGTAGAAGATTAACGGTAGAAAGTTTTCCCACCATTCCCTATTTTCTAATTTGGGTTTGACCCAATTTCCATAAAATTTTATTATTTTTTTAAATTATAAATTTTTCCCGACCATTTAAACGAAAATATCCCAAACTTTTGAAACAAATTCTTTAATTTTAAGACAGATATGTAAACTTTGAGTTTGAATAAAGTTCAATGTTTAAATCATAATTATTTACAATTTTACAGACTAATACAATACAGTAAGTCATGTTAGTTCCATAAGTTTGGAACTGATAGTTACAAATTAATACTGTACTTTTGGTAAATATTTACAACTAGCAGAGGACCCGGCATTGCCCGAGATATTTACACTTGATGTTGTTGCAATTTTCTTTCTTCTTTCGATGTCTTGAAGCAAAGATTGACCATTCATCACTTTGTGTAGTCTAGCGGTCGCCGATTCTTCTATTTACTTGCTTACCATTTGCTCAATACAGCACGGAGCTAAAGGAGTGCTTCCTCTATCGTCTTTCACTCTTTCTCAATAGCCTGCTAACTCATTATCTCCAGTTACTGATCATTTTTAAAGATTTTAAAGAAATTGTTAAGTACTAAGAATTCTCTTTTCTAAGAAAAGCCTGAATAACAGGAATTCTATGCATTGAATTCTATATTACACACACTTTGCCTTGCATTGTTCGTCATGAGACATATATTGTTGATCCTTGCATAGTTTTGGTGCAGTGCATGTTGACACCATTGTTGATACCTATTGTTGCACAAAGTTTTATTTGAATTGTTGGTCATGAGATATACACTGAGTTAGCAAAACTCATGGGATAGCAAGCACATTGATTGATGGGCATGGCTCACGAATTCACAGGGGTAACGGATTCTGGGAATGGACATTACACAATGTGGGAAGAGCTTGGATAAGTCATTATTCAGAAATGGAATGTCGTCGCGAGTTGACGTCTTTTGAACGGGTATGATAGTAGGTGCCCGACGCACGGGATGTCCCATTTTGGCAGTGGTGCAGGAATTTGGCTTTCCCCGCTCAACTGTCTCCAGGGTGTATCGGGAATGGCTGGACCAAGGCATCACAGTCCACGACAGGCACCATACCGGGCGTCCAGCTGCCCTGAATGATTGTGACTGGCGACACCTGGGACAAATGATTCAGAGAGACAGGAGCGCAACAGTGCAGCAAATCATAGACCAGTTCAATACTGGCCGCACTGGAAACGTCTCTTGGTGGACAATCCATCGGAATCTGCATGCCCTCGCCGTAGACGGGTGCCAATGCTTACCCAGCGTCGTCGGACACTCCCGCGTGCATTTGCCACCAACCATCTTGGCTGCACTCTGCAACAGTGGCGTAACGTCATATGGTCAGATGACTCACGATATCAACTGTACCACACTGATGGGAGGCACCATGTGTGGTGCAGACCTCACGAAACGATGGATCCCGCATGCCAACAGGTGGTGGGGTGTCAGTGATGGTCTGGGGTGCATTTTCCTGATTTGGAATAGGCCCCTCTGGTTATCCTGGACCAAACGTTGAATGGTCCATGGTATCGTCAAGTCTTCGGAAACCATCTGCACCCGTTTTTGACATTTCAACACCCTGACGACGTAGCAGTCCTTCAAGATGACAATGCTCCACCACATCGCTCCAATGTCGTCTGCGAATGGTTCGAGGAGCATGCAGGAGAGGTCCAACGACTGAGCTGGCCAGACTGGAGCCCTGACACGAATCCCATCGAGCATATCTGGGATTCTGTTGAAGTCAGGCTCCGGGCACTGGATCATCCGCCCACGAACGGGTAGCAACTATCTGGTGTCAACTGCCTCTAGAAGTGTACCAGGGGCTTGCAGACTCACTATTACGCCGTATTGCTGCACTCCACAGAACCAGAGGTGGCCCGACCAGATATTAAGTAACTATCCCATGAGTTTTGCTAACTCCGTGTATATTGTTGGTCACAGTGTTTGTGAATTGCTTGTTGATACTTATTGTTGTAAAAACTTTGTCTTGCATTGTTGGTCATGAGATATTTCTCATTAATATGCCCTGCCATAACCATGTATATCGATTTTTTTCAATAATTACTATTTTTTCGAAATCTGAGGTAGACAGTGACCTTCCTCATGCTTTGAAGGTTATGTATGTGAAATTTTATCAAGATCGGAATAAAACTGTAGATTTGTATAAAAAACAAACATACTGTTTTAAGTTTTAATAAAAGCAAGGAATATTGCTTTTTGTGTCTTATTTCTATGAATTTATTTAGAGCAGAGTAACTATGGTAACATAACAATAAAACGATTTAGGAGATTACAACAATGGAATATTTATAGCTGCTGATTGCTTAAGTTTGAATCTAATAGAATTTATGCTTATCACAACACATACCCACAAATCCTTCTTTATATACATAGATACTATAATTTTTGTATAAGTAATATTCACTATTATTTTTCTCAAAACAGAATGTTTTTATTATACGAGGTGCATTCAAGTTCTAAGGCCTCCGATTTTTTTTCTAATTAACTACTCACCCGAAATCGATGAAACTGGCGTTACTTCTCGACGTAATCGCCCTGCAGACGTACACATTTTTCACAACGCTGACGCCATGATTCCATGGCAGCGGCGAAGGCTTCTTTAGGAGTCTGTTTTGACCACTGGAAAATCGCTGAGGCAATAGCAGCACGGCTGGTGAATGTGCGGCCACGGAGAGTGTCTTTCATTGTTGGAAAAAGCCAAAAGTCACTAGGAGCCAGATCAGGTGAGTAGGGAGCATGAGGAATCACTTGAAAGTTGTTATCACGAAGAAACTGTTGCGTAACATTAGCTCGATGTGCGGGTGCGTTGTCTTGGTGAAACAGCACACGCGCAGCCCTTCCCGGATGTTTTTGTTGCAGTGCAGGAAGGAATTTGTTCTTCAAAACATTTTCGTAGGATGCACCTGTTACCGTGGTGCCCTTTGGAACGCAATGGGTAAGGATTACGCCCTCGCTGTCCCAGAACATGGACACCATCATTTTTTCAGCACTGGCAGTTACCCGAAATTTTTTTGGTGGCGGTGAATCTGTGTGCTTCAACAGTCATTCGGCGATCCCCCAAAACAATTCTCTCCACTTTCTCGATCATGTCGTCAGACCGGCTTGTGCGAGCCCGAGGTTGTTTCGGTTTGTTGTCACACGATGTTCTGCCTTCATTAAACTGTCGCACCCAAGAACGCACTTTCGACACATCCATAACTCCATCACCACATGTCTCCTTCAACTGTCGATGAATTTCAATTGGTTTCACACCACGCAAACTCAGAAAACAAATGATTGCACGCTGTTCAAGTAAGGAAAACGTCGCCATTTTAAGTATCTAAAACAGTTCTCATTCTCGCCGCTGGCGGTAAAATTCCATCTGCCATACGGTGCTGCCATCTCTGGGATGTATTGACAATGAACGCGGCCTCATTTTAAAACAATGCGCATGTTTCTATCTCTTTCCAATCCGGAGAAAAAAAATCGGAGGCCTTAGAACTTGAATGCACCTCGTATAAGAGTAAAGTTGTGATAAAATATATTAATTAAAAAATAAATAAAATAAATAATAGAAACAATGAAAAAAAGTCACCCAATGAATAAGTGTAAAAGTTGAAGGACGAAACACAATTGAAACAAAGCTCTTGTGGAGCATTTGTAGATGAAACGCAACTAAGATCTTGTGGAGAAATGTTACATGAACACAGGGAGGCACACAGTTACAGGTGAAGAAGGTCTATGATGAAGATAGTTTGATGATTCGTAGACACGTAGATGACAAACTTGAAATGTATGATAAAACGTTTTCGGGATTTTTTATCCCATCTTCAGTATGTAAACTTTTTGAATGAATTTCACTTAAAAACAATACAATGTGTGATATTACAACCTGTGACAATAAAGTTCGGTGAATGACGTCAAATTGCTAACGGTCGTAAGAGTGCACCATCGTCGTATCCTGCCCCAGACAGGTCGAGACATGTTTAAACAAATTTGAGAGAATCGCGCTGCGAGTGTGTTTATTGTGTTTTAACAGGACATTGAAGAGAGAAGGCGTAGTACGCGCGGTCGAAACCCAAAATGGATCGGCGAACGAAAGAGACTCATTAAATGATGACAACAGTTTACAAAGAAAGTGCTATTACTTTGAAGTGTGTTTATGAGTGGTTTAAATGGTTCCGAGGAGGCCGGAACACCGTAGAAGACGCCCCCCGAAATGGCCAGACATCCAACGTATATGCTACGACCCAACTGAAAGCTCTCCCTAAAAACGACTACGCCAGGAGTTTCCAGGACTTGTAGAGGCGTTCCCACATGTGCATTACCATCGACAGGGATTACTTTGCTGTTTCATGTAAGCGAGCAATCCACTCTCAATATGCCATCATTCACCGAACTTTGTCACAGGTTGTATGGTTAGTTTGATTGTTGAGTGCAAGGGAATTGATATTATAGTTTTAGCACGGTCTATAGATATTCATGGTCATTGAGCTTCGGCCATTTTCCATTGTTTCGAGAAGCTATAGAAAACAGATCGTGCCAGGTGCTGCATAGATCGAATCGGGGCCAGCCGTGACCTGCGATAGAGGTTTTTCATTAAAACTGAAAATGAAAGTAAATTTTCTGTCTGTCGATAGGGCGGTGCTGCAGGCGTTTTTGGGCCAAATGTACATGCAGCGCCACTTTTCAATGGAGTTCCCGCCCTATTGGGAGCTAGAAACTTTAGCTTCATTTTAACAATGGAGCTCGATGACCATGAATATCTATCGACCGTGACATGACACCAAAAGGGGACAAATTAATGATTGGGCAGTTGGGTCCACCATTGGAATAATGCTGAGTCACCAATGGGACCCGAGTCTGAATTTAGTAGTAAATTATTATTGGTTTTTTTGTATGGCCATACTTTCAAAAGCGTCCAGCAGGTGTTTGTTATTTATTGAATGTAACAATTTTAAATTATCGATAGAAAAATCATGTCCAGTCTCGACGGAGTGTTTTGCTATGGCGGAAAGATTGCTTCTCCCGAAACCTGGTTGATAAACCTAGTTTCATTTGACCTTTGTAAACCATTGGGCAATGGGAACAGTGGGCTTCATAGACTCCAGACTTCTGTAAGTGCGATACTTTGTCCTTGGGATTATCCAACAAATATCTTATTTGGTTCGGGTTGCTAAAAGATAAAGAAATGTTATGTGCTGGACGCTTTTGAAAGTATGGCCATACAAAAAACCAATAATAATTTACTACTAAATTCAGACTCGGGTCCCATTGGTGACTCAGCATTAATTCAATGGTGGACCCAACTGCCCAATCATGAATTTGTCCCCTTTTGGTGTAATTTCTCCGATTGGCCTAAAACCGTGGTCTTTTCGCTATAAATATTCAGTTTTTCCGCTTTCAAGTCAGTTCACTCGGTTTCCCCTTGTGTACTCCTTGGTCCCTGCTGAATGGTGATAGCCTTGCTGTCGAAAAGCGCTTCCAGGTTCAGGTTTTATTTTTCCTTAATTTTTGTTGTTGTGAAAGAGTTTTTTATTTCTTTTATTATCCACATACTTATTTTTTCCTTTTTTGTCATATTAGTACACTTTCTGTTTACTTTTGTGCCTTTATTCCAGGAAATTTTTAATTATATCTTCTATTGTATTGTTCTTAATTGAAATTCATACAAAAAGTTTACATACCGAAGATGGGATAAAAATCCCGAAAACGTTTTATAATACGTTTCAAGTTTGTCATCTACGTGTCTACGAATCATCGAACTTTCATCATAGACCTTCTTCACCTGTAACTGTGAAGACCTTATTTTTTTGCGAAAACTTGATGGATTTGGATTGCGCGCGCTTGCATGAGCCGACCTTGAACCTTTGTGCGTATGTGTGAATTTTTTCCCGCCTCTCGATAGCATCAGTTGCTGGCAATCAGCATTAGAGGGAGGTATTGTGTTGTGCTCTCGTCGGTTTTTGATTTGAAGGAAAATGACGGAACGACTGGAGCAGCGTTACTGCATCAAATTTTGCCAGAAACTGGGCGACAGCCAGGTGGAAACCTTCCAGAAGATTCAGACGGCTTTTGGTGACGATGCTATTGGCATAACACATATTAAGGACTGGTACAACCGGTCGGCCATCACCATGCCGAAACGACCAAGTCATTGCCAAAGTGAACGCTGTGGTGATGCGGGACCGTCATGTGACTATCCGAGAAGTTGCGGAAGAGGTGGGCATCGGTACATTTTCGGCACATTCCATTCTGACCGAAGATTTGGCCATGAAGAAGTGGCAGCGAAGCAAAAGCAACTTTGTGTTGACGTCTCACAGGACATGCAGGCCTCCGCAAACAGTGACCCCGACTTCATGAACACCGTAATCACTGGCGACGAGTCCTGGATGTACGGGTACAACCATAGCATCGTCACCGAAAGCCTCCAAATCAAAAACCGACGAGACCACAACACACTACCTCCCTCTAATGCTGATTGCCAGCAACTGACACTATTGAGAGGCGGGAAAAAATTCACGCATACGCACAAAGGTTCAAGGTCGGCTCATGCAAGCACGCGCAATCCAAATCCATGAGGTTTGCGCAAAAAAAAAATAAGGCACGTGTGTGTGCCATCTTTTATAAAATGAAGTTTTAAAAAGTTTAAATTTAGAGTTCATTTCACTATGGTTGGCGGAGAGGAGATTGATGGCTGTCATTTAGGGGAAATGATTCTTTTTCATTTGCGGGTGAAGAGGGATGGGGTAGGGGGGGTATGGTCATTTTGGTTGGAATGTAAACATTTGTTGTGATCTTTTAAGTTGCTAGTGAGGAGGGATAGTTGGAAGAAATTAACTAGCTAAACTTATCTAAAGCAAAGATAAAAGTGCATGAACTGCTTTTTATAGGCATTATATTGCTATATAAAAGTTATCCTGGGAATATGATAGTGCAATTGGGATAGGCAATAAGTTATATACAGGGTGTTTTTGAATTGAGTACAGATTTTTTGGGAGATGATAGAACAAGTAATTAGAAGTATTTTTTGTCATATGAACATGGGGTCCCCGCAGCCCCGTTTACTTCCAATACTGCATTGAACAATCAAATTACACCGGGACGCAGTGTGCATTGGTAGGCCTAGATTATTTTATTTTTAACAATTAACACAAGCAATCTACTGTATGACTTTTAAAGTAATTGTTCGAAATGACCGCCATTTGCTTCATAGCACAATTCGCAATGCCTTATGATGGATTGATGTACGCGTGGAAACAGTTGATTTGCACGCTCGCTGATGTCACCTGCTATCGCGACAACACGAGCCGCCAATTCTTCTTTGGTATCTACGTGTTCGGAGTACACCATTGAGTTTATGCTTCCCCATAAAAAAAAATCCATCGGTGTGAGATCTGGCGATCTCGGTGTCCAAGCAACTGGTCCGCCACGACCAATCCAACGACCAGGATATGTCTCATTTAGGTAATGTCTAACTGCTCTTGTGTAATGCGAAAGTGTGCCATCCTGTTGAAACCACATCAAATGTCTGGTCATTAGTGGAACATCTTCCAGGGAGCTCCTCCTTCAGGAAACCAAGGTATGTTTGCCCGTTAAGACGGCACGGTAGGAGATATGGCCCAATCAGGACATTGCGAATCATGCCAGCCCAAATATTCAATGAAAAACGATGCTGAAAATTGTTAACATGGTTTGACATGAGACCACAGATGACTATTGTAGGCTATTGAACATTCCCTCTCGCGTAAACGTTGCCTCATCTGTCCACAAAACCATGGAAGGAAAGTCTGGATTCCTATTCTGTTGCTGCATAAACCATTTCGTGAAACCATGTTGGGGACCATGATCATTGGGACATAATTCCTGCACCTTTCGAAGCTTGAACGGATGTTGCAGGTTGTCATGTAAAATGTTCCATACAGTGGTATGACTAGTATTCAGAGCAGCTCCGACCGCACGAGTACTTGTCGATGAATTTTGGTTAAACCTTTCCAAAACTTCATCCTCTAATTCAGGGGAGCATAACCACCGACGACGTCCACGCTGATGATTATCACGAGCGAATGCGCCTGTTTCTCTTAGACAATGATCTACTGCACCAAATGTTGGTGAATTGGGAAGAATTCTGTTGGGATAACGTTGAGCATACAAACGCCTTGCACCATCCACGGTACCAGCAGCACCGAGACACAGATGCATGTCTGCATAATCATTCCATGTAAAACGATTCATACTGTTTGTTTAACTTTACACATGTAAATAGTACATCAAGTGAACTTTTTAAAACAAATCTTAACCTACTGCTTTCCCAGAATGCGATTAGTTCGTTTACATATGGACTAATCGTATTTTACAAAGGGGTTGGATACGAAGTTTGTCCATGACGAAGTTTGTCCTAAGACTTTTCAACAAACAAGCACGTGCACCTGGAAATTACTTTAAAAGGTATTGCAGTAGATTGCTTGTGTTAATTGTTAAAAATAAAATAATCTAGGCCTATCAACGCACACTTGTTTGATTGTTCAATGCAGTATTGTAAGTAAACGGAGGTGCGGGGACCCCATGTTCATATGATAAAAAATACTTCTAAGGAACTCTTCTATCATCTCCCAAAAAATGTGTACTCAATTCAAAAACACCCTGTATAGTAGGAGGGGGGGGGGGAATGGTGAACAATGTGAGAGATTGGTTTATAATAATCATTTATGCATGCATCTTTTTGGTTATTAATAACTTGTAATGTAGAAGGATAATACGCTAATAATCACAACAAATGTTTACATTCTAACCAAAATGACCCTCCCCCACCCTCTTCTTCCACAAATGCAACAGAATCACTTCCTCTAAATGACAACCATCAATCTCCTCTCCCCCAACAATGGTGAAATGAATTCTAAATTTAAACTTCATTTTATAAAACACGGTGCACTTATATACACTGGCGGAAAAATAAAATCCCAACCCCACGAAGGACTTGTGTTAGATGAATGAAATTTGGACAGTATATTCGGCTATGGTATTTATTCAATTGATTCAAGTTTCAAGGTTACAATTTATAGGGCCAGCCTGTACATGCAAATGAGACATTCCAATGACAGATATAAAGGAGATCAGACGTGCGTCTGTGTCACTTCAGACACTTGTGGAGGTGTGTGATAGAGTACGTAAAACATGCCTCTAAGGCGACTGCAACGTGAATATGGGCAGCTAACCCAATAAGAACGAGGACGTCTAGTGGGCCTTCGAGAGGGTGGACTTTCGTTCCGTGCTATTGCAGAATGCATGGGTCGAGACTTTGCCATTGTGTACAACTGTTGGCAGCAATGGTCCAGGAGACCAGGATCTAAACGACTCCCGGCCACTGGAGACTGGGTTTACCGGCACATCTGTAGGATGGCTGTGACAAATCGGACAGCATCTGCAGCAGACGTTCGGGCTGCTGTGGCACCCAACGTCACTCCACGCACAATTCGGAACAGTCTCCTGGCCAGGAACCGTAACTCCAGGCGCCCTGTGGCATGTTTGCCTCTTACCCCTCAACACCGTGCGGCACGTCTTCAGTGGTGTCAAGCCAGAGCGACTTGGAGGGCAGAATGGAGGTCTGTGGTCTTCACGGATGAAAGTCGTTTCTGTCTGGGTCAGAGTGATGGTCGCACAAGGGTCAGGAGGAGGAGTGGGGAAGTTCTGTTACCGAGCTGTATCCGTCTTCGGCATACTGGCCCCATCCCTGGTGTTATGGTATGGGGAGGGATTTCCTACGATAGCAGGACCTCCCTGGTGGTTATCCCTGTCACCATGACGGCAAATGTTTACATTCGGATGGTTGTTGAACCCATTGTGCTGCCATTCGTGGCTGGTATGCCAGGGGTGCTGTTCCAACAGAATAACGCTCGACCCCACACTGCCGCTGCAACCCAACGTGCCCTTCAGGGTGTCCACATCCTAACATGGCCAGCACGATCAAGCTGTGTCAGGGCTCTTCCACAACCAGCAACAAGTGTCGCTGATCTGACCATCCAGGTACAACAGGCATTGAATGCCATACAACAAAATAACATTCGGCGTGTCTACGACTGTATGCATGCACGTGTGCAGGCCAGCATAGACCAGCGTGGCGACTACAACGGGTATTAAAGTCCGTGCTTTTCACCATGTACAGGGTGGCGCTGGTGGCGCACACTATAAGTTGTAACCTAGAAACTTGAATTAATTGAATAAATACCATAGCTGAATATACTGTCCAAATTTCATTCATCTAGCACAAGTCCTTCGTGGTGTTGGGATTTTTTTTTCCGCCATGCCAACCTGGCTCCCCAAAATCAAAACTTAAAAATATTTCCAGCCCCAAATGTCGTAAACAAAGTTCACATCCTCTATCCCGTTCCCCCGTCTCACTGCCAACCCACTGCTAACCAATCAGGAACTCAGGTCTCGAACCAAGGCTAACCAGCTAACTCCCCCTCCCAAAAATATGTACATATATACACTGAGTTAGCAAAACTCATGGGATAGTCAATTAATATCTGGTCGGGCCACCTCTGGCCCTGTGGAGTGCAGCAATACGGCGTGGTAGTGAGTCTGCAAGTCCCTGGTACACTTCTGGAGGCAGTTGACACCAGATAGTCTACAGAGCCCAAGATAGTTGCTGCCCGTTCGTGGGCGGATGAGCCAGTGCTCGGAGCCTGACTTCAACAGCATCCCAGATATGCTCGATGGGATTCGTGTCAGGGCTCCAAGCTGGCCAGCTCAGTCGTTGGACCTCTCCTGCATGCTCCTCGAACCATTCGCGGACGACATTGGAGCAATGTGGTGGAGGAGCATCATCTTGAAAGACTGCTACGTTGTCAGGGTGTTGAAATGTCAAAAACGGGTGCAGATGGTCTCCGATGAGTTGACGATACCGTGGACCATTCAACGTTTGGTCCAGGATAACCAGAGGGCCCATTCCAAACCAGGAAAATGCACCCCAGACCATCACTGACGCCCCACCACCCTGCACCACCACCTGTTGGCATGCGAGATCCATCGTTTCGTGAGGTCTGCGTCACACACGGTGCCTCCCATCAGCGTGGTACAGTTGATATCGTGACTCCTCTGACCATATGACGTCACGCGACTGTTGCAGAGTCCAGCCAAGATGGTTAGTGGCAAATGCACGCCGGAGTGTCCAATGACGCTGGGTAAGCATTGGCACCCGTGTAGGGCGACGGCTGCCAAACCCGAGGGCATGCAGATTCCGACGGATTGTCCACCGAGATACGTTTCTAGTGCGGCCAGTATTGAACTGGTCTGTGATTTGTTGCACTGTTGCGCTCCTGTCTCTCTGAATCATTCGTCCCAGGTGTCGCCGGTCACGATCATTCAGGGCAGCTGGACGCCCGGTATGGTGCCTGTTGCGGACTGTGATGCCTTCATCCAGCCATTCCCGAATTGGAAATCCCATGTGTCGGGCACCTACTATCATACCCCGTTCAAAAGACGTCAACTCGCGACGACGTGCCATTTCTGATTAATCACTTATCCAAGCTCTTCCCACAACGTCTAATGGTCCATTCCCAGAATCCGTGAGCCATGCCCATCAATCAATGTGCTTGCTATCCCATGAGTTTTGCTAACTCAGTGTATAGTTTCCTTATTACTCGTAATATCTTGCTCGGACAATGGTGCAAACCGAAACGTGTATGCAACATAATAAACCGTTATTGCATAGCCAGACCAATCATTATTTAACATTATGCAAAGCAATAACGGACCCATAACTTTATAAAAACACCATAATTATAATTAACAAATAGATTTTTCATGATCCCCTCGACATGGTAACACCCAGCATGTTTTATAGAAAATCGCCCTATAAAGTTTTGAATGCACTTTCTACAAGGAGCGTTCAAAAAGTAATGCACCACAATTTAGTTCCATGGCACAAGCAATGCTACGTGAATGATATTTAGACGAGTCCTAGTTTGAGTATTTGCGTCCGTTACACGCTCTGCTACCAAGTGTAAAAATATATTTTCAGGGCAATAAATTGTGGTGCATTACTGTTTGGAACTCCATGTACGTTTTAAATTATTAATTTTTTTTTACACTGCTTCTTGATTCTTAGATTGAAGCCGACAGCGGCGACGAAGAGGATTTCAGCTACGAGGTGACGTTCAAGGGAAATTCTGTGCTCGAGGGAATGCAAGAATTGGTTCTGCATGGAATAGCCGAGACTCCATTGCCGAAACACATAACGGACGTTCATAAGCTTGGAACGAACCACATTAAGCTATCGAGAAAAAAAACTAAGAAGAAAAGAATCTGAAACCAAATTTACTTTTTGATACTTTGTACGTCATTTTTATTATTGTAATTTCTTTTGTAAACAGATTAAACTAGAAATTAAAGTCCTGAAACTAATTCTTGTAAACAACTCCACGCTGTCTGAGTATGCGAGTCGATCAATTCGCACGACTCGAGTTGCGAAAAAGTTTGAGTTTCTATCGTCGTAAAGTCGTAGTTGGGTCTGGCTGCGTGCGTCTGCGTTTGGATGTGAACTAGTTCGTGGAGTTGGTTAGGCTGCGCAACGTTGGTGACGTTACCAGTCTGAGTTTGAATGTCGGTGAAATTTAATTCCGGGAACAGATACTCTTCCGTAGTTTGAGTCTGCGTGTTAGAAAGAAGCTGTTCGTACTGAAGACCCTGCAAATCGTCCGACGTTTGCGTTTCTATGTTAAAGTACAGGATGTCATCGGACTGAGATTCGACTTCCTCGTTATCATCGCACATGAACAGACAATCCAGGTTTAATTCGGTTTGAGTTTCAATGCTGTACACGCGAATTTCGTTAATTTTATCGCAGCCGCACGATTCTGGAGAAAACAAAGCGTTGTACGCTATGTCGGTCGTACTGGCAGAATTAATGTTGGAATTCTGCGAGCCTATTGCGTTGGAATGCGAAAACTCGCTCAAATGAGAATCCTGCACTGACAAGTAAGGTTTCTCCAGGCTAAAAGCATTAGACATGTGACCCAGAAACACGTCCTTTTCGGTTTGCGAGCTGCTGCACTGACGATGCAGCACGTCCTGGGTTTGCGTGCCCGAAGAGTTTGTCGTTAAATTGTACGTCTGAGCGTACGTCGAAATTTGATTTCGAGGCGACAGGTTTTGCATTCCCGGTAAGCTCCCGGACTGTTTACCGTCTAAATACTGGTCACCCAGCGTATCCATTTTGTCCAGCCCAAAGTTAGAAAGGAAATCTGCTTGCGGATAATAATTTTCTAAGAGTTCCGAAGCGACGTTACTCCCAGTTTGAGTGTGAATGCTCTGTTGCGTGTCGGAGCAGTTCAATTTGGTTGAAGTCAGTGCATAATGATTGAGTAATGCTGTTTTGACAACTTGACTCTCAGACGTCTGCGTTTCGGCACAAGCCTTTGGACCTTTAAGCTTCTTGCCTATTAGGATGTCCTTTGTTTGAGTCTCCGCACTACATCTCGGTCGTTTTGACGAATGATGCTCGTGCTCGGCAAAATCAAACGAGTAATCGTCGTTAGCAGATCTTTTAGGTGAAAGACTTGGGAATTTTGAATGCGAAAAAGGTTTTCTCACGTTTTTTGGCATTCGCATGTTGTCGTTGTGACATACATTACAGTGGCTACTGGAAGGTCTGAAGTTGACTTGAGTGCTAGCATCTGCTTGAGTGCTGTCTCGTACTCCGGATAGTTCGCTTAGTGCTAATGCAGCCAAGGTTGGCAGTGGAATGGAGCTTAAGGGTGCAGCTTTTGGCAGCAATAACCTTGGCTTTGAAGTGGTTTTTACGTTTCTTGCAGAAACGTTGTCCGCTGCTGTAAGGGGTTGTACAAATTTTATTACAGGGCTGCTTCCTTTAGCTGGTTTACTTTCTTGCGGTAACGGCTTAGTAGCGTCCTTTCTGTAAGTATAAGAAAACATTAAATTAACAAAATATGACGCTTCGTTATTAAAAAAACAATAAGCCTAACAATAACTATTTATTGATAAAAACCACCATCGTTAATGTTGGATGCATCTACACTAAACGACCAATTTATTAGAGACACTTCTTACGGAAAATGGATCGGCCTCCCAGTCCAAGGGATGCACTAGATCACAAGTTGCAGTCAGCAGCAGAACTGGACTGAATACGGGTAAGTCCAAGGATTTGACCGACTTTGAATGAGGCATGATCGTTGGAGCTCGACGGGCGAGGTCAAGCATTTCCCAAACTGCAAACCTCCTCGGGTTTTCCCGTGCAACAGTGTCAAAGGTATTCCGTGGATGAACGAGGCCGATAGCAACAGGCACGAATCAGGAATAGCCCAACAAATTGCAGAGCATCTCGACCCATTTCGGAGCACACCGTGCGGTGCACCTTGCGGCTAGTACGGGTACCATCGCTGTCACCGCAAAATAGGAAAGCTTGTGCCTGCTATAGGCACACAGACATTGAGACATTGCCACTGGACACTGGATGAGTGGAAGAAGGTCTCCTGGTCCAACAAATCGCGCTTCCTACTTCTTCATGCAGACAACCGTACAGATGGTGGAGGAGTGTCGTCTTCTTTTGGGACACACAGAGTCCTCCGATATCTGTAAACACATCCTTGAACATTGTTGCCGATCAGGTGCACTCGTTCATGATGACTATGTTCCCTGGTGGTGACAGACAGTTTCAGCAGGACAATGCTTCCTGTCACTGTGTTCGAATGGTCTTGGACTGGTTCGAGGAACATGATATGGACTTCAGTGGCCAGCTCGGTCGCCCGATCTCAATCAGATAGAGCATTTATGGGATGAAGTGGAGAGAACCATCCAACCTGCACCATTTACAGGACGCTGTGATGTCAGCCTGGGTTGCTGCTATTCCTCCACAACGGTTTCAACACCTTGTTGAATTTATGCCAGCACGCATTCAGGCAGTTCTCGCCGCAACATGCTATTAGCGGGGTGTCTCTAATAAATTGGTCGTTGTAAAGCTTAATTTCCATTAAGAAACCCGGAATTCCCCTCCGATGGGTTCACCCGACTAGTCACGCGTTGATACAATGCATGGAAAGGGATGGGGACTATGTCGAAAAGTGAATAGTGCATTACATAGAGGAGAAATGGGAGTATCAGATACAAAAAGAATTTTGAAAATTGGTTAAAATGACTTAGTTTTGAATCTGCAACCCGAAACATTGAATCATGATAATGTTTTTAGATGCAACAAATAAATATTTTAAATAGTACATAAACCTTTTATTTATTTATTCATCAATGGACGAGTCTACAGAATCATGTACATCAGTAATACTGAATAAGGGCTTAGAATAACTGAAGTATGAAATATAAGCACGAGTATCGAGTCTCTCGAAATGTCGAGTAAACATAGTGTATATACTGAAGGTCACAATCTCTCCTTACTCGCGTCTGTGGTCACAATCGAATGCGGGACAACAAACACGGCACGTGTAAGCTTTTTGCAGTATCTAAAATCTTAAAAAGAGTATATTTTGTATGACGAAATATTAAAATTATTCACCCGTAACGCTCTTTTTAGCCCGAAAGTTATTCTTAACTATAAAGAGGAAGGAATTTGTAGAAATAATTAAGCACTTCAAAGTAAATGTACGTAGAAATTATGTAACCAGGGCGTAAATTCTAGATAAGTTGAAGACTTCAAAAACCATCAAAAGATCTAAATGTTTCAAAATAATAAATTATGAATTAAATTGTGAAATATAAAATATATTTATTGTAATGAAAATGAGTTTATTCCAATACACTAGGATTCAGTATTCTTCATTCAAAACGCTGAAAAAAAAATACTGATAACAGCTGAAAACGCTGATATATTACTGACAGTTTCCAAAGGTAACATATAGCACGATTTAAACATGTACTACTAAACAATTCCGACTATCATTATTTACGCGTTATATTCACTCATAATACGTTGTTACGAGTTGTTTGATATACGACATGCCATATCTTAGCATTAAAAGTTCAGACAGTAACTAATGGTATCAAATGGTACCATTAGAACACATGCTACTAAACGAACTGTCAGTATCATTATTTATTCGTTATATTCACTCATGACACGTTGTTACGAGTTGTTTGATATATTTTATATCATATCTTAGCATTTAAAGTTTCAACAGTACCATTTGGTACCATTAAAACATGTACTACTAAACAATTCACACTATCGTTATTTATGCGTTATATTCATTCATGAGAAATACACGTGCACGTGCCACTAGACCAATATCTGCTATGACTATTTTTTTATATATATTCGTTCATGAGACGTAGTAACGATTTGTATGATATATTACATGCCATATCTGAGGAATTAGCAGCCTACACCCCAAGCGACGTATTCGCTGGCATATTTCCCTGGACCGTTCGGGCATACATAAGGGAGAGTCTCGGCACCTTCGCCCTAATCTCGAGGTAAGCCGAAATTTCAAGTTTTAGCAAAACTATGGTTATAGGAAATTGTTAAAGGTTATCACAATGGTACCATTAGAGCACGTATCTATTCCGGCTATCTCACGTTCGTACTTGTTCGTGCTCTGTCCCATAGTAATGGATTGGTGAAAACAGGGTGTAAAAAAGTTAATTTGTTTTCAAGTTATCGTAATAAATAATAAGCTCCGTACGAATAATAAAATTCTTTTGATTTAGAGACCGTTCTGCCCTTTCAATAATCGTCATTCACGTGCATCCTCCACGTGCACCATCTCATTAATGTTTAGAGCACGCGTAGATCCGAACCGATGTGCTCAGTACGCCTCTGCTAGTGTGCTAATAAAAACTATTGCTCAGACAACAATGGTCACATGTCTTTTCAGTTCCGGCGTGTGCTTCAAGCCGGCGCCAACAATGGTTAAACGTGCATCAACAATGGAAAACTGTTTCCATAACACTTTTTGGTGTCGGTTTTCGCATCACGTTTTTTGTAGATAGATGTCCAGCCTTAAAACATTATCATGTTAAAAATAAAAAGTTACAGCCATGGAGCCATTACTTTTCAGCCCACCCTCATACTTAGTAGTTTAATTACATCACTCCACAATGATAAACTCCACAATGGTCCCTTAAGCTGCACATTGCTGGCGTTTATTGGATTCAGTTTCTTGCATTTGTACAGGGCAGCGTACAGAATAAAAAGTTGTCCTAAACTGCCAATTTTCAGAATAGTAGGTGTAGTTCCAATACAGCAGCACCTGAAACTTGGCAATTCACTTGTGTGCACAGTCGCATTCCGAAGGGGGCCTTTTTTTTCAGGAGGCTCAAGCACCCTTATTTGATGTCTAAAAATCTTATGTGGGCATATTTTCTTTACACACAACTATGCTACAGGGTGTCCCAAAAATGACTGATGGATTTTGAAAATCAATAAAAAAAAAAGATGGAATGCGATAGATATCTATCGTTTGCAGCCTTATGCTTAGGAAATCAGGGAATTTTATCCCGCCAAATTTCAAATTTAGTTAACATTTTCACCCACAGATGGCGCTGAAAACTATGAAAAAATAAAAACCGGTATGAAAATGTCGCAAGGACTGTTGCAAAAAACTACACAATGACATTCTCGGCACACGCTATCAGCTTGACGACAAATACTTCGTTTTAACTATACCTGTTACAGATCGCCTGCAGCGCCATCTCTTGGTAGAAATGTTAACTAAATTTGAAATTTGGTGGGATAAAATTCCCTGATTTCCTAAGCATAAGGCTGCAAACGATACATACCTATCGCATTCCGTTTTTTTTTTTTTTATTGATTTTCAAGATCCATCAGTCATTTTTGGGACACCCTGTACATACGAGTGTGAAATTTTGCACAATACCAGTACATGCATCCAACGTTAACTATACAAAATTTCAATGAAATCAAAGATGGTACCTAAAACGCCTCTTGGTCACTTGTCATGGAATGACCCATCCACAAAAACAGTTTAATATTACCTCGTATGTACCTTTTACTGACTATGTCAACTTCTTCAGCAAGAGAAACATGGACAATCAAAGCTCAAAAGTCAGACTATACAGAATAACGCACCAAATTTATAACGGAGACAAGCTCTCTGTCTTCAAATCTATCTTTGTCCCCATTCTCACCTATGGTCATGAGGCTTGGATAATGACCGAAAGAGTGCAATCACAGGTACAAGCAGCCGAAATGTGATTTCTAGATAGAGTGCACAGCAGCACAATAAGGGGGTCTTTAGTGTTGAGCTGCTACTTCTCCGCATCGAGAGATCTCAGTTGCGCTGGTATGGCCACGTGATACGGATGCCGCAAACTAGTCTTCCTGGGCAGTTGTTAATTTCCAAGCCGGTGGATAAGAGACCAAGGGGTCGGCCTAGACTACATGGAGAATCTGGGTTCGAGTCCATCTCGGATATTACCAAGGAGGACATGCGCCTGATGGCGGAAACTCGCAATCGCTGGAGATCCTCCATAGGGCTACTGCCCCCGTGACCCTAATGGATAAGCGGGTTTGAAAAGCAAGTAAGTAAATAAGTGAACAGAGAACTGACCAATCAGGAAAAACTATCCCATGGTAAAGCTGCCCAATCCGGAAGACATGGTTAAATACAATAAACAAAAACCAAATACAATACTCATTTCCAAAAAAGTTGGGACAGTACAAAATCTATAGAAAAAATAAAAAGGGATGATGTAACAAAACTTTCTCGCGAATACAAAATAGCAGATACGTTTATCAAATGACATAAATATACTGTGTGCACCAAAACATTTTGTATCGTGGCCGGGACGTTCATTTTGAATGGGGGTGTTGCAACACGTTCCAAAATAGTAGGCACATACGTTGTAGAAAGCGCCGTTAATAATCTAGAATGATGACGTCGTACTACATTCCGAATAAATAACAGTTGCCATCTGTCGTTCAGGTAACTTATTTGGAGCGATGGGTCGAGGCAAGCCAGTTAGCAAAGATCTTCGTGTTCGAATCGTTCGAGAATTCACAAACAACGTTTCTCAGCGTGCAATAGCCAGAAGATTTAACCTGTCATCATCTACAGTACATAATATTATCGAGCACTACCGAGATAGTGGTGAGATCACAGTTCGGAAAGGCCAAGGTAGAAAACCTATTCCGAATGCTCGAGCTCTTCGGATCCTCCGACGTCACTGCGTCACGCGTAGGAATGCTGCGATTACGGACGTAGCCACGTGGGCCCGCGATTTCTTCGGGAAGCCATTATCATTGAATACTGTACACCGGTGCATCCACAAATGCAAACTTAAGTTATACTGTGCACGACGGAAGCCATACATCAACAAACGACAGCAACGTCGCCGTCTGATGTGGGCTCGAGCCCATCGCAATCGGTCCCAAGCACGCTGGAAGAACATATTGTGGTCCGATGAATCGACCTTTACGATTGTTTACGGAAATAACGGACGCCGTACACTCCGATATTCCCGCGTGCTACAGGCGTTCGGTACAGAAACCACCGTCTGTCATGGTCTGGGGCTGTATTAGTGGTCATGGAATGGGAGACTTGCACATCTGCAATGGCACCGTCAATGCTGAAGCGTATATACAGATCCTGAAACAAGCTATGGTGCCATCTAAGAGGCGCCTGTTTGGACGACGTCAGTGTATATTTCGACAAGACGACGCCAGACCGCATGCAGCGCACATAACTTCTGCATGGCTACGTCGGCAGTGCCCCCTTCGTATGTTGGATTGGCCCCCTTGCAGCCCCGATCTGCCGCCTATAGAAAACGTTTGGCGTATTATTAAACGAAAACTACGACAGCGACGACCCCGGACAGTTGAACAGCTGAAAACCTATATCCAACAAGAATGGGACAGAATTACGGTTACGGTGTTAGAAAGATTGGTATCATCGATGCCCAGAAGATTCCAGTGTATCATTGAGAGGAGAAGTGGTAAACGCCGTGCTGTCCCAACTTTTTTGGGAGTATGTTGCACGTGCCAAACAGGAAAAGCACCTGTATGTTTGTTTAAGTATATAAGAAGATATGTGATTCCATGCCTAATTTATCGTTTATGTATTGTAATGCGTTGAAATAAACGGCAATACAATAATCCAAACAAATGTGTTGGACTTCTTCTTATAGGTTGCACTGTCCCAACTTTTTTGGAAATGAGTACTATAGTAGGGTAACGCCTGCCACACCTCTCTGAAATCTCATTTCGGCCGCTTTTACCCATGATCACGCTCTTTCGGTCATTACCCAAGACTCATGACCATAGGTGAGAATGGGGACAAAGATAGATTTGAAGACGGAGATCTTGGCTTTGTTACCCAGCTCATGTCCGAGCATCCAATTCCTAACCTAACCAAGTGTTCACACAGCAAAATCTTAACCACAAGTAGGTTACCAGACGGGGGTAGCGGATCTTTTAATGATAGGATTTATAGCATGAATAGTGTACACGAGGTCGTTTCCAAAAAAAGAACGGACTTTTGACATCCTAACTTATTATCCGAATTATAACATTATCCAAGTCTGGAGAGAACGGAGAGTAGGGAATCAGAGACGAGGAACTTGGTGCGTTATCATAGTGCAAATTCCATTTTCACGTAGCAGACTGGTGACTGCATGAATTCACTTTGGAACGAAGCACCAAACAACACAGTTACTAAAGGCTGCCAGTAGGTGGTGTGCCACTTACATGAGCTCGATCGATGCAATGGCAAAAGTCCGGTATTTTTTTCTAAACAGACATCGTAACTATCAGGTCGTTGCATATCAAACGTCGGATTGCATAGATCATCTTTGATGGCCCTCTAGAAAGGACACCTTCACAAGTGCTATTTGAAATAACCCCCATTGCAATGCAAGCATTGTTGCCAACGATTTCGCTTCTTCTCGAGCCCTCTCCGATAGAATCCATGGTCGTGGGACTTAATAAACTCCCGGAATACGTTTTCGACGTCTGCTTCGGTTAGGGATGTTTTTCTCCGGAACCTTATTGATGTTTCGAGAGGTATTGGATGATGCAGTGTGATTCAACCCGAACTCGTAATGCATTATCACACGTCATGACTATCTTCGCTTGGGTTCAAACACTATTAAATATCATCGCAGACATGCAAATTTCAGGCAGCTCGTCGCTGATAGGTTTATCTTTGTGAATGTAGTACCACTTTGTTATAGGTACTTGCTACTAAACGTTGAAACTGTGCTGAAGCGCGGAACCTACCTCGAAATCCGACATTTGATATGCAACGACCTGATACAATACATTTGAAATTAAATCAGGATACCTTTTCCTCGGGTAGTTGCCGTCGACAAGAACGTGTTGGTGACGCTTCGCATGAGTTAAAAGGGCTTCTCTAGAAAGATAACTTTTACCACAAGCACATTTGAAGTCCTCCCCACAATGGCGCATGTGGGCATTGAGATAGCACGGTCTAGAAAACGACTCTCTGCATTTGTCGCATTTCAGATTCCTTACGGCATGTACCTTTTCGTAATGCTGAAATTTTGAACGTAAAAAGTAGTTTTATAACGAGACATGTGAGAAGACAAAAAGAAAGGTAAAGTTATAAAGCCCCCACCTGCTTCAAATATTTTAAGCACGTAAAGTATCGTCCTAATGCGCTGCTGTATATGCAACCGGATATGGGACAATGATATTGGAGTACAAAGCTTGCATCATTGGAGTTGATCGAAGATGGTTCATTTTGCTTTTGGTAGAAAGGAAAGACAAACAAAGATTATCGTAAAGCAATGTTGTGGCATGACTACATGCAAAACATGGAAAGCACTGCAGCATTATTGCACGGAGAGGAATGAAACTTTGTGTACAGACTATGCAGAGCAAACAGAAAATTTATTAGTGCATACGGTTGCCACCAGGGGAAAAAAGTGGGGCTACAAGATCATACACTACTGGAATGTTGTTAGAAGGAGTGTTCAATATGCACACCCTCGGCGTCGATGACATGTACGAAGTGCAGGACAGTGTGCTCGACAATAGCACAAAGTGTCTCCCGTGAAATGGCTGCAATGAAGAAATAACATGCAAAGGCTAAACAGGTTTTCCGACCCAGTAGCCCGTGACTGGTGCACTATCTACCGAGTATTGCGTAAGTTCTGTTACACCTGTGTGTCGATATCGGGGTGGAAGCATCCACCGAGCAGGTGCTGTTGAAGACGTTCGTGATACCATAACGTATATAGGTGAAATGAATGCGATTTGGATGCAAGGACATTGCGATGGAACGTAACAGAATCAAGATCTCTGCGCTGCTTCACGCAGAACACAACAAGTCTGACGTCGCTAAGCAGCTCAGCGTCAGCCGGATGACTGTCCACACAGTCGCAGAGAGGTTGAACAAAGGGGAAGACCTTGCGTTATCGATCGTGTGTATGTCAGAAAAGCCTTCGAACGTGACCCGACTCTCAAAAAAAAGAAGATTTCTGTCGCCACAGTGTCCAGAGACATAAAGGAAGGAGGATGGCATGCAAGAAAAACGACTTGATGAACCATGGGCAATCGCACTGTCATCTTTTCTGATGAAAAAACTTTCACAGTCGATCCGGTCATCAACAAGCAGAACGATTGCGTGGTCAGCTTCGGCCAGGACATCTCTGAAGTCCACTACGGGACTACAACCAAGCACCCAGCCTAAGTGTTGATGCTGTGCGTCGTGGCCGCCAATCTGGTTTCCAGCCAATTACAGGCTTACCGCAGCCGACTACAAGGACATTTTGACCTTGAATGTTCTGCCCTGGGTGAAAAAGGTGACGAGGAATGCAGACTACGTCTTTTAACAGGACGGTGCCCCAGTCCACAGTGCCAAGACGGTTCAAGAGTGATTGCGGTCGAACATGAATTTCTAGTCGAAGGACTTTTGGCTGCCTCAGTTGCCCGACCTCAACCCTCTTGACTACAGCGTGTGGGCGCATATCGAGAGCAAGGCCAGCAAGATACATGACTGAGTACCGGAACGTGAATGCTCTGTCAGCCACTGCTACTTCGTGCACCACATCCTCCACAATCGGACGGCATCTACGTCCTGCCAACACACATAATTCCCCCGTCCATTTGAATTTCTGCTTCATCTTTTGTACACCTCTCACTGTCACGGGTCCTTCACAATTCCTGCACACGCTGATATTCTCGTCCCCATAATCTGTAGAGCCTATACACAAAGTTTCAACACGATCCATGCAATAACGTGGCCTGCAGCCCATGCGGTTTATATAGAAAGAGGTGTGCGACGTCATTTGATTGAGGTGAATCTTTCTAACGACTATTTTCTCTTCTAGGAGAACTACACTGTCATATCACTGAATTATGACCACCCACTTAGTAATGAGAGTAGCCACCCTTCGCCGCTATAACTGCTGCTAGGCGTCGTGGCATGGACGCAACAAGTGCGCGATATGTGTCCGATGGTATGGCAGTCCATTCCACTTGAAGCGCTGTCCACAGAGCTTCGAGAGTCATAGGTGGAGGGTCCAGCTGCCGTACATGGCGATCAAGGTGCTCCCACAGATGTTCGATTGGATTCATGTCTGGTGAATTAGCGTGCCAAGGGAGCACTCGAAAGTCAGTAGAGTGTTCCTCCAACCAATCTAGAAGGGTGCATTGTCCTGCTAGAACATACCATCACATTGGGGGAACATCGTGAGCATGTATGGGTACACCTAGTCTGCTACGATTGACAGATAGCCCTCTAGACGAATCAGTGGACCTAACTGCTCCCCCACACGTGCACGCTACCCCCACCAGCCTGTATCCGACCCACAATAGCCTCCTGCAGTCTCTTTTCATGGCGTTCACGTCATCGCTCGTCAATCTTATGGAGCAAAAACCTTGACTCATCGGAGAAGGCGACCTTAGCCCACTCGTCTGTGGTCCAATGGCAGTGCTCACGTGTAAAGTGTAGGTGTCGTTGACAATGACTGTTCAGGCCCATCTGTGCAACGGTAATGTTGGATACACCTCTGTTGGCACCACTGTTGAATCTCTACGAGTCGTGAACAGCGGACCGTGAACAGTTTACAAATCACGCCGTTTCGGAGATGGTGCCACCCTTGCTGCGACAGCCTATTATCATCCCTTTTAGGATGTCCTTTAAATCCGGACGTTACCCATCTTGAGGCTCGTGCACCTGCCGTTTGATGCACCAGCTTTAGAGCTTTCTCAGCCTGTTACGCAAATTTTGCAATGTGTAATCGTTGCTGGTCATAATTCATTGATATGACAGCGTATGTGGTTAGTGTTCTTACAATGTGATGAGTGGATTGGATGACATCAAACCTTACCTTAATACAAGTGTGTAAATGTCTATTGAGTGCTGCAACGCTTCCCAGTTGTTTCTGACATGCACTTAGAGGGCAGATAAAGCTATGAACTGTGCTAGTCAAAGACTCAATACTGGGCAAGAGCTTGTACACGTTAACTGCCATTTTTGTTGAGTCATCAAATCTGCAATAGACAAGAAGTTCATTAAGTATTACCACAGCCAAAGGGACTTTTGGACGGGTTAATAACCCCTGCCCACCCCGTCCAAAGAACCATAAGGCAGAAAGAAAAAATGAAACTACGGAAATGCCCGTATCGTTAGAAGACGGTCTGGCCCATGCTCACTTCTGCCGCAATGGCATGCAGATCTGCTCCGTCTTATTTTAAAATGTTGAAGATATGTTAAGAATGTACCATGCCCAGATATACACTGAGTTAGCAAAACTCATGGGATAGCAAGCACATTGATTGATGGGCATGGCTAACGAATTCACAGGGGTAACGGATTCTGGGAATGGACCATTAGACGTTGTGGGAAGAGCTTGGATATCTGATTAATCAGAAATGGCACGTCGTCGCGAGTTGACATCTTTTGAACGGGGTATGATAGTAGGTGCCGTCCACATCACAGTCCACAACAGGCACCATACCAGGCGTCCAGCTGCCCTGAATGATCGTGACCGGCGACACCTGGGACGAATGATTCAGAGAGACAGGAGCGCAACAGTGCAGCAAATCACAGACCAGTTCAATACTGGCCGCACTAGAAACGTCTCTCGGTGGACAATCCGTCGGAATCTGCATGCCCTAGGGTTTGGCAGCCGTCGCCCTACACGGGTGCCAATGCTTACCCAGCATCGTCGGACACTCCGGGGTGCATTTGCCAGCAACCATCTTGGCTGGACTCTGCAACAGTGGCGTAACGTCATATGGTCAGATGAGTCGCGATATCAACTGTATCACGCTGATGGGAGGCACAGTGTGTGGCGCAGGCCTCACAAAACAATGGATCCCGCATGCCGACAGGTGGTGGTGCAGGGTGGTGGGGCGTCAGTGATGGTCTGGGTGCATTTTCCTGGTTTGGAATGGGCCCTCTGGTTATCCTGGACCAAACGTTGAATGGTCCACGGTATCGTCAACTCGTCGGAGACCATCTGCACCCGTTTTTGACATTTCAACACCCTGACGACGTAGCAGTCTTTCAAGATGACAATGCTCCACCACATACGAATGGTTCAAGGAGCATGCAGGAGAGGTCCAACGACTGAGCTGGCCAGCCCGGAGCCCTGACACGAATCCCATCGAGCATATCTGGGATGCTGTTGAAGTCAGGCTCCGGGCACTAGATCATCCACCCACGAACGGGCAGCAACTATCTTCGGCTCTGCAGACTATGTGGTGTCAACTGCCTCCAGAAGTGTACCAGGGACTTGCAGACTCACTGCCACGCCGTATTGCTGCACTCCAGAGGGTCAGAGGTGGCCTGACCAGATATTAGGTAACTATCCCATGAGTTTTGCTAACTCAGTGTAATTTGTGTTGTATAGTGACCTACACGAGGGTAATTGAATAAGTAAGTTACAAATCGAAGTTGCGACCTTCATATTTTAATTAAGTGCGGGGAAACTGTCACCGCTAGATAGCAGCGCTATCTAGTTTTATTGTGACGCACAACAATCGTTCTGCACATGACTGTAGAAGATGGTGGCGCACCTGAGTACATGTACCACGATTGTCAAGTCAGGCAATCCATAATTGGGTGCAGAAGTTCTCGGAAGGGCGGACAAGTATCGAAAGCGAACATCGAGCCGGTTGGCCGGTGGAGATTGCCACACCAGAAACGTTGCAGCGCGTTAAAGACATCATCCGAGCAGATAGGAGGGTAGCCGTCGACGCTGTAGCAACCGATATTGGTTGTTCACGTGGCCAGGCTTACAACATGATGCATGAGCAGCTAGGCTTCAATAAAGTGTTCTCCTGTAGTGTGCCACACCAGCTTACACCCAAGCTTGCACCGTCTCGGGTGCACCATTATGAGCTTGAGACGAAGCGTGCCTCCATGCAGTGGAAACGTCCCTCGTCCCCAACGCACAAGAAGTTTAAGGCGACAAACGTCATGTTGACGGTGTTCTGGGATTGCCAAGGCGTACTGCTCACCGAATTCCAGCAACGTGGCCAAACAGTTATGTCTGCCTCGAACTGCCATTTGCCAGAAGCGACCAGGCCTCTTCAATAAAGGGGTGTTGCTGCTGCATGACAATGCCCGTCCTCATAGTGCCAATCAGGCAAATTAGCACAGAATATAACACCACGCTGGGTCACGAGTCGTTGCCCCACTGTGCGAGAGACTATCTTTGCACAAAAAGGCAACAGAACCTCCGCATGGAGTCACACAGCCCCCTTATAATGCACAGCAATCAGCGTCCACCGACGCCCTGTGATCCCTTTTTTGTACGCAAAGAAGGGGGGATCGTTGAAACCCTCCCGGACGGCTGGCTCTCTGCCTTGTGCAACGTGCTCACCTACGAACAGCAAGCATCAACCAAGTGCCATTATCCCTCATCGGCTTCAAAGGTCACAATATCAGCATGAGGGTGATTGGTCTGCGGGAAATTGTTTTGTCATACTCGGATGCACGTATGCAATCAGTGGATAGAAAAGGCCCAAATGTAGCGATGAGCAGGTACTGGACCACACAACGTAACTGGGATAACCACAGTCTTGTTCGCATGGCCATAACGGACCATAGAGTTTAGTCCACAGTGTTGGCTCGACGCTGCAGCACTGCAATGGGTATGGACCTATCTGCGTCATGCCGTTGGGTCAGCGACCATTAACTGGAGCCACAACCTCCAAAAAATCACCAAAATGTTCAGATTTTCACAGGTGTGCACACTTTTTGCCACATTTCGCTGTTTTCTTCCAAAAAAGGATCCGATAGGAATGTGAATGCTGTCGATGCCATGCTGAGTGGCAAAATTTTGTTTTTGGACGAGTCCTGCTTCATCCTGTCCTACAATCTAGTCTGCATTTGTTGAGTGGCACAGCAGACAATGGGCCTAACGCATTCATTTCATCAAAGAGAATCCCATGCAATTTTTGGCTCTGGGGATATTTGAAAGATCGGGGCTATCCAACAAAGTGTACGGACTGTACCTGATCTGAAAGCCAGCATTAGACATTTCCTGGGAAACACTTCGTGCAACAATTGATGACGCTGTGCTACGCTCCAACATGTCATTGACGCAGAGGGCAGACGTATTGAACATATGAAACTGTAATCAAACAAAAATCTCGCCCGCTTGTTTAAAACAATACAACTAGTTTTAAAATCTCCATTTGTCATTCCACAGCGCCACATTCTCACCTGGTGGTGAAAATTTGCACTAATTTTTTTTACTTATTTTATAATTACCCTGTACAATAACATAACTTGAAAGCATCATGTTTAGGTGTCGCTTGCGGGACGGCGGGATTGCTGTAAGAAATGCGGGGCTGTTCCGCTAATTGTGTAATGCTTGGAGGTCTACAGTTTGGTCCTCTGCTGAAGAGATAACTAGGCAGGAGTCCTCCAGTCTTGCCAAACACATAGCACTGAAGGTGCGTATACACACGGGACAGGGCGTAGCGCTATAAGAATGACTTGCAACTAAAATTTTTCTTAGATAACTCCTCTCTCAACAGATGGCGGGTAGTGCACTGGAACTACCGGGTGGGCAAGAAATAACGTGAGGTGTTCAGAGCTCGCTAGCGGGAATTCTATTAGTCCAAATGCAGTACATTTTGGTGTATATACTTAGTGGAACATACAGTTTCGATTTCTGCAAAAAAAAAAATAAAAAAAAAATAGTACTAAAAATCACCATAGGGGGTGCTTATTTCAAGAAAACAATGAATACCTAATTGCCAAATGAACAAATACCGTACAAACCAACTTTAGTAACAACAATAAACAATGTTTTATTTTTAATTCCAAATATGTTTCAATATGACCACCAGTGTGCTGTTCCGATAGCTGCATGCGGTACACGACATTTTCTACGGCAGCTCGCAGCATATCTGCATTAATTAGTCTGATATGTAACGTTATTTGATCCTTTAAGGTTGAGAGGTCAGGAACATGTGCTTGATACACAAGGCTTTTCAAATATCCCCAGAACCAAAAACCACAAGGTTTGAGATCAGGCGACCAGGGTGGCCATACCATGGGAAATGCACGACTAAGTATTCTGTTGTCTGAAAAACGTTCTCGCAAGATCTGCTGCACCTGACGTCCGACGTGCGGTGGCGCACCATCCTGCATAAAAATGGTAGAATCCAAACAACCCTTTTCCTGCAATCGTGGTATCACAAAATTCTCAAGCATACTGGCATACCTGGCAGAATTGACGGAACAAGTTACCGGTCCACGGGGACGGATTTCTTCAAAAAAGTACGGGCCGATGATGAAAGAAGCAGTAAAGCTGCACCATACTGTTAGTTTCGGTGAATGCATAGGAGTTGGCAGACACACTTGTGGATTTGATGCAGCCCAAACACGGCCAGTTGTGGGTATTGATATCACCATCCAAATAAAAATGTGCCTCATCACTCCATAAAATTTGCCATGGCCATGCATCATCCACTTCCATACGTGCTAAAACTCTCAACGAAAAGTCAGTTCGGGTACGTTCATCTCCAGGAAGCAATTGTTGAACAGGTGTGAGTTTATAGGGATAAAATGTCAATATCTTATGCAATATTTTCCTCACCGTCGAATGTGGGATATCTGTTTGGCGTGCTATTGCGTGTGCACTGCTGGTACCCTGCACAGTAGTCATCCACAACAGCAGTTGCAACTTCTTCAACGTGTTGCTGCCCGCTTCGTTTGCGTCCCCAGCCTGGTTGCACTCCTCGTGTTCCGGTAGATTCAAATCGTTCAATCATTTTCCGTAAGTTAGTTCTGCTCATCGGTCCTCTTCGTAACGTTTTCAATCGCCGGAATTCACGAAGAGCAGCACTTGCATTGTCGCTCTTCTGATAAAACAACTTGACTAATAACACCCGGTCAGACAGATTAAGCGTCATCGTCAGGCCATTCGTTCGTGAATGATGGGAAATCCTCAGCCTTGCCTTTTTTTGTCATGATTGCTGAACATGGAACGCGCTTATGCTAATGTATGCATTGTTTTCTTGAAATAAGCGCCCCCTATGGTGACCTTTGGTACTATTTTTTTTTTATTTTTGCAGAAATGGAAACTGCATGTTCCACTAAGTATATACACCAAAATGTACTGCATTTGGCCTAATAGAATTCCCGCTAGCGAGGTCTGAACACCTTTCAGACTCACACAAATACCCGTTTGTGTATTGTCATGTAACTAATCTATAGTATAAGTTCATTCCATTCTAGTCTTCAAGTCTGATTGTTTGAAGTCCGTCTCCTTACAGACCCTCACCAAATTTCAGTGTGGACATCTGAAGCTTTTTGACTCGATAATTACCAACCCAACAGGAGAGCTCACAGTGGAAAACTCCTTTGCAGAAGTTCCATGTTGGGTGCTTGAGCACCCCTCAGCTAGAAGCAGGGATCTTTTCCTAAGCGAAAAATTTCCCGCATTCCGGCGCGTATACATGGATGCTTCGTTGTCACGCCCCAGCTTAACAGGATATTTCCTCTTTCCAGCTTGAGTAAAGCTCCTATTCATACGGCTTTACTTACAACTGCCTCTCTTCCTCCAGGGCGCTTCCAAATTCTATCGGACTCCAAAAGTGCCCTGCTGGGGCACGTAATCAACCTTCTGCTGCTTCTCACCTCTAACGGCTACCTCATTAGCTTCACCTGGCCACCACGGGAATGAACTGGCTGACGGCTTGCCTTTTGGGCAAGAGTGGGGAGTAAGCAGGCGAGATTATTGCTTGTCGATGCCCCGACCCTTAATGGCGTTATCCGGAAATATTTACTAGTGCGATGGAATGAGGTGTGGAGTATAGAAACTAAAAGAAGTCACTATAAAATTCTGTTTCCGAAAGTTGACAGTGTTCGCTCGTCTTCCCCCAGGTGGCTCTCCTTTCTCCAAAAGTCTACTTTATATCGTCTCCGGAGTGGTCATCTCCCTTTAGGCCACTTCCGCCACAAACTCAAAATCTCCCCTTCTGATTTGTGCAAGTGCGGCTCCTCTGAAATGGTTGTCCCCTTTTCCGCCAACAGAGGGACTCCCTGCTTCACAGCCTGTCGGCCGAAAGCATCGATCCCCTTTCTGTAAAATATGCTCCTTGCCTCCCCAATGTGCCAGTGGCTAAGGTCCAAAACCCTCACCAGTGAGAGAATGATGACCTAATTTCTCACTGGGCTAACCGTCTTTTTCTCGGTGAGGACGGTGAGACTAACCGGTTAGGCATAGCAGCACTAACTCGCGTTTCTGACCGCGTTAAAATGACGTCACAAATTTCTCACTGGGATTTCTGACCGACCAAGCGCTAACTCTTCTCACTGGTGAGAGTTTTTGACCTTAGCCAGTGAGAGATAAGCGTCTTGTCAACCTTTATCTTCATGAAACAGGCCTCCTTGAAAGAATACAGGGACCTCTAGTGCCAGTTTCCTAACCACCTTGGTTTTCATATAGTGCGTCGTTCTTGTGTGTCGAATTAGCTAGTCTCCTCCCACTGTGTTCAATAATTAAATACAAGAAAAAATGTCTGTTAGCCAAGACTCTATTTATCTTATGATCTTATGACTCCCCATAGACGAACATATGATCTTTTGTTCAAATCAACGTACACCGATGGTAAACAAAACAAACTAGACTATTTTCGTACTGACCTTCTAATCAAGGATGACAGCTACGTTAACTCCATGTTTGTTGGTAAAGCGAAACGATGTTTCTCCGAATCCTGCACAGTAACGATATCAATAATAATAAATTTCGTCGCCTATCACGTTTGAGAGCTACCTTAGCGACCGCTGCACGGTGGCGCCATCTGGTGACAAAAGGGGAGGAAAAAATCGCCCTCGTTGTAATAGTAAACGAGAGTTGGTGTGGTATTTTTCATTATTTTTTCGGTGAAGGAAGATGTGAAATTGAAAAATTCAAATTTGTTAACGTTTATGTATTAGTCTAGCAAAGAAAACGCATCGTTTGGATTAATGAAAAGGTAGTGCAAGAGGAGGAAGAAAGAAAAAATGAGTGGCGGCAGCAACTCGAAATTGATTTTCGAAACTTCGCACGTCGATGGCAAGAGACTCACGAGAGAAGTCGAGGGACACTATATCAATCATGGAGTAAGTTCGATTTGTTTATTTATTTATTTACTTTTTAAACTGATTTACATGTGCGACAATAATCTTGTCAATACTTGAGCAACACACTCCCGCCAATTAAAAAAAAAAAAAAAATACTAAAACTGCCTGACACAACGAAATCGCATTTGTACTTACGCTTGCCAAACTCAAAACTAAGCTAAAATATTTAATAATGAGAGAGATCCAGGTTAAAACAAAAGAAAATTTGTCTAACTGACCATTGAGAGTCCAGTCCATGCTGGGTGAGCTTCGGCTGTTTAATGTCTGTTACTGTGATTGATAATACATAGTTATTCAAATTCCATAACCTGATTTTGATACCCTAATTCTCTGTGTGGTATCCTATGGTCATTTCACCACCAATCTCCTCTTCCGAATCTTCCTTAGCAAAAAAAGTCTGACATTGTTGTCACCAAGGGGGCGCATGCCCTCCCTGGTAACATCCAAGCGACTCGAACCCAGATTCTCCATGTAGTCGAGCCACCTGGTATCCACCGACCCCTTGGTCTCTTACCTACCGGCTTGGAAAATAACAACTGCCTAGGAAGACTAGTTTGCGGCATCCGTATCACGTGGCCATACCAGCGCAACTGAGATCTCTCAATGCGGAGAAGTAGCGGCTCAACACCTAAAGATTCCCTTATTGTGCTGCTGTACACTCTATCTTGTAGGGTAACACCTGCCACACCTCTTAGAAATCTCATTTCTTGTACCCGCTTGTACCCGCGATCGCACTCTTTCGGTCATTACCCAAGCCTCATGAATGGTGAGAATGGGGACAAAGATAGATTTGAAGACAAAGAGCTTGGCTTTGTTACCCAGCTCGCGTTTCGTTACCACGGATCGCCACAGTTCACGTCTGACACACCGATCCGAGCATCCAATTCTTTCTCTGCTGTCCATCACTCGTGAATGCAATCCCGAGATACTTGAATTTCTCCACCTGTCCCTAAATAAATAAAGATGCAATTTCTTTGGAATTATCGTCATTAAAATTCTTGTAATGAAATCGGCTAGTCTCTCTAGAGAACAGAGAGATGAGAGCTGCGAGAAGACGATGAAAATGGTGAAACTAGCTGCTAAAAGTAAATTCATCGATAGAGGCAGAGTTTTTTTCAAACAACGAATGCTTTACAGTAGCTGAAAGTCGTGGATTTAAAGAAGCTAGGTAAGTTGTCAAGTCAACTTCTCATATGATTTACAATACTCATTTCCAAAAAAGTTGGGACAGTGCAACATATAAGAAGAACTCCAACACATTTGTTTGGATTATTGTATTGCCGTTTATTTCAACGATAAATTAGGCATGGGATCACATATCTTATATGCTTAAACAAAGATACAGGTGCTTTTCCTGTTTGGCACGTGCAACACACTCCCAAAAAAGTTGGGACAGCACGGCGTTTACCACCTCTCCTCTTGATGACACACTGTAATCTTCTGGGCATCGATGACACCAATCTTTCTAACACCGTAACTAGATTTCTGTCCCATTCCTGTTGGATATAGGTTTTCAGCTGTTCAACTGTCCGGGGTCGTCGCTGTCGTAGTTTTCGTTTAATAATACGCCAAACGTTTTCTATAGGCGACAGATCCGAGCTGCAAGGGGGCCAATCCAACATACGAACGCGCTGCCGACGTAGCCATGCAGAAGTTATGCGCGCTGCATGCCGTCTGGCGTTGTCTTGTCGAAATATACACTGACGTCGTCCAAATAGGTGCCTCTTAGATGGCACCATAGCTTGTTCCAGGATCTGTATATACGCTTCAGCATTGACGGTGCCATTGCAGATGTGCAAGTCTCCCATTCCACGGCCACTAATACAGCCCTAGACCACGACAGACGGTGGTTTCTGTACCGAACGCCTGTAGCACGCGGGAATATCCTTTTCGTCTTTGGTCCGGAGTGTACGGCGTCCATTATTTCCGTAAACAATCGTAAAGGTCGATTCATCGGACCACAATATGTTCTTCCAGCGTGCTTGGGACCAATTGCGATGGGCTCGAGCCCATATCAGACGGCGACGTTGCTGTCGTTTGTTGATGTATGGCTTCCGCTGTGCACAGTATAACTTAAGTTTGCATTTGTGGATGCACCGGCGTACAGTATTCAACGATAATGGCTTCCCGAAGAAATCGCGGGCCCACGTGGCTGTGTCCATAATTGCAGCATTCATATGCGTGACGCAGTGACGTCGGAGGATCCGAAGAGCTCGAGCATTCGGAATAGGTTTTCTACCTTGGCCTTTCCGAACTGTGATCTCATCACTATCTCGGTAGCGCTCGATAATATTATGTACTGTAGATGATGACAGGTTAAATCTTCTGGCTATTGCACGCTGAGAAACGTTGTTTGTGAATTCTTGAATGATTCGAACACGAAGATCTTCGCTAACTGGCTTGCCTCGACTCATCGTTCCGAATAAGTTACCTGAACGACGGATGGCAACTGTTATTTATACGGAATGTAGTACGACGTCATCGTTCTAGATTATTCCCGAACAATTCGGAAGGTTCCACTACTAACGGCGCTATCTACAACGTATGTCCCTACTATTTTGGAACGTGTTGCAACACCCCCATACAAAATGAACGTCCCGGCCACGATACAAAATGTTTTGTGCACACAGTATATTTATGTCATTTCATAAACATATCTGCTATTTTGTATTCGTGAGAAAGTTTTGTTACATCATCCCTTTTTGTTTTTTCTATAGATTTTGCACTGTCCCAACTTTTTTGGAAATGAGTATTGTAAGTGTATGTAGCAACAACACTGTGGATACTTACAGTCAAGAAGAGAGAGAGTCCTTCTACTTTTCCGCAACGTAATTTATTAAACCGCAAATGTACATTCGGATTGCTATGCAATCATCAATAAGTATGAGGCAGAGAAAGAGCAGAACAGTGATTTATGGCTACCGTGATCGTGTTAGCTGATTTGTGACGTCATGTGAGCTGATGGACATTTCAGTGGGTGGGGCTAAGTAGCAAATTATAAAAATTAATTATCAAAAAAAACTGTCAGGATTTGAGAAGCGAAAGTTTTTGTGTATTATCTAAGAGATGTGTTCTTTAACTTGAACAATGTTTTTAAAATCACGCATAGACCCCATTCCTTTCTGCCCCCGTGGGTGGGCAGGGGGTCCGAACTTTGAAAAACCCCATCTTAGCAGGCCCCTACGCTGTCCGTCTTATTGTGACTGGGTCAGTGTGTGTTGTTCTGTGGTTTGGTTGTTGTAAGCGTGGCTGTGTTTTTATTTATTTCGTTTGGAGCTCTCGTTATAAGATGTTGTATAGTGGGGTGTTGTTATTGTTGCGTTGCGTTAATTAGGTGTGCAGGTGTGTTTGGTTAAAGATTGTCTGGTTTTATTAAGAATGGGTTGTTTTAGTTTGTAAGAGATTAATTTAAATAATTAAGAATTTTTTTTTTTTGTACCCTCGGAGAAGCTGTGACAATGATTTATGTAGCAGAGCGCAAGCTCTTGTTGTTGTCGCAGCTTTTCCAGAAATTTTTGGTAGCAACAATGGGATAACAATTGTTTGCTTCGTTTGTTGTGGAGCGCATTTTTTTTTGTGTGTGTTGTAATGCAGAGAAGCCCGGGTAAGAACGAATGTTGTGTCGTTATGAAAGACGCTCAGCAAAGTTAAATTAAATATAACAAAAAGCTTTGTTTTGCGGAATTTGTGGCTACTTGTCGTTAAAGGCCCATAGAGTCGTATGGGAGCGGCCGTAGCGGAAATTTCGGGAAGGATTGTTTGTTTGCGCCAAGCGTCTACCCCTCAAGGAATAAGGATCGCTTCGTGAACGTCATGTTTCAGAAAGGAATGTCGGCTGCCATCCAAGATAAGAAACTTACTGTAAATCTTCTACTATAACGCGAATTTTTTTTGGCCTAAAAAAGCATCTAAATTTGCTGGGTCGTATTATACTAGAGGATAAAAATCAGCCCTCCGACAACTGCGGCCGATCGTCGATAATAACAACATCGTTAACAAAATCGATAATAACTTCTCCCAAACATCGATACTTCTAAATAGGCCTACTTCCAAACTGCCTCGAACCAAAGCCTACAAGAAAGCTTATGTAGTGAAAATATTAAACTGAATAAAGATTACTTGTCTTTTTATTAAGAAAATTGATGTACTGTTGTGTTTTTTTGTCGATGTGCAAGTGAGAAAGCTTTCCATATCAATGTAGTGCTATAAACTTCCAAACTGCCTCGATGAAGTTGAGGCAGTTGCTTTGTCGAACTTGCTTTCTGTTGCTTGATTATGGGACAAATGTTCCAAAATTAAATTGAATTTTGGTGTAAAAAACTTTTAATTTCCCCTATTAAAATCATTTGTGTTACAAACAGGCATGATATGCTGATTCATTCCATAAAAACATGTAATAGAAGAACTCTTCAGCCAATGGACATTGCCACCCAATATACCACTTTGTGTTGATTGGTTAGTTTTGATTGACAATAGCACTGCAAGCACTATATAAACTCTGGCAATGTGAGTGTAAATGAAGTCCAAAGCATCATTAAAAATTTAAAAATGAGAAAAGCTCCAGGTAAAGACTCTATTAAGAATGGTGCTTTGAAAAATTTACCTCCAAATACAATTCAAGATATTGCAAAGTGATTAACGACTGCAGGAAGAACACTTACTTCCCGGATGCTTGGAAGCAATCAGTTGTCTTAAGCATTCCTAAGCCAGGACAAAATCCTGCAAATCCTGTTAGCTACAGGCCCATCAGCTTGTTACCATCAATCTCCAAAATCCTGGAAAAAAACAATTCTCAAGAGATTCATTGAGTACTGTGATGCCAACGATCTCATTCGCGATGAACAATTTGGCTTTCGCCCAAACCATTCCTGCCAACTCCAAACATGGAGGCTCGCAGCAGATATCAATGAGCCCCTTAATCTCTCTATGTATCGTGGGGTCGTTTTCCTCGATGTACACAAAGCCTTCGACCAAGTCTGGCACGATGGTCTTATTTTTAAATTGATTATGGATGGACTTACTCAAGATATAATTACTCTGATACACTCGTTTCTCTCCAACCGGTCCTTTATCTCCTATGTATGAAATAAAAGCTGGTGTCCGACAGGGTTCAGTTCTGGGGCCAGTATTATTCAATTACTTTATGCGAGACTTTCCAAGTCCTTCCAAATGTAAGCTCTTTTTTTACGCAGATGACACTGCTATACTGACCTGTGCGCATCAACTAGCCGTAGTAGTCTCGCGGATACAGAAGGCTCTAAAGGAGTGTGAAAGCTGGTTTAGCAAGTGGAGGCTTAAATTGAATGTAGACAAATGCAAGGCGATGTTTGTCTCCAAGAAGAGAAAGAGATCATTAGATTCTCTAACACTATATGGCAAAAAACTGGACTGGGTTGAAACTTATAAATATCTTGGTGTTGTTATTGACTCTAAACTTACCTGGACTCCCCACGCAACTTATGCGTTGAATAAGGCCAGGAGAGCCAAGTTTAGCTTGATTGCTCTGCTGGGCCGGAATAGTGCTCTAAACATTGATAATAAACTCCTACTCTATAAGGTCATTGTTCGGACTATCTTGACGTATGGTATGCCCGTCTGGGCCATAATATGAAAGACTAGGTGGAAAGAACTGCAAACGTTCCAAAACGTTACCCTTAGGACTATTGCGCAAAAAGATCGGAGAATTGTTCGCAATTCCTCCATTTATAATGACTTCAACATGACTCATATTGGCAAATACGTTCAAGGGCTCATGGAATCCATGCTGCCCAATATAGAAAATCATAGCAACGAGCTAGTTTCGGGCATTTTAAAGCATCCTATGCATAGAAAGAGATATCGTGATCCAAGGCATATACTTGATATTAATTTTGAAGACATTGATAATGTCATATTTCCAGATTACTGGACTTCATAAGTCGTGTTTTATCTAATACTAGTGGTCTGCTTCTAGTCTAGACAGTCGTCAATAATGGAAGGGTGAGATTATGGAAGCTTCGATTGTCGAGTGTAAATCAGTACAACCTATTCATCCAGTTCATCAATACTTTTAGATTCGATCTCCAGCATATTTATTTTGTGATTCTTCAACGTGCATTTAGTGATTCAGGACTTAGAGATTCTTCACTCAGCAAAACTAAGGTACTTTTTCTTTTTATTTTGTTTTTTTTATTATTAAAATTGGGGGTCACGTTATATAAGAGGATAGGATTTTTGCCGATTTTTTGGGCTGAAAAAGTGGAGTCGCGTTATAGTAGAAGATTTACGGTAGTCAAGATCATCTTGTGACCGGTGAGATTGTTCTTTATTGGTTTTCTCCCCGATGAAGACTGTCTGCATCACAGTTCAAGAAGGTTTGGTACCGTTTAGCAAAAGTTATTTTTAATTGAAACTACCCCGCCACAGCGGAACTTAGAGAGTTCGTCATAGAGAGGAACCTATGTGTATGACTGCGCCATTACGAGACGCTCATTTTAGTGCTTGTTCTGTTTGGCAAAACGTTTAATGGGTTTGGACTATTAATTATAACTTTAATAGTTAAGAATAAGTGCTAGTAATAGTTGCGCGAGAATTAATCACTCGATGTTTAAGCGAGTGGTTTTCGCACGCAGAGTTTGACACATGAGAAACGGAAGGGAAATGTTTATGTATCTTTGTTTTGGGAGATGATTAAAATATGCGTGGCAACAGTATCTGAAGTTCTTAATAACGATCTTGAGTGAGGGAAAAGTATTATTGTGTTGTTAGTATTTTATGGGGTTACGGCTCTCCTCCCCTCTCTTCTCCTGGATCTTAAGGGCAGGAGTGATTGAAAAGGAGGGCGTGACACGTTCACGTGTTGTTTTCCCTCACCAGAATTGGGTCATACCGAGCTGGATATCTCATTACTTACAACACTGCGCATGACGGAGTTTTGTTTGATGTTAAAGTTCCCAATCTCATGTGTTAAGCATTTATTGAATTTGTAATATCATCGTTAAATGTTGGGTTATTCATTAATTCCATTTTTATTCTTGTTTTAATACGCTTAAAGAGAGAGTTTAGAGTAAATATTTGCATGTTTTTTTATTTCCTAAAAGAAAACTTGATCGGGGCCCCTATTTCTTTTTATGAATTGCAACAATTTGATGATTATTAAACATTAAGGCTGGTTTCCATTTAGCGTCGGTTCAGCGTCGGCGTCCTTTTTTGCAATCGTCGTCTGTGAGACGTGCCCTAATTAGCACGCGAGCGTGGTCGTTTTCCATTTAGCGACTTTCAACCGTTATCCTGCATCTGGTCTGATCTGATTGGTCGAGTCGCTGCAAACAATTGTCGCTCTCTCAAGGTGATGGAAAAAGAAGATATCAACCACTCCGGTCAAGTTCACGCTTTGAATTTATTACTATAGCATTTTTACTTAATAAATAAATGATTCACGAAATTTTTATAACCTGTTTATTAATAAATTCACGAGGGAAAAGTCGCGAGAACCCGTGTCGGCGAACAGCAGCTACGGCAGCCATGATTCTCCATCTGAATCGGCAACTACCCAGGATGCATAGCGAAGTAGATCGCACCTGATTGTCTAGATCAAAAAGACGCCTAAAAATCTAGCCATGCCAGATCTTGAAACGACGCATGACCGACGCCGAACCGACGCAGACGCTCAACAGACGCTAATTGGAAAACGAATGCGTTTTTCAAAAATTCCAAAAAAAGATGCAGACGCCTAACCTACGCCGAAGTGACACTAAATGGAAACCGGCCTTTACTAACTAGAATGATTTGTTTTCATTACCCACCACACCTACCTTTCAGCTAAGCGTCACCTCCCCTCCGCGAGTCATTTTCTACAACCCGTCCCTATCGCGCGTGGTTAACTTTTATGGGTCGGGGGACCTGTTGCCCCCCCCCCCACGCATTTGGAGGCACACTATGACCTCACCGAGTTTCGAGTTTGTGGCTTGAGTAGATTTTGCTGTGTGTTGACGAGTCAGTCAACCAGCTTCTTTGTATATGTACAGTGTGCCCACAAAAACACTCCTCGATTTTATTTCGTTATAAAATGAAAACCTTGGGGAATATTGTGTTCATTGTTTGGGTAACTTTGTAACAACTCATAAAGTTTCATGTGATATATATGTTCATTCCAGGCACTCAATGTGTGCCCCACCTGTCATCTAGGTGATAATCGAGCTCATTTCATACTCTGAAAAGCATACCCATCTCGGAAACCAATGGACGTACAAGCGCCTAAATTGGAACAATTAAGGAGCAAGTTGCTCCCAGTGAACCGTCAAGTTTCATAAAGATAGGTGGCATAGAAGCCGAGTTGCAAAGAAATTTGCTCTTGACGCATGATTGTGTTTACAGCTTCTCTCATGAAGCTGTTGTCACGTCAGTAACTATGAATGGGTTCTGAATAAACCTGTCCTGTAAATTGACAGCATCGACTTTTTCGATGTGCATTTGGCTCAATACAACAAAATAGAACGCTACATGGAGATATGCGTTCAGAATGAGGTTTCCCGGCCAAGATAAGAAAGTGTCAACGGCAGAGTGGTGAGATCGTTCTATTTTACTATTATTATTGACCTATTTGAAGTACCGTAAAAGAGCCTCTTTTCTTTTGAGTATGTTGATTCTTTTTTATCATTCAGCCAGTCAAATAAATTATTTTGTAAATGTGTTCACTCTAAGTTCTGATTGGCTGTGGTTTTCTCTTGCTGATTGGTTGTCTAAAGTAAACATTTTCTTGTAAATTGCCTGTTATCAACTCATTTCGTTGTAATCTGCGTTGAATATTGGTCTCAAAGTGACCGAAATATGTACGAGGCCTGTGAGAAAAGTATCCGACCTTCGGCCGGGAAAGAAAAAATTTACACACCTGGAGCATTGGAAACCTAATCACCCTCAAAGTAGTCTCCTTGGGACTCCACACACTGCTCCCAGCGGTGCCGCCAATTTTAGAAGCATTCCTGGAAAGCGTCTTTCGGAATGGAGTTTAGCTCGGCTGTCGTTGCAGCCATAATGTCCTCTCTTGTCTGAAATCGCGTTCCTTTCAATGGCCTCTTGAGTTTGGGGAACAGCCAAAAGTCGCAGGGGGCCAGGTCAGGAGAGTAAGGAGCCCGTTGTACCACGGGAGTCTGATTTTTCGCCAAAAAAGTCTGAATCAAGTGCAAGGAATGGGCTGGAGCGTTATCATGATGGAGGCGTTGACCACAACGCGGTCTCTTGCGCCGCACTGCATTACAGATGGAGGACATCCCTGTACTACTCTTTGGTGATTGTTTGACCCTGTGGTGCGTATTCGTGGTGTACCACACCGCGAGAGTCAAAGAAAGCAGTCAGCATCACTTTCACATTGCTTCCACTGTGACGACAGAGCTTTGGTTTCCGGGTCGTATCCGTACACCCAGGACTCGTCACCAGTGATTATGGTGTTCATGAAGTCAGGGTCACTGTTTGCGGAGGCCAGCATGTCCTGTGAGACTTCAACACGAAGTTGCTTTTGCTCCACCGTCAGCAGCTTCGGCACGAATTTCGCTGCCACTCTCTTCGTGGCCAAATCTTCGGTCAGAATGGAATGTGCCGAAAACGTACTGATGCCCACCTCTTCCGCAACTTCTCGGATAGTCACACGACGGTCCCGCATCACCACAGCGTTCACATGCTGATGGCCGACCGGTTGTACCAGTCCTTAATCTGTGTGATGCCCATAGCATCGTCACCGAAAGCCGTCTGAATCTTCTATATGGTTTCCACCTGGCTGTCGCCCAGTTTCTGACAAAATTTGATGCAGTAACGCTGCTCCAGTCGTTTCGTCATTTTCCTTCAAATCAAAAACCGACGAGAGCACAACACACTACCTCCCTCTAATGCCGATTGCCAGCAACTGACGCTATTGAGAGGCGGGAAAAAATTCACGCATATGCACAAAGATTCAAGGTCGGCTCATGCAAGCGCGCGTGATGCAAATCCGTCAGGTTTTCGCAAAAAAAATTAGGTCGGATACTTTTCTCACAGGCTTAATAAATCTTTGTGGACAAAGAGGTTTGTGTCTTTATTACGTTACTATCCACAGTGAACTCGCTTTTTTCAATCGGCTATTTCAGATTAGTTTCCAAAGTTGTAAAAATGTAATTTCTTTCTCTTCGTTTTATTTCTTATGTATCCTTATTTTATACTGTGGAAGTAAATATTATATACTGTTCAAATCACTTAGTGGTGGGTACTGTAAATGGAAATCCCTACTCCGCTTAAATAGATATTTTTTATCCCAGGTCCCGAGGAAATCCTTATAGCGAAGTTCGACTGTATTACATGCCATATGTTAGCACTGAAAATTTTCAGTGGTATCATACAATTATCATTAGCACAAGTACCGCTGAATCAAATTCCACCATCATCAAACTTATCAATTACTTACAAGAGGTCGCGTCTCTTTTACAGGGTTTATCTAAACTTCTGGTGATGATTCCCCACAACGAGATTAAAACAAAAGCTCATATAAACATGGTTTGGATAACGAACTATTTATGAGATTTCCGCAGTTAAAGTGAAGTTACCGCAGCTGGTTTTGTCCTGGATTGCAGGTGACATGCGGAGAAGCTGCAACAAATGTTCAAAATGACGACCATGGATGCAACACACGCATTGAAGCAACGAAACATCGACTGGTGCTGAAAGCATTGTCAATACAGTTATAGCAGGCCCAACTGTTAAGAACCAATAAATGGGACGTTATTTCAAGAATTTGTTGTAGCTTCTCCGCATGTCACATGCCATCCATTTTTAGAACGCTGTGGATACAGTCACGGCGCCGTGGCTTGTCAGCGTTCACGATGGTCTAAAAAGGGAAGTGACGTGGTGAAGGTTAGAGCATGCGCTTCGTGCAACGGATGATTAATGATCGGCGAAACAGCACTTTGGCAAGCAATAATCGTTCAAAGGAGTTGTTCGCGTACATGTATATGTAAACGAATTACGCGCACATAGTGAAATCACACAATTCACGAAATATGCAAGTTCCTATTGCTCATTCCATTAATTGTACAATGTCTTTTGGCTGCCCGAGTGCGAAAATTGATACGAGGAGGAGTGGGGGTCCGCTCTTTGATCGCCGCTGTGCGTGCCTAAACACGGCCGCCGATGCGCGGTTCTTACATGGTACCCGTGCTGGCGGTGGCCCTGGATAAATCTGTAAATAATTTCTCACATTTGTAATTCATTTTAAATAATGAAATTTCACCTCTGATTTGGCCTCTGTCCGGTAGACGAGCTCGGCTTATGCATTATTTCTGTGTAGCGTAGCTCTTCTTTCACAAAACGTGTATTCCCACGCTTTCGAGCGCCGTCAATAATTCTGGAATGGCATGTCCAAAGTTGAATGGAAATGCTTTCTTCATATTCCCACAGAAGTTTCGCTAGCTCGTCAAACAAAAAGAATCTATGTCCACAATTTAAAACAGGTGCCCGTAGACGCATAGCGACGATCAAACGGCGGGCAGCATCACCACTCCTCGTTTCTATTTCGCACATGGGCTTTGTGCAATTCTTGGAATGACTTACGTATTTCGTGAATTTCTGATTTCACTATCTGCGCATAAATTGTTTACATATATGCGAAATCGTTCACGAACTACTCTTTTGAACGATTCTCACTTGCAAAAGTGCCGTTTCGCCATAGAAAAAGAATGTTTCTGATTCTCTGGTTTCGCTCATCACTGATCATCCGCTGCGCAAAGCGCATGCTCTGTCCTTGATCGCGTCACTTCCCCTTTTTCGACCATCGTGAACGCTGACAAGTCACGGCGCCGTGACTGTATCCACAGCGTTTTTAGAAACCAGCTGCTGGAAACTTGAATTATGGCCATGTTCATGAGGTTTTGTGAGGAGGGAGGTTTGGATACACCCTGTATATTCATTCATGACATGTCGTTCCAGGTTGTTTGATATACAGGGTCTTTATAATTAAAGTTCCATTTTGACATGGCCATAAAAAAAAACTACTGGACCAAAAGCTATAATACTTGGTAATATTATACAAGAGGGCATGGGAAGTTCATACCCACCAAAAAAAAAAAATTAGTTCAAAAGGTCACCACCAGCATTGGAATGGCGCTCTATGAATATTCGTATACGAAATTAGACACGAAGACACAGGTGTAACCTGCTTTCAGTAAATGGTGGAGGCCACATTCAACATGTAACTAATTTTAGTAACGATTAAAGACTTGTTAACCTGTGTCTTCGTGTCTAATTTCGTATACGAATATTGCATAGAGCGCTATTACATGCTGGTGGTAACTTTTTGAACTAATTTTTTTTTTTGTTGGTGGCTATGAACTTCCCATGCCCTCTTGTATAATATTACCTACCAAGTTTATAGATTTAAGTCCAGTAGTTTTTTATTTTTATGGCCATGTAAAAAATGGAACTTTAATTATACAGGGTGTTTCAAAATTATGTACAATAAATTTAGTGACATATTCTTCAGGTCAAATGAAGACGAAAATGTTCTATAGCACTTTGTCTGGAAACGATTTATTTACGCAATACAGCCAACTAAACCCGTGGTTCCAAATTACAGGAATTGTTCAAAGTGCCCGCCACCAGCTCGCACGCACGCTTCGGCTCGTTGCACGAGCGACCGTCTGATGTCACGGAAGAGTTCGTCGCCAGCATTACGAACGGTTTGGCATGCATTTTCAATTCGTTGTCGCAGATCCATAATGTTAGCAACTTGTGTGCTGTAGACGATCGTTTTCACATGACCCCACAGAAAAAAGTCCAAGGGATTAAGGTCGGGTGATCTTGCAGGCCAGGCTACCAGTCCACCTCGACCTATCCACCGATTCGTGTATGCAGCATTAAGGTGTGCTGGAGCGCCATCATGCATGAACCACATGTTAGATCTTGTCAAAAGAGGAACATCTTCCAGTAATTCTGGCAATGCATTCTGCAGAAACAAGATACGTTCGCCCAGTCAATCGTGGCGGCAACACATAAGGGCCAATTAAGTTATTTCCGACAATTCCACACCAAACGTTCACGGAGAAACGCTCTCGATGCGCTCGAACTCTGGTAACGTGCGGGTAAGCATCTGCCCAATAGTGCTGGTTGTGAGAATTTGCGATTCCTGTCCGGGTGAAGGTTGCTTCGTCCGTAAAAATTATCTGGCCGAGACAACTACGGTCTGCAGGAAAATCGTTGTCGGTGTGGATAGTCTGTTGGGTTCAGTACCTGAACCAGTTGCAGGTGGTATGGATGCAAAAGCTGACGGTGAAGAATGCGCCAAACAGATGACTGCGGAATGTGTACCATGGAAGAAATACGATGGGTGCTTGTCTGTGGTTCATGATGTATGATGTCGATTATCACATCCTCCTCATCCGGAGAATGTGCTACAGGCCGCCCTTGTCCTGTTTGACGGCCAAAGGAACCACGCTCCCTCAAATGTCTGTCGACAGATACAAATGTTCGGTTATTTGGCAAACGTCTATTCGGAAAGCGTTCTCGGTAGAGTCTTCTTGCTTCCACAGCATTTCCGTCCGCAAGACCATACATTAGGTACATGTCAGTGTATTCTGCACTGGAATACGTGTACATGACTTTTTTTTACGTAAATCGTAATGTGTATGTCAAAGCAGGCAAACGTTCTGAAATTGATATTCCTAGTGGATGTACAGTAGTGAAACTACAGTAATGGAAACAACCGTACACAACTAATAGAACAACCCTAAAGTAGGTTTAAATGGAACAAACCACTCAACCTAGTGTTGGGTCGAAACGCTGGAACTGCTAAAATATCGTCCGCTAACTACCGTGCTTCCCTACTCTATCATATTGGATTACTCACAAACAAATCGTTTCCAGACAAAGTGCTATAGAACATTTTTGTCTTCTTTTGATTTGAAGAATATGTCACTAAATTTATTGTACATAATTTTGAAACACCCTGTATAGACCCTGTACTACAAGCCATATCTTAGCATTGAAAATTTCCAACAGTACCATAATGGTATCATTAGCATAGATACCACTGAATCAAGTTCGACCTGCGTTGAACTGCATTGTTCGATTTTTAAAAACGTACTTAACTTTATATTCGCTTATACAGTGAGCAAAAAAATTATCCGTCCACCAGTTTGCAAGTGATTGAAGTGACTGACACTAAGTGACATATTCACATTATTCATGTTTAATTGTACATACTAGTGTCTATACAGTTATAAGCTTCAGAATAATAGCCTGAACTCATGGTTTATCATTGATATGAGATATTATAATACAAAATAGGTCATTTACGATATTTTTGTGACAAAAATATTATCCGTCCACTTAAATATTTGGGCAAATGTACACTCTAAACTTAATTTATAAAATTTAGTGGGGCCTCCTTTGGCCTTGACAAAGTCTAGGCATCGATTGCATTTATTTTCTACTAAAGGTTTTGTTTTTTTTATCTACATTATTTCAGTTTTTGTCAATCAAGTTATTTAAATCTGCTTTTGACTTGGTCTACGGTTTTTCCTCTTCAATTCCATTATGACTCAAAGGTCCTCTATTAGATTTAAGTCAGGTGACTGGGGAAGCCAGTCAAGCACTTAAACTTTCTGAGGAATTCTTTCACAGAATGAGCTGTATGTTTAGCATATGAGTCCTGCTGAAATTAAAACTTCTTCTCAATCCCAATTTACTTGCAGAAGCATGGAGATTCTTATCAAGAACTTCTCTGTACTGGTGTTGGTCCATGATGCCATCGATAAATTCTAGATGTCCCACTCCTGCCCCATACCAAGACACTTGCTCCTCCATGCTTCGCTGCTGGGTTCAAACACTTCAGTCTATAAGCTTCACCAGGTATTCTCCAACCTTGTTACAGCCACCTGAGCCAAATAATTTAAATTTGCTTTCATCTGACCACACAATTTTGTTCCAAAAAATTTTGTCCTTGTTTAGATATTCTTTTACCCAGTTCAGGCGTCTCACTCGATTTTTCTTACCGACGCAGGGCTTGTGCATCTTTAAAGGCCGACTTCATGCAACCTGTTTCAATGATTTGAGGAATAATTGATTATGTTTTGATCATTTTTCACTTCTGCACGCAGTTCTACAGCTGATTTTTTCCTATCTTTTTTAATGTATTTTACAATTTCTCTGTTTTCCTATTCTGATATTTTCCTCTTCCTGCCTCTTCCAATTTTATTTGTGATTTCTCCTGTTGTGTGATACTTTTGGATGGTATAATGGACTGATGAGCGTGGAATTTGGAGTTCCTTGACAATTAAACACTGACTTTTCCCATCGTTTAGTCCAGCTATGATTCTACCCCTCAAATCATATGAATATTCCTTTATTTTCTTATTTTTCTGCAAAGTTTCACATCGATTATTATCCATACTGAGAAGTAATGTGTTGTGAATGTGATTGGTTAATTTCTTCATAATAGATAATATTTTTTGGCTTACAGTACGTACCTGGACGGATAATTTTTTTGGCTCTACTTTTACAAGGTTTCCTATCTTCTACTGTATTTTTACTTTCCCTATTCAGTACAGTAATCCCTACCCATCCATCCATTTAGTACACATGTCATATAAATTTTCATTCAAAATTAATTGGTTTTATTTACCGTAAATCTTCTACCATAATGCGAATTTTTTTGGCCTAAAAAAGCATCTAAATTTGCTGGGACGTATTATACAAGAGGATAAAAATTAGCCCTCTGACGACTGCAGCCGGAGGAGATTTTGTCCTGATAACATTACCGTGTATTATACATTAATTACATTGCATATTCAGTGTCCAGTTCATTATACAATAACTTAATTCACTTTCTATTCGAATTTCTCGTCGCCAACATCTAACAACATCGAAAATAACTTCTCCCAGACATCGATACTTCTAAATAGGCCTACTTCCAAACTGCCTGGAACCAAAATCTACAAGAAAGCTTATGCAGTGAAAATATTAAACTGAATAAAGATTACTTGTCTTTTTATTAAGAAAATTGATGTTCTGTTGTGTTTTTTTGTCGATGTGCAAGTGAGAAAGCTTTCCATCTCAATGTAGGGCTATAAACTTCCAAACTGCCTCGATGAAGTCGAGGCAGTTGCTTTTGTCGAAGTTGATTTTGAAGGTTTTTGAATATTAAATATCCAGACTATTTAAAAATAAAGATTTTTTTTTCTGTATAAGTTTGCACATTTTATTTCTCGTGAGGAGTCAAAAATGGGGGTCGTATTATACAAGAGGATAGGATTTTTGCCAATTTTTTTTTGGGCCGAAAAAGTGGAGTCGCTTTATACAAGGGGTCGCATTATAGTAGAAGATTTACGGTATGTTAACGTTTTTATGTTTATGTAAGCTGGTGGACGGATAAATTTTTTGCTCACTGTAGCTCGACATTAAGAGTTGTTTGGTGTTTTACTTCTTGTATCTTCTCGTTCAAACATTTTAGGAATGGTACCATTAGAGCATGTGACATTATATCAGTTTCGACTATCTTTGTGCACTGAACCATATTTATCGATTGGTGAAAGCAATACTTAATAACGTTATATTCACTCATAGCTTGTCGTTAAGAGTTGTTTGATGTATTACTTACTATATCTTAGCATTGAAAATCAGTGTTCTCTCCAGAAAATTCAAAAGAGAAAAGTGAAGGAAAAATTACATACCATGCTTATGACTGTTTCGAGTCCAGGTCGCTTAAGTTTTCTTTCCCTTTTCTCCTTTGTACAACCCTAGCATCAATGAACTTCGGACACCTATGGAATTTTGGATAAGTACAACGAAACTAATTGTAAACAAATGAAAATTACTTTATTGAGTGCACAGAGCTTTAGTACAACTGTCATATAGCATTTTAACATAAAAAAACGAGAAATTAAATAAGCGACTTTTTGTAACGTTCCATTTTCAACACGTTGCAATGAACTTCGTACACCGTACCGTTTATTGCACATTACCACTTAGTGGCGTCACCTTTCCGACGAATGATGCTCCGAAGTCGTCGAGGCATGCTGGACACTAACTTCTGCGTTGTTGCTACTGGAATTTTGTCCCACTCTTCGGAAATACACGCCCGCAACTGCTGCAGTGTTCGAGGCTTCCGCTGTCTGACTTTTCGCTTTAAAATGCGCCATACATTTTCAATGAATGACAGATCTGGGCTGCAGACAGGCCAGTCGAGCACCCTGAAACGCTGCTATTGTAGCCAAGCCTCGGTGTTCCGAGCAGCATGAGGCTTCGCGTTGTCCTGCTGAAAGATGCTAGGTCTTCTATTGCACAACTTTTGGCGGGATGGACGCAGATGCTGTTGAAGAATGTTTATATAGGCAGCAGAGTTAATAGTGTCCTCGCAAAAGTGAAGCGATCCTGTCCCGGCTGCACTCGTGCAGCCCCACACCGTCAGCGATGCAGGCTTCTGAACTTTCCTCTGGTAACAGTCGGTATGATTACTTTCGTGCTTGGTCCTTAGCACCTTGCGACCGTTGTTGCCATACATCACTGCAAAGGTGGACTCGTCGGACCACAAAACACTATTCCATTGAGCAAGGGACCACTTTAGATGGGTTCTGGCTCATGCTACCCGGCAACGCTTAGGTACAGTGCTCATAAATGGCTTCCTCTTTGTAGCGTATAAGTAATAGTTGCATCTTCTGATGTAACGGCGGACTGTGCTTTTAGATATGGGTATATGAAAATATTCTCGAGCCCAAACAGTCATTTCACTTATGGGAGCATGCCTGTTTTTCACAATGTAACGTTGAAATACTCGTAGGTCCCTAACATTCAATAATCGTTGCTTACCTGGTGCAGTCATGGTTCTGTTTTCCCGATTTCTCTGAAATGCTTGATGATTCCATTAACAGTAGAGAGAGAGTGGAACTGATAATTCATGGGCAATAGCTCGCTGGGATTTGTTATTCTGGAACTACTGTATAATTTTTTGCCATATACACATTTCTACTGGCTTACCACGTCCCATGGTTCAAAACAACACGAATACTGTGCTCTGCCTGCGTGGACGGTGCTTTTAAAGCCTGATGCAAAGCATTCTGGGCGTTTCTACAGCCTTCAAGAAAGTTCTATATGCTGGCGATCCCTTATGTACGAAGTTCTTTGAAACCTGTTGACAACGCAATTTTACATAAATTTGAATAAATTATTTCCCACCATTAAATTGATTCTAAATTTAATGGATGTTGATATTGTTCCATATGCTCAGTAAATCTATTTTCATTAGCCTGCAATCCTCTGTATGCACTTTTCACTGTGTTTTTAGCCAAATTACTTGGTGTCCGAAGTTTATTGTCGCTAGGTTTGTATTTTCATTTATTAGGAGCTTTAGCATAAAAGCTACTTATAAGAATGCACCTTGGTTCTGTACGTTTATCTGGTCGTCCGGCTGCTGTTTGCACGATAACTTTATCGGCCAGAATTTTTCGTGGACCCATTCAAGTCGAATTCACGTGCTAAAACAGTGAGTGTACAGAATACAAAGATACTGGTATGTCATATAACAATCGATTTGTCAAGAAAGAATATATTGTTACTTTCTGTTCATCTTTTAAGCATTATTGACATCGGCGCACGCACTTGAAATCGCTTTGTCGTCGCACGATTGCTCAAGTGCTTATAATCGATAAGCTTATTATTAAATAGCGGGAAAATGGAGCTACTTATTGGTTTTATTTTACACACGATTTGAATCACCCTTCATCATTTCTACATTTTTTGAGGTAGAAGGTTGATATTCAGAATGTAGCTTACTATGGCCATGTGCACCTTCACTATTTAGTTTGGTTTTGATTAGCCCACTAAGGTCGATGTTTTGGGGGTGAAAATTAGAGGGGAGCAAAAGGTCTAGGTGTATTTATGCATATAAAGGAATGAAATTCGGTATGCAGATTCCTATAAGCAAGATCTCCATTATATGAAGATTTTTTTTTCAGTGGCGGAAATGCATTGAGAAGATGGAAACTACATTGAAAAATAGTGTACCAACTCTGCCTGTAATAAAGGAGCTGTAAAAAAATATTTCCATTTTTCATTTGACTTACCCTCATAAGTACCGGGTGGGCAAGAAATAACGTGAGGTGTTCAGAGCTCGCTAGCGGGAATTCTATTAGGACAAATGCAGTACATTTTGGTGTGTATACTTAGTGGAACATGCAGTTTCGATTTCTGAAAAAAAAGGGAAAAAAAATAGTACCAAAAGTCGCCATAGGGGGCGCTTATTTCAAGAAAACAATGAATACATTTGCATAAGCGAGTTCCGTGTTGAGCAATCACGACAATAAAAGGCAAGGCTGAGGACTTCCCATCATTCACGAACGAATGGCCTGACGATGACGCTTACTCTGCCTGACCGGGCGTTATTAGTCAAGTTGTTTTATCAGAATAGCGACAATGCAAGTGCTGCCCTTCGTGAATTCCGGCGATTGAAAACGTTACGAAGAGGACCGATGAGCATAACTAAGTTACGGAAAATGATTGAACGATTTGAATCTACCGGAACTCTAGGAGTGCAACCAGGCTGGGGACACAAACGAATCAGGCAGCAACACGTTGAAGAAGTTGCAACTGCTGTTGTGGAACAGGAGATGACTACTGTGCAGGATACCAGCAGTGCACACGCAATAGCACGCCAAACAGATATCCCATATTCGACGGCGAGGAAAATTTTGCGTAATATATTGACATTTTATCCCTATAAACTCGCCCCTGTTCCAACAATTGCTTCCTGGAGATGAACGTACCCGAACTGACTTTTCGTTGAGATTTTTAGCACGTATGGAAGTGGATGATGCATGGCCATGGCAAATTTTTTGGAGTGATGAGGCACATTTTTATTTGAATGGTGATAACAATACCCACAACTGCCGTATTTGGGCTGCATCAAATCCACAAGTGTGTCTACCAACTCCTATGCATTCACCAAAACTAACAGTATGGTGCGGCTTTACTGCTTCTTTCATCATCGGCCCGTACTTTTTTGAAGAAATTCGTCCCCGTGGACCGGTGACTTGTTCCATCAGTTCTGCCAGGTATGCCGATATGCTTGAGAATTTTGTGATACCACGATTGCAGGAAAAGGGTTGTCTGGATTCTACCATTTTTATGCAGGATGGTGCGCCACCGCACGTCGGACGTCCGGTGCAGCAGATCTTGCGAGAACGTTTTTCAGACAACAGAATAATTAGTCGTGCATTTCCCATGGTATGGCCA
>JAHWFO010081981.1:110693-125562 GCA_023313115.1 Rhysida immarginata
TAACGTTACATATCAGACTAATTAATGCAGATATGCTGCGAGCTGCCATAGAAAATGTCGTGTACCGCATTCAGCTATTGGAACAGCACACTGGTGGTCATATTGAAAATAAAACATTGTTTATTGTTACTAAAGTTGGTTTGTACGGTATTTGTTCACTTGACAATTAGATATTCATTGTTTTCTCCAAGTAAGCGCCCCCTATGGCGACTTTTGGTATTGTTTTTTTGCAGAAATCGAAACTGCATGTTCCACTAAGTATATACACCAAAATGTACTGCATTTGGCCTAATAGAATTCCCGCTAGCGAGCTCTGAACACCACGTTATTTCTTGCCCACCCGGTAGAATAAGAATGGAGCTACTTATTGGTTTTATATGTCAGTCCATCCCCTTCATAATTTCTACAATTTTTTGAGGTAGAAGGTTGAAATTCGGAATGTAGCTTCCTATGGGCATTTCCATCTGCACTATTTAGTTTGGTTTTGAATGGTATACGGGAGATCGGAATTACAGGGGTGGGATTTAGAGAAGGCAACATACCTATGTGGTATTTAGGTACGTAAAGGCGTAAAATCCAGTATCCAGATTCCTCTAGGCAAGATCTACATTACTATGAAGTTTAGACCCAATTGTTCCAGTGGGATCGGATTTGTGGGGATGGCAGTCACTTGGTCCTTAGAACTGTGGCAACATATGGCATGTGATATATCATACGTTTGGAAATGATGAGAAAGGAAAGAAGATACGAGGTGTTTTACATATTACGTTCGAGAAAATCAATTTATTGATTAAAAAAAACCCGGGAGAGGTAAAAAGTGCAGATGAAGGAGTAAAAATAGATGACTGGCCTTATCCTACTCGGGAGGCAGGGGGGGGGGGGGCGGCAATAATTTCTTTTTAATTAACGTATCAGTGTATTTCTGCTTCATTGCTAAAGCTCCTCCTTGGAATATTTATAATATTTTATTTAGATAACCATTCCTTATTTATAAACTCTGAGTAAGAGAAGTCAAATTTGATTGCATTCCGCAAGAACAACTGAATTTATAATAATTTCTGAATCGACAGCAGACGATTTACAAATTGTCTTTTCCAATGTTACAATGATAAATATATTGGATAAATAAATTGAATAAATGGAATCTTTTTTTTAATCTGTTTCACTTGAGGATAAATAAATTGAAAAAGGAATAAGAAAATTTAAATATTTAACATTTAAAAGGCACGTAGCGCAATAACAATTGATCAGGAAAGTCGACACATTGTTAGGTTAAATTGCCAGAAAAACGACAACAATAGACATATGTATCCAAGGCAAAACAAAATGTTACTAACTGAAACATGGAAATATATTAAATTCAAACAAACTGAAATTCTTATAAATTTTAAGAATCGTTCTTCTACACCTGACATAGACGGTGAAAGATGCAACTGGTGTCGCGTGTTTCTTTATTTTAGAGGAGAAGCACTGTACCTCTAAACAACAAATGAATACGATCCATAAATATTATTCATCTAAGGAGTTTAAATGATTAATTTTAAATTTAAATGTGGTTAGTCTCCTTTTAATGGGGAAAATCGTAAAATTAAAATTTAATAAAAACAAAAAAATAAAGTCACCAATCTTGAAAAACGATGAAGAAACTTGTGAGATGGAAGAAAACTTAAACGATGTAGTCTATTGAAGATGTTGTTGATAGTAGAAATAAATTTAGTCTACTGAGGATGTAGGCTTACCCATGGGTAGCCCATTATCACCAATTCTTTCCAACATGGAGCACAATTTACTAAACAAATCACAACACAAACAACACATAAAAATCTGGATGAGATATGTAGATGACATCCTAGTCATAACAAACAAACCAATAGAAATATTAATACACCTATTAGAAGAACCATATCCTTTAAAATCTACACACAACAACATGACCAACAACCATATCACATTTTTAGATATAAACATTATAAAAAAGGAAAATAATCTAGATTTTGAGATATATGAAAAACCAACAAAAGGTAACAACATACCACATTACTTAACACAACAACCCACACACCAAACAATATTTACAAAGAATAAAAAATCTTACATCCCCGAAATATACTCCTACAAATTTAAAAAAATTAAAACTGAGCTTAATAAAAAAACAAATATCCAATAACTTTAATAGACAAAATTTTAATAGATGCGTTTACAAACAATACAACAAAAACTGTACCAATTCTACAAGAACAACAAAAAAGATATTCAATGCAATAGAATAATAAAATTTTTCACAAACAGAAAAAAATATTAGAACAAACACCAAACATAAAAATCATACCAAAAATAACAAATAACATTACTAAAACATTAATAACTACCACCAACCTAAAAACAACAATCAATCAAAATAATAGCACAAATATCGATTTCAAAGAAATATGGCAAAATAATAAAGAAAAATGGAACACTAGAAATAGAATTTATCAAATACCATGTAAAAATTGTGAACATATCTACACAGGTTAAACTAAACGACAATTAGAAATCAGATTAAAAGAACATGAAAGAGCACTTCGCCACAAAGACAAAAACAACCATTTAGTAAATCATTGTATCAAAGAAAACCACACAACACATTGGAATAACACAAAAATCATTGGAAAAGAAGAAAAATATAAAAAAGATTAAATAAAAATAACAAAAATTTAGCCAAGCCATCAATAGAGATAAACAATAAATGGACACTACTTTTAAACAACAATCATAACCAACAATTACAACCAACTTAGCTTCATCATCTTTATATCAATTGTTAAATTCTTATTTCAGCTGTTTTCACCATTCCAAAATGTTTTATCCTACTGATGATGAGAAATATTCTCGAAAACGTTTTATATAAATTTTATCCCAAATATTTAGATCACCCTCTTCAAAATTTCATGTGTATTTCAAAACCAACACTTCCTTCAAGATTATCGTTTTCTACTATCTTCACAAGACTTCATCTACATCCTCAATAGACTAAATTTATTTCTACTATCAACAACATCTTCAATAGACTACATCGCTTTAAGTTTTCTTCCATCTCACAAGTTTCTTCATCGTTTTTCAAGATTGGTTTCTTTATTTTTTTGTTTTTATTAAATTTTAATTTTACGATTTTCCCCATTAAAAGGAGACTAACCACATTTAAATTTAAAAACGATCCATAAACTTTATTAAAGTAACCAATGAGAATGTGTAAGATTTACGGCATATATTGTGCTTTGCAAAGCTCATGTGGGTCACAATTATTCGTCATCCAATGTGTTGTTTAGTGGTTTTCCTGTCTTCCTGTTTTCTGTGAACAAGATCGCTTGACAGGCAAATCCAGTGTGTGGCATCAGGGGAAAAACCCGAATTGGGTATATAAAACCCTTACCATAAAAAGCAGGATACATGTAACAGGTATTGCAAGAACTTAATTGTGAGGTTTTATGGCCGATTTCATTCTTGACCCCTTTTTATTTGAGAACATTTCCTGAAGCCCCTAAAAGGTGTTCCATCATGGGTGCCTGTCACTATGAATCTGAGGGTGGCCGTGGTTGTCTCGTTGGTTGGCTTGCAGATCGATGGAGTTAAGCAAATTCAGGCATGGGCAGTTGCTGGCTGGGTGACAGCCGGTTGCTTGTGGACCACTGCTGGGTGGGATGGCTATTTTGGGGCACAGCTGTTGGGGAATGTCCAGGAGCTGGTGATAGTCACTGGTTTGTTCGTCCGCCAGCAGCTCTTCGTCATCTCGTAGCAGCCGTTAGTTACTGGGATGGCTCAAACCTCCCTCGAAAGTGCTGCAGTTGCAAGTTGCAAAACTCTCTCTGTACAAGATACTATCAAGTTCTGCAGTTGCAAGTTGTTCTTGCCTTATAAGAGAATGTTTAGAGACTACTGTCTTCATGCAAAATGATGCAACACCCGATATTGTCCGACTTTGTGCCCAGTTTTGCCTCATTTACTTGTTTTGGCAAAGATATAAAGCATATGTTTTTGTAGCTCAATTGGTAAGGGAAAGCGCCAGCAAAAGGCATGGTCTCTTTTTTGAGTCAACACCACTTCCACTCAATGGCGGTAGTGTTGCTCGAGTCGGGGATGAAAGTTTTATTTGTCTATTTTATTAATTTTGAGTTCGAATTGAAAATTTTCCGAATGTTAAGTGATTACTGAGACTTTCGTGTTTAGTTTAAACAAGATTGTATTGACCGTAGAATTTTAAATTTAAACAAAAATGCGCAGTAGATTTATGTATTTTTTTTTTCTTTTCTTTCTTTGTTTTTGTTTATTTTGTGTTTTTTATTAGGGTGGAGAATGCATGCACATAGACCACGGAACCATCTTTTGAAATCTGTGAAAAGCCACATTTTCTGACAATGCCTCGTAAGAAAGCACCTGGAAAACTACGATCCCTGAGCATTGCCGCCATTGCATGCCTCTTAGCTAAATTGAACAGTTGCGACTTGCCAGTTGATTTTCTCTGGTTTATGAGAGAAAATAACCCTTTCCGTTGTTTTCCTGGCCGCTTCATCCAAGAAATTCTTTCGTGTTTGGGGAAAGAAACGAGGAACGTTCGAAACACTTTCATTAAAAAAGACGTGCTCCGTCTGTTGTTTTGTCGAAATCTCGATCAATTAGATCTATCGCCCGTTCGCATCCACGAAAACGATTTAGCGGAGGTTCTCGGGATGATTATGCCGGTTGCATCCGGCATTCAATCGTTTTGCTTGTTTATTGAAAATTTTGGATTCGTCACCAAGGAACAGTTTAATGAAATGATTCGTGAAACTAAAGTGGAACAGGCCATACTCCAACTAGGACCCATTATGAATAACGTGACTCATCTTTATTTGCACAACATCTGCTTTGATAAATATCTGGATATCATAGGGCAGCATTGTCCAAAGTTAGTTCATCTTCGGGCGATTTCTGAATTCATAACGGATCAAGGTTTGCAAAGCTTGTGTATGAACGTGAACGATCTCTCTGATACTTCGGTGCGCTGCCAAAACCTTCAGAAGATATCTTTAGATCCTCGTGCCGAGGGTATTTCTGCCGAAGGCATAAAGTTTCTTTTGGCTTATTTACCGCAGTTAGCTGAAGTGGAAGGATGTCTCATCGGACACGTTTTAGAGTACACGCATAAGAACGACTATCTCTTTAGTGAGAAAACGTATAAGCTACAGCATTTTATGTACGACTGGCGTGAGTCTCAGGACACTCCTTCGTTAGTGGCTGATATCGCTGTAAAGATGTGCCCTTTTATTTCGACTCTGAAGCTGCTCGAACCCAACGATGAAATTTTACAGAAGTTTGGCTCTCTAAAATGTTTAACAAGCATAACGATAATCACGTATAGCAACAGAGCAACGTTTCGTGGCGGAGTACTTCCTTTGATTCAGCAAGCTGGAAAAAACGTTACGAAGCTTTCGTTAACCGTAAAAGAAATCGATATCTATGCCGTCGATCAGTTTTGCCCTGTGCTGAAATGTCTGGATTGCAATAATGTCGAGGAGATTTTAGAATCAGATTACTTTACGCCTACTCCTTTCCAGCATCTGGAAGATCTGATTTTCCATGCGCACTCTTTGTACACTTTGACGTCAAGCAGCATCAAGGTTGTTTTGTCACACTGCTTGAATTTGCAGTACCTGTATATTAGCGGGTGTAACAATTTTACGGACGAACTTTTGCAAGAAATAATGCAAATTAATCCTCTAAGGAAGCTTCGTTATTTGCACCTTATGTACGTCCAGACGCTTAGTGTGGCTAGCATCGAACTATTAGTGAATCAGGATAACGATCTGGAGAGGATCTGGTTGTTTGATGCAGCTGGAATATACAGAACTACTCTTCGCAGTATAAAAGCGCACATTAGAGATAAGAATTTAGACCTTGTGATAAATGATGATGTGTAAACATTTAATGTTTATATTTGTTGATGTGATCTTGTCATGTAACGGAGATCCTGTAAATATGTTTCTTATTACGAAAGAAATTGCCTCGAAATTAAAATCAAAAGTTTCAGTTACATTTTATATTTATAATATTAATAAAAATTGTATATTATTATATATATAATAGCATTTCTGGAAATTAGAGTTCTCTGTACTGTCTTTTTTTTTTTAATAAAATTTATGTATGCCATACACTGAGTGAGCATGTTATTATGACCACCTGATATGTTTATGCAATGCTGCTAGCGGTCCGGACCAATATAATAAGGGAAGCTGAGTGTCGTCGACAACAGTAGACTTGTTCCATTCTTCAACTATGGGTAAACGACGCGATTTAACAGCCTTCGAACGCGGGATGATCGTAGGTGCTCGGAGCTATGGAGCGAGTATCAGCGAAACAGCAGCATTCGTCGGGTGCTCGAAAGCAGCCGTCGTTAAAATATTTAAAGACTGGACGGTTAATGTATATAAAGACTGGAAGTATTCTGCAGCCAACAAGCGGAAACGACTCCGATTTACTCAGGAGCACAAGGACTGGACTATCGAGCAGTGGAAACGAATCATGTAGTCAGACGAGTGACGATTCCAGTTATATCATGCAGATGGCCACGTGAGAATCTGGCGGAAACAGCACGAAAGCATGGACCCCGCATGCACGAGTACAATCCGTCAGGCCGGTGCGGGCAGAGTTATTGTCTGGGGAATTTTCCTGGCATCCGTTAATACGTGTTGAACAACGTCTGGACGGTACACCATATCTCCGTATCATTGCCGATCAAGTCCACCCTGTCACGTTGATGGCGTACCCCAATGGAGATGGCTACTTCCAGCAAGTCAGTGCGTCATGCCATAGAGCTCGTATTGTACAGGAGTAGTTCCAGGAACATGAGGGGGACTTTACCTTACTTTGGTGGCCCCCACAATCCCCAGATATCACACCAATTGAGCATTTGTGGGACGAAGTCGAACGAACCATCCTACAGCTGGATCCACCACCGTCCAATCTAGCACAACTAGACAATGCTATCCATGAGGTATGGTGTCAGATTCCTCAATGCCACGAAGAATCACCACAGTATTGAAGGCAAAAGGTGTCCCAACGAGATACGGAGAGGGTGGTCATAATAATATGCTCACTCAGTGTATATCCTTTTCATACGACATTTTTAGACCACGGACAAATTATCGTAAATATGAAGTAGAAACGTTAAGGGAAAATTGTGCGACCTGGTCTGAAACCAGGGACCATGTCTCATGCTGGCACCATTCCTACCAATTGAACAACAATAAGTTCAATAAAGTTAGACTTAAGTTGTTGTTGTTTTTTTTAAAGACAATGTAGAGGAAACAAAACAACTAAACACTTACCGTAAATTTTCTACTATAATGCGACCCCTTGTATAATGCGATTGCACTTCTTTCAGCCCAAAAAAACGGCAAAAATGTGTTCCTCTTGTATAATGCGTTCCCCATTTTTGACTCCTCGCGAGAAATAAAATGTGCAAAATGGATCTTTACAATTCAAAACCTACAAAATCTGATTCATCTGTGTCTTTGAAGAGGACTTTCCAATCTTCCTCAGTTAACTTGACATGTGTATCCCAATCTTCAAGTGAACTGTCTTCTTCTTCAGAACCATTGGCTGCATCTTCATTGTCCCACAAAAGATGACCTTCTGTACCATCCATTAATAAGAAAACAAGTAATCTTTATTCAGTTTAACATTTTTCATAACTTCACTGCATACGCTTTCTTGTAGGCTTTTGCTCGAGGCAGTTTGGAAATAGGCCTATTTGGAAGTAGCGATCTCTGGGAGAAGTTTTTGTATTAGATGTTGGCGACGAGAAATTCAAAAAAAAAGTGAATTAATTTGTTGTATAATGAACTGGACAGTGTATATGCTGTATAATTAATCTATAACGCGGTAATTTCGTCGTGAAATTTATCAGTACTAGGGTGGCCAGGTGTCCGGTTTTTTGCTGGACGGTCCGTTTTTTGAGTCGTCTGTTCGGGTTTTTTCCCTCTGTCCGGTTTTTTGGATCGAACCTCAAATTTGGCAGTTTCTTCCCGAAAAAAAAATGTGATCGAGATGAAAGGTCAGTCTCTGATTGGACAAACGTTGGAGTTGATTATCATGACGTCACACCCTAGTCACATAGCATACGACCAACATCACCGAGAGAGAGAAGACACAAAATCGTCATACATTGTTACATGATCTAACGTCAAATGTTAATCGTATTTCTATCAATAATAAGCCATAAATTAAGACCAAGTCGAGGCCAACGAGAAGGACAGGCCTTGAACAGAAAAGTCACCTGATCATCTGGGTCCGAACAACAATCCAACCGTTATTGTTTCCAACAAACGGAAAAACACTGATTGTTAACATCCAAGATGGATACATTGAAGGTTGGATTGTCGTTCGGACTCAGATGGTCAGGTGACTTTTCCTCTTAGAGGCCTGTGTTTCTCGTTGGCTACGTGACCAAGTCGAGGCCAACGAGAGACAGGCCAGGGCACTCAAAAGTCACCTGATCATCGGGGTCTGAACAACGTGGAGACAATGAAGACTGTATTGCGGCTCGGACCTCGATGATCAGGTGACTTTTGAGTGCCCTGGCCTGACTCCTGTTGGACTCGGACCAAGTCAGGTGATGTAACAATGTATGACGTTTCAGTGATGAGGCCTTCTCTCTCGGTGGTGTTGACACGTTGAACCATGTTGATATGATCGAATTTGTATTGGCTATTACTTCAATGAAAGCGGTCAGCAACAGGCTGTTGGTATTCAGTATTTTACCCTTCCAGAAGGACAATGTTTTAGACTTTTATGAAAACACTTTGGAAGACTCTTAGCCCATTAAAAATGTTGTATCATTAATGAAAGGACACTCAGTTTGTCCGGTTTTGTCCTCTATCTGTCCGGTATTTTCAATGGGATCACCTGGCCGCCCTAATCAGGATAGTTCCAAAATCTGCCGATAGATTGCGCTGGCAGGGTTCACATTGTCTGGAGATATGCAAATTACTAATACGTGACATGCACACAGCTGACATAGCTGGCATAAAAGTGCAGCGCACCAGCTCTTTGCTTGAATGTTACATCATGACTCTGACTATGAAGGATCGGGCTCTGCTCTTGTAGCTTTTTTATAAGAACGATGAGTGTGCACTAACAGCTATTAGGAAGTTTCGGGTCCAATAGACATTAAAATCTATAAAATCGTGCCCAATAACCACAAATGGTCTGCGAAAAATGATTGTTAAATTCGAAGAGATGTGAAACGTGAAACATTTGACGTGAAATGGGGTAAAGGAAGGAAACCAGTTTTGGAAGATGTGGCTACAGCATTACAAGAACAGATGACCAGTGATGCTGGAATCAGCAGTGCACAGAAAAATTAGCCGAATGCTGGATGTGCTGAGCAGCGGTGTGCGTAAAGTCCTACAGAACATCTTGCGCTGTTACCCGTACAAGATAACTCGTGTGCAGCATTTGCTACCTGCTGACCTGGAAACACGTGAATCTTTTGCACTACGATTTCTTGCTTGGATGGAAGTGGACAGCGAATGGCCATGGAACATTCTGTGGTCTGACGAAGCCCACTTCCATTTGCAAGGTTCTGTAAATACGCAAAATTGCAGGATATGGGCGAACAGCGGTATGGAGCACTTTTGCGCAACCGTGTCCTTCCAGCAGTTCAGCAGCCTCAGTGTGTGGATCGCACAATATTCATGCAAGATGGCGTTCCTTCGCACATTGCTACTCCTGTGAAGCAGCTGCTGAGTGCTCATTTCGGAGATGCTAGGATCATAAGCCGCTGTTTTCCAACAACGTGGCTCCCACGTTCCCCCGACTTAAACGAGTGTGATTTCTGACTTTGGGGGTACCTGAAGAATGTTGTTTACAGCGGGCGGATTGAGAATCTAGCCAACTTGAAGGCAAGCATCACACACCATATCCATTGCATCAGTGCAGATACCCTCAGATCTGTTGCGGAGCATGCCATTTTGCGCTTCCAATTAGTAGCGGAACAAGGCGGAGGGCATATCGAACAACTTCTGCCTTAATCATCAGTAAGATGTTTGTTCCATGAAGCTGTTTTTTGGCATTATCACTGTTGTTGCTGTAAACACGTATTGTTGTCTTTTCGCTAATATATTTTTCATAAACCCCTGAAATCTATTGTTTCCTTTTGCCTAGCGACATTCCTGTGTTTCACAAATCCATTTTTGGCTTTTCCCCTGACATTACCATGCCAGCGCCATCTATTGGCTGATTTTGGGACTTTTTTTTTTTCCTTTGCCAAACAAAATTCCATTGCCTCACGATCGTTCTGCTAAAATATCAGGTCATTCTGACAAGTAGTTTTGATTGTAATCACCCTGTATATTATACGGTAATTTCATCAGGACAAAAAACTGGGCTTATTGCTGGGTTTCAGTGAGTTCCTAGTTGCTAACGACAATAAAATATGGAATGAAAAAAATATTTATTACAATCTGGCCCACTTATGATCTTTAAGAATTGTGTTCTCAAAGAGATGATGCGCCTTGTATGTATACAGGGTCGGGACACATTAATATGGCACCTCTCCTCGAACATGTTGGCTCGTCCCATGATATGCAGATGAAAAATCATTGCATATCATTAAAAGCTGTCAACAGCAGACGTGTAGTAGCATCCGTTAACACAGCAATTGTCGCCGTCATGGGCAGAGCAAGTGACCTGTTGGACCTCCAAAAGGGGATGATCATTGGCTATAGGGCCAAGGAGGGCAGCATTTCAGAAACGGCCACCTTTGTGAACTGCTCTAGGTCTGCTGTTGTGAAGGTGCACCATGACTGGAGAGCAACTGAAGAGGTAACTGTGGGGCCCCATGAGCCATTGATCCTAGAGGCGAGCGTCGTTGCGACGCCTGGCCAAGGCCAATCAGCGTGCCACTAATGAGCAACTGACATAGCAAATGAACAGTGGGGCCACTAGGCGTGTCAGCAACAAGGCAGTGCAACGATCCCACTTGAGGTTGGGGCTCCGGAGCAGGTGTATGGTAACAGCACTCATGTCGACACATGTGCATCGCCGAAAACGCCTCCAATTCGCAAAGGACTTTCGCCATTGGACTTCGGCCGAGTGGCAAAGGGTTGCTTTCTGGTGAACAGAGAATTCACCGGGAAGCATCTGAGAACAGGCATCTCAACACCATCGTTGGCAGACGACAGGCTGGTGGGGGAGGTGTAACTGTTTGGGGGATGTTTTCGTGGTATGGTATGAGTCCACTAATATCGCTGGAGGGTACACTGAATGCTGTTCGTTACCTGACGATCGTCGCAGACCAGGTACGCCGCTTCGTGTCGACAGTGTTTCCTTAGGGGGATGGCACCCTTCAACAGACAGTGCTCCCTGCCATACTGCCAAAATTGTCCGCGACTGGTTCGAGGAGCATGAGAATGAGTTCAAGCTACTCCCATGGCCACCAAATTCCCTGGACCTCAACCCCACGTCCGCAAGCTGGACCCCACCAGGCACTGTGATGGAGTTACGGGATGCACTGATCGCCGAATGGTCCCACCTTCCGAGGACTTACTGACTCTCTGTCACGCCGAGTAGCTGCTGTGCTTGCCGCCAAAGGTGGATATTCCGGATTTTACGGGCAACTAAACTTTGATGTGGGTGATGGTGGGAGAATATTGACGTAATTTCTTACTGGCTAACCGTCTTTATCTCAGTGAGGACAGTTAGACCATAATAGTAAAACCTCTCTTAGACATAGCAGCACTAAGTGGCCTTTTCGACCGCGTTAAAATGACGTCAAAGTTTTCTCACCAGGATTTATGACCAACTAATCACTAAGGGTGTGTCTAAAAAGTCCAACCGGTCGCGAATGATCAAAGCCCGTCGCAAAATTCGTTTTGGAGCCACCAGTGATTGACTCGAAATTTCAACAATGTCCGATCGACGCAGGAACGATGCCGGCATACATAACTGGCTTTTTTCATATTAAATTTTCGCTTGATACGAACGACCCTCGATTCATAAAGTAACGACCGGTCACGATAAGCGTTTTCATATCGCTAGTCTCCGGAATCCAACGCCGGTCGTAGTTATCGCGGTTGGCTGCCTCAGTGAGTAGAATCAAAATGGCAGAAGAAAGTAGAAAATCCAAGTGTTCGAGTGCCCTATACAAATATATTTTGGAGAAAGTAGATGGCGAAATATGAGGAACCTTGAACGAACAAACTGAAGCAAACGGCCACTGATCCCACCTGTTGGCGATCGGTCGAGCTTTTTAGACACACGCTTACTCTTCTCGCTGGTTAGAGTTTTTGACCTGAGCTCTATTAGTAATACAATGCCCATTTCCGGTAATCAGTCTTAAAATGCTAACTTCCGGTTTGCCAATTTCCGGTTCCGGTTCTCCAGTTTTGAAACTACTTGAAGGTGGCCACCCTAGATTTGTCACTAAAACGCTTGCCAAAAGTCACTAAATATAAAAACTTCATATTATTTTAGAAACAATTAATATTTATAGGTACAATTATAGGCGCAACATAGAAGGAAAAAATAGGCATTAAGACGACAGTCAAATGAAATAATTTTATTTAAGCAAACATTACAAAAATTAGTTAAGGCATCGTTATCCAATGATAAAATGGTGGTTTTAGCATCAAAATGTTGCAAACAGTACGGACTCGTGACTATAATAAGTGGAGGGGCACAAATACAAAATTTCAGGTTTTTAGGCCTTTTCGTACAAAAATTATAGCATGATTTGTATTTGGAGCCTCGCGTTTTAAATTTATAACTTGATTTGAGATTGAGGCCGCAATGCCCCTGCCACGAGACTTATAGAATTTTTAATATAGATTAGCTAAATTTATAAAAACCACACTATGATTAAATAAAATTTAAGGACCTGGAGGCCTTTCAGTTCAAATTTTATAGCTTCATTTGTATTTGACGCCGCCAGGGGCCCCGAGGGTGATTCAGTCAATTTCTGACCATTTCACTCGAATGAGGTGCATTTGGGATAAACAATAGAAAGAATATGAGCGCCATATCGAATTTCAAAATAGTTGGAGTTTGTATTGTTGCAACGGTGCTGCATGAAAATCGTGTTGTTGAAAACTGGCGCCCGCAGAAATGCAAGGTTGTCGAATGGGGGGGGGTTCTAGAAATTAAGGCGTCGACTACTAAGGTCATTTTGCGCCTTTTACACAAGTTATATCTGTACGCAGCCCGGGACAAACACAAACATCCATGCCCACGGTGGGATTCGAACCCACGACCAGGCGGACTCGAGAACTAGAAAGCCTACGCCCTAGCCCTCTCGGCCACCTGGCCGGCTTGTCGAATGGTATTTCGGGACAAAATCACCTGTAACCGTGCAAAGAAAATTTCGGAAGGAGTGTAAGTGTCGAGACGCACCAGGCAGGCAAGCAATCGTGGATTTTGTCAAGCAATTTCGTGCCACTGGATGTTTTAAAGGCAAGAAAAAAGGCGGGAGCGAAGCTCGTGTTCGAACGGCCGAAGTTGTCGAAAATGTTCGCACAAGGATGATCGATTCCCCTACCAAAAAATCTGCTCGCTGCCTATTCATTGAAGGAACCTTTAGAAGAAACTAAAAAAAATGAAGCAAAGCTGAGCCAAAGATATAAAACTTGTAAAATAGTACCAGAAACAAGGACATATCACATGTTTGTACCACAAAATCCTTGTGGATACAGTGTTATGTTCACTCAAAAACTGAAAATAATGTTTATGTTTACCATATTTTAAAACTGGGTCTTTCGAAATAAATGACATTTTGGTATGTGTTTATCCGGATTGGTGAAGTTAAAAATGTGTGTATGGAAAACGGTGACTTGATGATTCATTTTTATCATCCACATGGGCTTCAAACATTATGTAACCCATTTTTTCAGTGTTTTAACACTTCAGGCGTTTACATCAATGTGCGTTGTACTGTGTATTTTCGTTTTTTTCGTTAATACAATAAAATACTTCTGATTAAAACACAATGATGAAATTTTATGCGTTGATTACCAGTTATTAGAAGGGTATTTTCGGAAAATTTCAGATTTTTTGATTAAGTCCTTTTTGAATTCCCTCTGTCTGGATATGACTAGTTATTCCGTCCTTCTTAGGACGATTGAGTCGTATACAGGGTGAATACAAAAGTCTGAACCCCCCTTTTATTTTTTGAACCGAAGCAGTTATGTCAATTTTGATGAATCCAATGAATAGGAAGTTGTGGGTGGCCTATCCCATGGTGCACTTTTCATCATCCCAAATATGCAAATTAGGACACATTCAAAATTTATCTCTAAAACCGTAAGGGATAGAGAAAAAAAACCCAATTGCAAACTTGTTCAGGATAAAAAAACAAACAAAACAAAAAAAATCATCCAAATCGGACCAACCAATCACCCACAATCACGTAAGTCACACTGCACAAGGAAAACTGAATGTTGATATTTCCACCATGTAAAGCATGCAAATCAAAAAATTAACATAAATTACCATACTCACATTCACTTTCATGCGGAATAGCAAATAAAAGGCATGTTTCAGCACACAGAAGACAGAACAATTCCAGGATGGCAAGCTACACTGTTCCGGAAATGGTCAACATGATCTTCTGATTGTGGGTGATTGGTTGGTCCGATTTGGATGATTTTTTTTTTGTTTTGTTTGTTTTTTTATGCTGAACAAGTTTGCAATTGGGTTTTTTTTTCTCTATCCCTTACGGTTTTTGAGTTAAATTTTGAATGTGTCCTAATTTGCATATTTGGGATGATGAACAGTGCACCATGGGATAGGCCACTCAAAACTTCCTATTCATTGGATTCATCAAAATTGACATATCTGCTTCGGTTCAAAAAATAAA
>JAHWFO010081981.1:134329-165224 GCA_023313115.1 Rhysida immarginata
TATTAGGCCTATTGTTAAAAATGGCTAATTAATGTTAGGCCTATAGTCAAAATGACTATATAACATTAGGCCTGTTGTTAAGGTTACCATACACATCATCGAATCTCACTTCATCGAATTGGCAAACCTCACTTCGTCGAACCACATATCATCGAAATCAGGCTACATTTCATCGAATAGTTTTAAAAATGTGGTCCATGGAATAGGGGAATTTTTTTTCTACCACTCTACCAAACGACAATCGAACAGTGAAGTGTACATTCGTTAGGATGGGACGAAAGCAGCGCTTTCACAAAGCTCATCTAACCAGAATAAACTCCAAAGGAAATACACTGAGGTAGTCAAGAAGCCTAACCAACCCAAGTGGTCTTCCATAAACTCTACCAAACCTCCACAGGGTATTTGTTATATATCGATTGGTAGTTGTTTACAATCCCCCCCCCCCACGCCCCTGATCTGAAATTCTTTTATTCCAGTTGACAATAACAGGGTGCCTATCGACCGGAGTGTTCATATTCATCAGGGAGTTACAGCGAGAACAAGCGACAACCCAGGAAAGGGTTGAACGAAGAAATAGTGGTGTTCGGCCTCCACCTCAGAGGAGAGCCTTTCGTGAGAGAGAGACACGGATCAGAGCGGTGTTTGAACATCGTGCTAACCAGAGTGTCTCTGACTATCTTCGAGGCATGGCCAGAAATTTTCTACTGTAAGAATTAAAATAATAAATAAAAACATTGTGCAATATGAAAGGATTTGTTTTTGTGGTATTATATGGATTTATTAAATTAACAAATAAACTCGCACTAGAGTTGTGTTCTTACCGCAACGAAACATGCTGTTTTGCGTTTTTACCGCTTGGTGCGCTACTTCATGACATAGTTGTTTTCAGTTTTAATTACGTTTTATCGATTTACAGGTTTTTTTGATGAATAAAACGTAATTTTCGATCATTAATATAATTTTCCATATTAATAAAATATAGCAGCGTTTGTACGGGTCATGGAAAATCTGGAAAGTCCTGGAAAATCGAAAAAAAAAATTCCAGGCCTTGAAAATTTTTGGAAATTTTATCTTTGATCAAGAGTACGAACCCTGTATAGTTTCGTTCAAAGAGCGTAGTTTCGTAATGAAAAATAATTCAAAAAACGTAGTTCCACATCAATATAACAAATCATATTGCCCTCCTCCAACCTTCCCCGTGGGCCGTGGTTTTTCGACGATGTGAGATTCGATGATGTGAGGTTCGATGAAGTGGGCTGTACCGGTTGTTAAAATGACTATATAATTTATTATATATAATTTCGTTTATTGTTAAAAATGGCTAATTAAAGTTAGGCCTATATTTAAAAATGATGAGAGTGTGGATAGAATCAAAGTTATTTCCATTGTTTATTTAAACCAACTGCAAGCAAAAGTGTTGGAATTTTTTTAAACCAACTGCGTCACAGGTTAAGCTCCTTGGAATGCTTACAAGATTTTTCCCGACAATGCTTTGCAACAATGATTAAGAAGGAATGAATGGTAACCACGGTCTATAGATATTCATGGTCATCGAGCTCCATTGTTAAAATGAAGCTAAAGTTTCTATCTCCCAATAGGGCGGGAACTCTATTGAAAAGTAGCGCTGCATGTACAATCGGCCCAAAAACGCCTGCAGCGCCTCCCTATCGACAGACAGAAACTTTACTTTCATTTTCAGTTTCAATGAAAAACCTCTATCGCAGGTCACGGTCGGCCCTGGTGCGATCTATGCGGCACCTGGCGCGATCTGTTTTCCTTAGCTTCTCGAAACAATGGAAAATGGCCGAAGCTCGATGATCATGAATGTCTGTAGCCCGTGATGGTAACTTTGATTAAGAAGGGATGAATAGCTGTAGCGGTGGAAAGAACATAGGCGCAGTAGTTTAAAACATTTAGACGTGCGAGCATTTCATTTCTCATTTCGCGCGTGTTTGGAAAGATTCTTGTGAACGCTACAATCGAATACGTAAATTGACATGCAGTTTTCGCCATTGCTGTATATAAAATATGACTGTAATATTAAACAACAAATCATTTTACGAGTTATATTCTTGTTTATTACTGTTATTCTCACGTATGTGTATCTTTTGTTCGTTTAAATAAATGTTTAATTTAATAATACGACCGTTTCATAGTAGTGATGTCAAGATCCGGATATCCGGATCTTGTTTTCGGACCTAGGTCTGAGATCCGAGAACCGGATGATGGTCAGAAATCCGAGATCCGAAAATCGGATCCTAGACAGGAAATTGTGTATATGCAAACTTTTTCTGAAAGCAGTTTATAAAAGCTTTTATTAAGTGATAGCCTAGTCCTCTTAAGTCCTAATTAGTCTTAATACGCATCCAGCAAAAGGATCCGAAATCCGGATCCGAGATCCGAAATCCGGATCTGATATCCGATATCCGAAATCTGGATCCGATATCAGAGATCTGATATCCGAGATCCGGATACGGACCCGGATCCGGATATTTCTAGATCCGAATCAGAGATCCGGATCCAACGGACATCACTATTTCATAGTTCCTTGCTTCGAGTCTCATTTGCCTGCGAGTCCAAAAACCCGTACCCCACCTCGTGTGGATCATCTCTTGCGCGGGCTGGTATAATCAGTCCGTCCCACGCACGTAGGCATATCAAGGGAGCAAGTTTGAGGTTCTTCCTTCATTAAAGAATCTTCTGATTTCTAAATAACCGTGTGGCGGTGCTCCATCTTGTTGGAATACAAATTGATCAGCTTCTAATTCTGGCGGAAGGAGCACTAGTGACGCACCCAAAAGATCACTAGCAACAATGAAACAGAGCTTGATGATCCCCTCTTTCAAATGGTGTGTAGCTATCGCATTTTGAAATCGGATGAAGACTTTTGATACTCCTTGTATATAGACTGCAACATTATGTTTTTAAAATAATGTTTAAAATATTTTTTCCAGGTAAATTAGTTTTGAATTTGACGAAAGATTTATACGAAGAATTAGGATTAGAAGGAAAAGCTTGCAAACACACAGATAGCAATGCAGTGAAATATGGTAAATTCCAAACGTAAAGAGTTTATTTGAAGTTACGAGGAGATGTCAGAAAGTAATACCATCTATACCATACAGGCACCTTGACGATTTAGGCATTTATCCCAATTTTACACCAGTTTCAGAATATGCAGCTCATAGCATTCTGTCAGCTGCGAATACAGCCAATGGTACGTGTCAGATTTCTCATCAGTCTCAAACCTCTGACCACCCAGATATCTGTCCATGGGACCAAAGAGGCGGTAGTTCGAGAGTGCTAAGGCCAGGGAACCTTCCAGTTTTGCTTGGACAACATTGGCCATATGTGGGGTTGCATTGTCACGAAGAAGTCGAATATGGTTTAGTCATTTAGTCATTTCACAAAACCGCATTCACGGTTTACCCACGAGCCAGGAACTCTGCGAGTAGGATGTCTTGCGTATCCCGAGCTGAAAGATTTTAGGTTAGGTTAGGTTAAGTTAAGATTTCCCCAAGAATCTCAGTAGGTTTCTTGCCTTTTGTAAAAGAAACCTTATACGACCTTGCGTTCTTCCACTGTAGATGATGTGGTAGCATGTAATGCACAGGAACAATTCTTGTTATGCAATGTCTCTGCATGTACTCAGCCTTCTTCTTGGCTATGTTAACTTTTTCACTGAATTATGACCACCCGCTTAGTAATGAGAGTAGCCACCCTTCGCCGCTATAACTGAGCGGTATGTGTCCGATGGTATGGCAGTCCATTCCGCTTGGAGCGCTGTCCATAGAGCTTCGAGAGTCACAGATTTTCGATTGGATTGAAGTCTGGCGAATTAGCGGGCCAAGGGAGCACTCGAAAGTCAGTAGAGTGTTCCTCGAACCAATCCAGAAGGGGGATGGGTGCATTGCCGATTGACTGGCCACAGGCATTCAAATTGCCCTCTAGACGAATCAGTGGACCTAATTGCTCCCAAAACAAGGACACTACCATCACCAGCCTGTTTCCGGCCCACAATAGCGTCTTGCAGTCTTTTTTCATGGCGTTCACGACGCACTCGCCATCGCCCGTCAATCTTATGGAGCAAAAACCTTGACTCGTCGGAGAAGGCGACCTTAACCCACTCGTCTGTGGTCCCAGCAACCATGTGTCGACTGTTCAGGCCCATCCGTAGCAGGGTGCGTTCAAGGGTAATGTCGGATACACGACCACTGTTGAATCTGGTGGTCCTTCACTGTAAAGGGTCCGTTAAATCCGAACGTTGAAGGGGTGCTGGTCATAATTTATTGATATTTACTCTGTTAAAAAACAAATGGCATTACTTTCCAATATCTCCTCGTACTTTGTGTTAAAATTTGATGAGGTAAGGTTCGGATGGTTTCATTGTTTTTATTTCTGTTTTCTTTTCTTTCTACTTCCTGTATATTAAAGTCATTGAAATAGACTTAACTGCTACTTCCTTTGTTGCTGGTAAAAATTTTTATGAAAGAGCAAAATTATGTTTCACTAGACGAAGTGAACTTGCTTTCAACTGCATATTTTACTGGATTCCTTCAGGTATGTAACTTTTTTTTTTGTTAATGATAGAAACTCAGCCACGTTAGCAAGATTGGAAGTTTGATATTGGCACCAACTTAACAGATACGAAATACATTGAGTGGCCAGACTATTATAAATAAGGCTGTGGCTACGTAAACTGTGACCGGGACACAATAGAAACACTAAAAAATCTACATATTTTAGTATCTTGTTGGTCCACCCTTTTGCTGCTATCACAGCTTCTACTCTCAGGGGCATACTGTCCACAAGTTTTTGATACGTTTCGACAGGTAATTTTCGCCATTCTGCCCTAAGTGTCTTGGACAGTTCGGGTCACGGATTTCGAGCGTTCCGCACAAGCGCGCAATCGACGTTGCAACACGTCCCACAGATGTTCGATGGGGTTAAGATCGGGGCTCTGGGCAGGCCAGTCAAGTTCTCGAACCCCCTTTTCATCAAACCATGTGCCTACTGCCCTTGCTTTATGGCAAGGTGCGTTATCATAAAGGGCAAAGCGCTGCCAGAGAGATGGGGGTGCACCCGCACACTATCACCGACAACACAGCTTGGCAGATAATGCTCGCCATCCCCAAACCCGTCCATCCGATTGCATCATTGGTGTAGCGGGACTCATTACTTCATTCAACCATTCGCCATTGATCCAGAGTCCAATGTCGTCGCTCTTTGCACCATTGCAATCTCCTCGCTGGGTTGCTGGTGCTGATGTAAGGTTTTTGGGCTGCCGCTCTGCCATAAAAACCTATTTCATGCAGTTCCTGAGGATGCTCACAGTTGTTCCTGTCGACTCTGTGAACGATCTTGTCAGTCCATCAAGTGAGTCTTTGGTCTCTGGCCGACATGATCTTGGGACTTCCAGTCCTAGGCAGAACACTTGTGGTGCCTTTCTCTTTCCATGACCAGATGATGTTGTGAACGGTCGATTTCGGGATGTTTAGGAGGATTGACGTATCTCTAACAGTTTTGCTGCGAGTTGACCTCTTTGGAAGTCTGAAAGCTCTTTTCTTTGAGACATTCTTACAGCTTCTCTGTTATGTACTGCTGGGAAGAATGCAATAAAAACAAAACTGCTATATATATATTTTTAAATTTTTTTTTCTTTACCTGATTCTCTGTACCTTAAACTATTTGTCCACATAGTTTCCAAGTTTATTTAAGCACTTGTCATAGCGCTCAATGTACTTCCGCATGATCACTTCATAGAAGCTGCTGCCGGTGAAGAGAGCCACGTAATTGTCACTTGTTCATCATCGCTGAAATGCAGGCCGCAGATGAACTCCTTTAGATCCCGGAACAGGTGGTAGCCACTGGACGCAAGATCCGGACTGTAAGGCGGGTGGTCAAGTTGTTCCCAAACAAAAGATCTGGTTAGTTGGGAACAACTTGACACCCGCCTTACACTCCGGACCTTGCGTCTAGTGGCTACCACCTGTTCCAGGATCTAAAGGAGATCATTGGCAGCCTGCATTTCAGTGGCGATGAACAAGTGAAAACTGCGTGACTTTCTTTACCGGTGGCAGGATGTACAAACTTACAAAACTTTAAGGGGAAGTAGAGAACATGAAACATATCGTGAGCATACACGAGAAACCTTCTTGTTATATGGCTATTCAATGAATCCGCCTTCAGCTTCTAGAACTGCTTCGATGCGAGATCGAAACCGTCGACATGCGCGAATCAAATGGTCATTACTCGAACAATGGCAGCTTTCAATTCATCTTTTGTGTTAATGGGATGTTCATTGACCTCTCTCTCCACAACGCTCCATACATAGTAGTCCAACGGAGTTAAGAGGCCAAAGGTTAGGGGTTACGTGATCATGGAAGTTTTCGATCTGAGTAGGCGGTTTTCCGTGTTTTGTCTGACATAAACTGACCTCTTCGCATAACATACGCAGAGTGATATCTGATGTATTCATGGACAACATCACTTCTGATTGTTCCTTCCGACACGTGGAGATCTTTGGCAAATGACCTCGTGGATGTTCTGGGACTATCATCGATGGCCTGCTGTTACGGAAACGGAAAGGCCATATAGTGCAGCAGTAGCCAAACGAAGTTGTGTCCTCCTGTACCTTACACACCTTGTATGTTAATGTCTGCTAGTCCCTGTTCGTATAACATTGCATGCTCTTCTTACGGTGACTACTGCAGTCGAATGAGGAAAAATCAGACATTTCCCCTCCAATGATCTCATGCACAGTGGCACCTACTGACATATGGTGATGGGTTGCTATGCAATTCTCAACCCATCTCTACCTCCCCTTAAAATTTGTACTTTTATTTATGAAAATCACATTTGACTAATCCATTTTCCTGTTGAAGTATTTTCACGTACACCACTAAGAGTACGTGATTTGAGCAAAGCGGGGCGGGGGAGGCACCGAATGCATTAAAGGAGCACAAACGACAGTTAGGAGCACAATTTGCCCAAGGCTTATTTTTACTACGGCACTAAATACATCGGTAAATAATTTCAGGTCAGGTTTAGTGAATGTTTTTATCTTACGTTGCCTGGCAACAGAAATAGTTCTTGAATTGATCGTCACTAGTTGAATAAATTGTTCTTCGTGTTCTATAATGTAACTTTCAGTTCGTCATGAGATTTAATTTTTAGTCCTTCGTATGGTTCACGCTATTCATTATTATAGTCTGCTATACGAGGCCTGTGAAAAAATTATCCGACCTAATTTTTTTTTTTTTTGCGAAAACCTGATGGATTTTGATCGCGAGCGCTTGCATGAGCCGACCTTGAACCTTTCTGCGTATGCGTGAATTATTTCACGCCTCTCAATACCGTCGGTTGCTGGCAATCAGCATTAGAGGGAGGTAGTGTATTGTGCTCTCGTCGGTTTTTGATTTGAAGGAAAATGACGAAACGACTGGAGCAGCGTTACTGTATCAAATTTTGCCAGAAACTGGGCGACAGCCAGGTGGAAACCATCCGGAAGATTCAGACGGCTTTCGGTGACGATGCTATGGGCATCACACAGATTAAGGACTGGTACAACCGGTCGGCCATCAGCATGCCGAAATGACCACGTCATTGCCAAAGTGAACGCTGTGATGATGCGGGACCGTCGTGTGACTATACGAGAAGTTGCGGAAGAGGTGGGCATCAGTACGTTTTCGGTACATTCCATTCTGACCGAAGATTTGGCCATGAAGAGAGTGACGGCGAAGCAAAAGCAACTTCGTGTCGACGTCTCACAGGACATACTGGCCTCCGCAAACAGTGACCCCGACTTCGTGAACACCATAATCACTGGTGACGAGTCCTGGGTGTACGGGTACGACCATAGCATCGTCACCGAAAGCTTCCAAATCAAAAACCGACGAGAGCACAACACACTACCTCCCTCTAATGCTGATTGCCAGCAACTGACGCTATTGACAGGCGGGAAAAAATTCACGCATACGCACAAAGGTTGAAGGTCGGCTCGTGCAAGCGCGCGCGATCCAAATCCATCAGGTTTTCGCAAAAAAAAAAAATTAGGTCGGATACTTTTCTCACAGGCCTCGTAAAGGCTTATGTCCTCTTGTGTGTATCCTTGATTAAGTCGGAAACTCTGTTCTCCCTTTGCTGTGTTGTAAAGTCTCTGCCAATTTTATCGATAATAATCTGGCCACTCAGTGTAGATATGAGGGTCACTTACAAGGGGCAGGGGGGCATGATGTAATTTGTTTGTAATTTTGCTTTTTGTTCTACAGATGAAAATATTTGTCCATCTTCACTGGCTGCATATTTTCGCAATAAAGATGCTAATGTCACCCCATGCCATCTTGAGACGTCTAATTGTATCATGTATTCAGTACCAATGCCATTGATTAAATCTTCTGAGTTTCATGATGATGCTGAAGAATTTTGTAATTATAAGGATTTTATGGAATGGATAGGTGGTGTTATATGCGACATAGAATGGTGAGTCATATTCCTTCACTCGATCGCTCTTTCATTTTATTATCAGTGAATTGTTTTATGTAAAGCTTGTTACAAAAAAATTTGTAAATATAAAAATGTTTATAAAAAAAAACAATATATTACTTACAATAACGAAATAGACGAATACGGAAAAAGGATATTTTATCTTATTTACAAGAGCAAGTCAAATGTTACGAAGAGATATCTGAAAGTAATGCCTTTTATTTTTTTTTCAACGAAAAATACAATACAAACAGGTAAACAACTAACAAGGGAATCCCACATAGCGATAGCGTTGCGCGGCAGTGAAGCGCTCCGGAAGTGCGCAGAGTTCAAAAAAACATGGCGGGAAGAGGGGAAGCGAACTTGTTAGTGGCGATCGCCAAAGAATTGCGGTTAGAGCACTGTTATTAAGTATTTACTGAGTTAGATTTACTGAGTATATGGAACAATATCAACATCCATTTAGAATCGATTTAATGGTGTGAAATAATTTATTCAAATTTATGTAAAATTGCTTTGTCAACAGGTTTCAATGAACTTTGTACACAAGGGGTCGCCAGCATATAGAACTTTCCTGAAGGCTGTAGAAACGCCCAGAATGCTTTGCATCAGGCTTTAAAAGCACCCGTCCACGCGACACAGCACAGTATTCGTGTTGTTTTGAACCATGGCACGTGGTAAGCCAGTAGAAACGTGTATACAGCAGTTCCAGAATAACAAATCCCAGCGAGCTATTGCCTATGAATCATCAGTTCCACTCTCTACTGTTAATGGGATCATCAAGCGTTTCAGAGAAGTCGGGAAAACAGAAGCAGGGACTGCACCAAGCAAGCAGCGATTACTGAATGTTAGGGACCTACGAGTATTTCGACGTTACATTGTGAAAAACAGGCATGCTCCCATAAGTGAAATGACTGTTTGGGCTCGAGAATATTTTCATATACCCATATCCGAAAGCACAGTCCGCCGTTACATCAGAAGATGCAACTATTACTTATACGCTACAAAGAGGAAGCCATTTATGAGCACCGTAGCTAAGCGTCGCCGGGTAGCATGGGCCAGAACCCATCTAAAGTGGTTGGAGTAAGGAGGATTTTGTCCTTTGGTTTTCCCAAGAGGTTTCTCGGAAGTGTGGTGTCGATATGTGGACGATGTTTTCGCCATAATCGATACCAGCAAAACGGACGTGCAATCTTTTCTCAACTACATTAATAGTTTTTATCCGAGTATACAATTCAAGACAGAGTTGGAAGAAAATGGAACCGTCCCCTTCTTGGATATCAGAATTATTCGAACATGGAAAAAGTTGGAATTCGATGTTTATCGAAAGCCAACGCACACCGATGTTTATATAGACCACGATTCCAACCATTGTTGGAGCCAAAAGTTGTCGGCGTTTGTGTTCCTAATTGATAGGGGCACTCAATTTACTCTTATCCAAGGAAAGGTTTAAGACGGAAATACAACGAATACAGGAGATTGCTAGATCGAAAGGGTATAAAATTGGACTCGTCAAAGACCTGCTTCGAAGAAGAAGTTTCGTCAAGGAAGTAAAAGACTCAATGACCCTCAGCAACAAACCTACTTCAACATACAGATTACCGATTGCTTTCAATAGGACTTTGACTGCCAAATTACGACCCATTTTTAAAGAAGCAAACTTACGTATTGAGGAACCTTTTGGGAAACCCAAAGGACAAAACTCCTCCTTTACTCCAACCAGGGATATACGAAATAGCATGTGGGAAATGTTCCAAGGTCTACCGAGGGGCAACCTGCAAGAATATCCTCGAAAGATTTAAGGAACACACAGCCCATGCCAGATACGGACGCCCAGAAAAATGAGCTGTGGCTAAGCACATGCTGGATACAGGACACGATATTTTACTGAAGGACTGCAGACTAGTTAGACACGTGAGAAACAGGAACGCACTCGATGCTTTTGAAACACTGGAAAACGCCAGGAAGAACCCAGACTCACTACTGAATGGAGACACGGGCCCCATAGGGGATTCAACGTTAATTAAATCATTGAAGCTGTCTAATTGTTGATTTTGGTTTTGTATAGATTTTATTATCGCTTTTTGTATCTTATATTATTTGGCGGCCTGGGTATTTCTCCTAGGTCCGCGCTTTTTTAAGAAGAGGTTGCCTCGTTCTTCATTGGCTGTCCTTTTTGCGAGGTAGCAGTGATAGGAGGATCGGTAACCTGTTCCCTATAAATATATGTTTTGCGATTTGTATCGATTATGCTTGCCTGGGCTACAATATGTAAGTCCAGATAGAAGGACCTCCAAACCTTCCAAAGTACTTCTATTTCCGACGATTTTGAGATACCTCCTATTGGTAGCTATGTACAGGAGTCACTGAAGAAGTTTCTTCCGAAGATTAAGGACCATCCCAATCCTCTGGTTGCAGATATTCTGGAGCATCCACTCACGTTTAGAAGTTTCCTCAGGCATCGCAGGCCTCGACACGTCCTGGACATCAATTTCGACGACATCCAAAAGGCCATCTTTCCCGACTACTGGATCTCATAGCTCCTCGTGCCCCTCGTCAATCAACAATCTACTTATTCGTCCTTATAGGAAAGGAGCCAAATCTTATCCACCGGATGACTTAACTAGGTCTCATCTGGCTTCTTGCCTAGTTCAGTGTGCTTTCCCTGGTTGCTTTCAAACCGCTCGTTTCGTTTTTCCCTGCACTGTTCGATTGTCGATTGTCGTTATATCGATTATTCCTTTGACATTGAATAATGAACCCAAAGGGTTCGAAATACGTATATGTCCAGTAAAAATATTTTGTGGATAAGATGTGTTTCTTCTGTTACTGTTACAAGCATACGTTAAAAAGTAGTGATCTGGTTTCCTGCTTCAACTTGATGACACGGCTGACAGTTGCTAAGCTCATACCAACAATTGAAGCAATCTTCATACATCACTGTTACGTGTTGATCAGAACAAGTCTTCTGCGACCATGACTCTGATCAAGGATGCATCAAGGATCATCATCCTGGAAATGCCTGCCACACAATGGTTTCTTCATCCGAGGAAAGAGGAAGAAGTCACTGGGAGCCATGTCAGGAGAATACGCAAGGTGGTGGGAAGGCAAAATTTGATAGTCCATAGAAGCAGCATATTTGCCCATAGAAGAGTTATCGTTATCGGGCGGCGACTTTTGTCATCTTCAAAATATTGTTCAAGATGTTGAAGAGTGATCCATGACTGATTTTCACTTTTTCCGCTATTGTCTCTACTTTTATATACCGATCTTCAAGCACCAGTGCCTCCACTTAATATGACCACTTGGTGTCGCTATTCTCTCTGACGCCATGCTTTGGCACTGTGGCACGGGAATTTCAATATGCACCAGGACAATAGACATGTACCCGCATACAAACAAAAATTTATTACGTAGCTTTAGTTTTTCGAGGTAATAATTAAAACTTTATGACTACCCCTCGTATTACTTACATTGTACTTATTTGTCTTTTCCTCTTCTTTTTAATTAGGACTCCAAAAGCAGGTGAATTCATCTCGTCTTACAGAATTCCAGAACCGTACGAAACTGCTGCTCAACTTACCTTGCATAACGCACGAGGTTTCATTCCATCTAGCCATTCCACTTATGTTTTGAAGGAATTAGAGTAAGTGAAATTGAATTATCTTCTTCTTCTTCTTAATGTGCAGTCTCCTATTGGAGGTTGGCGGCCAATTGATACTGGCGAACTAGGAAATAATAAACCATTAAGGAATGACATAACCAAGTACCGGAACTATATTTTTAAACCGCGCTATGTTAACATTGGAAGTTTCTAATGGACCATAAAGATGCCATTAAATCACGTAACTTTGAACCAATTTCGACTACCATTAATTTTACGTTATAGTCATTCATGACACATCATTCCAAGTCGTTTGATATATTACATGCCATATCTTATCATTGAAATTTTTTGAGGGTGTCATAAGGGTACCATTAGAGCACGTACCATTGTTTCGATTACAACCATTTTCAAAATGGTTCATTTCCTGAATCATATTTATCAATTGGCGAAAATAGTAACTTATATCCGCTTCTATCTCGTCATTACGATTTGTTTGATATATTACTTTATATATCTTCTTATTGAAACTTGCTTGGCGGGAAAATTGAGGTACCATTTGTGCACGTGCCAATAAACCGATTTAGATAATATTTGTGATTGGTTCTTGCCATGAACCATATTCATCGACTGACGAAAACAGATTTTGAAAATCTTTCATAGCCTCGGAGGAGTTTGAGTTACAGACAGACACGTTTCCCCACACTGATAGCATAAAGCACCTTTCGGTACTCAATAAACCATTAAGGAATGACATAACCAAGTACCGAAAGATTAATCTAAACCATTCGCGGAACTATATTTTTAAACCGCCCTATGTTAAAATTGGAAGTTTCTAATGGACCATAATGATACCATTAAACCACGTACCTTTGAAATAATTGCAACTATCATAAATATTACGTTATCTTCATTCATGACACATCATTCCAAGTTGCTTGATATATTACATGCCATATTTTACTATTGAAAGTTCCAATGAACCATAATGGTTCCACTAAACCAGATTCCTTGAAACCAATTTGGACTATCATTAATTTTACGTTATATTCATTCATGACACGTCATTCCAAGTCGTTTGATATATTACATGCCATATCTTATCATTGAAAACATTTGAGGGTGTCATAAGGGTACCATTAGAGCACGTGCCATTGTTTCGATTTCAACCATTTTCAAAATGGTTCATTTCCGGAACCATATTTATTATTTGGCGAAAGTAGTAGTTTATTTCCGATTCTATCTCGTCATTACGATTTGTTTGATTTATTACTTAATATATCTCCCCGTTGAAAATTGCTTGGCGGGAAAATAGAGGTACCATTTGTGCACGTGCCAATGAATCGATTTAGATAATGTGTGCAACTGGTTCGTGCCATGAACTATATTCATCGACTGACGAAAATAGATTTTGAAAATATTTCATAGCCTCGGAGGAGTTAGAGTTACAGACAGACACGTTTCCCCACACTGATAGCATAAAGCAGTGGTTTTCCGTTGCCTTCCGCATGATTTGCAGGGATAATTCATACCACAGTGGGTTTCGAACCTGCGACCCGAGGATCTCGAGAACCACTGAAGTCTGTGCCCCAGCGCTCTTGGCCAATGGGGCCGGCTGAATGACCATATGCAGCCAAATTGTCACTTGGGTATATGTAGGATCTCTGTAATTAAATGATATTGACCGTTAGGGGCCATATACTAGCAGACAGGAACACCATTTACAGGGTCGGGACACATTAATATGACCCCCTCTCCTCGAACATGTTGGAACGTCCCATGGTATGCAGATGAAAAATCAAAAAGTGACCTGTCGGACCTCCAAAAGGGGATGATCATTGACTATCGAGCCAAGGGGGGCAGCATTTCAGAAACGGCCATCTTTGTGAACTGCTCTAGGGCTGCCGTTGATAAGGTGTACCGCGACTGGACGAACCAGACAATTTCGAGCAACCGAAGAGGTAACTGTGGAGCCCCACGGGCCATCGATCCTAGAGGCGAGCGTCGGTTACGACGCCTGGCCAAGACCAATCGGCGTGCCACTGTTGAGCAACTGACACAGCAAAGTGGGCCACTAGGCGTGTCAGTTGTTGCTCCGGAGCAGGCGTATGCTAACAGCCTCCAATTAGCAATGGACTATCGCCATTGGACCTCGGCAAGTGTTAAAGGGTTGCTTTCTCTGATGAGTGTGACTGTTTGGGGGATGTTTTCGTGGTATGGTATGAGTCCACTGATACCGCTGGAGAGTACACTGATTGCTGTTCGTTACCTGACGATCGTCGCAGACCAGGTACACCCCTTCGTGTCGACAGTGTTTCTTCAGGGTGATGGCACCTTTCGATAGGACAATGCTCCCTACCATACTGCCAAACTTGTCCACGACTGGTTCGAGGAGCATGAGGATGAATTCAAGCTAGTCCCATGGCCACCAAACTCCCTGGACCTCAACCCCATTGAACATTTGTGAGACCATACACATCTTGCAGGGGAGTGAAGCCGAAATGCCGAAAACGCAGCAGTTTACAGCAGAAGAAAGGGGTTGAGGTATGGCGGCTGAAAGCTTCTGGTGTTGCACGGTGAAGGAAATCGCAACAAAATTGAACAGATCCGCATCAGGGGTTTATGAAGTGTTAAAAACGAATGCTGCAAGTGCCAAACCACGATCAGAAAGGCCAAGGTGCACCACTGTGCGAGATGAGAGACTCATTTGCAGATTAGCAAGTTCGCAACAACTATCACTCCAGCAGATTCGGGACCAATCTTCACTATCCATTTCACACCAAACAGTGAGAAGACTGCTTCAAGACAGTGGGAACTTCGAACTAAGGGAAATGTGTCGCCGACCACCTTTAAAACCCGAACACATTGCTGCTAGAATGGAGTGGGCAAAGGAGCACCAGACGTGGGACGACAAATGGATGAACATTCTAGTTTCGGATAAGAAGAAATTAGTGATGTCAAGATCCGGATACCCGGATCTTTTTTTCGGACCTCGGTCCGAGATCCGAGAACCGGATGTTGGTCAGAAATCCGAGATCCGAAAATCGGATCCTAGACAGGAAATTGTGTATATGCAAACTTTTTCTGAAGGCAGTTTATAAAAGCTTTTATTAAGTGATAGCCTAGTCCTCTTAAGTCCTAATTAGTCTTAATATGCATCCAGCAAAAGGATCCGAAATCAGAGATCCGGATCCAACGGACATCACTAGAAGAAATGGAATTTAGATGGTCCCGACGGCTGGAACTGTTACTGGCATGACTTAAGCCTCGTGTGTTCTTTAGTCGTCAACAAGGCGGAGGCTCCTTGATGACATGGGGTGCGTTTGGCTTAGCATTCTTGCAAGGTCGTCAAAAGTCCGAGCAGTATCAGAAAACTCCTGCGGAACACCTTCTCCCTTTCGGTGAACTTCTTGGAGGCCCTGACTGGCAGCTGCTACAAGACAATGCACCAATCCACTCGTCTAGGTCGACAAAGGAGTGGCTTCGGGCGAAGAAGATCCGTGTGATGCGTTGGCCTGCCAGGTCGCCCGACCTCAACCCCATTGAGAATGTGTGGGGGTTGGATGGCTGGAGATGTCTACGGTAGTGGAAAGCAGTATAATCTTTTTGCATTTTCTAATCTTATGCAAATGTTTAAATAAAACTGGAATTGCTCATTACATTAAATAGTTCAGGACAAGTAAAAATGTCTGTTTATAGTGTAAATGTCTGCAATATGCGTCTAGAACGCAAAATGCACATGTGTGTACATTTTACCTAAACTTTTGGAACAGACCTTATTCATGTCAGTTCTATGGCTTCCGGTGCGATCTTTTCCTTCCGTCCCAACTCTTAAGGTGCGTTCCCATAGCTCGCTTGGAGCGTGAAGCTTGAAGCTTTAAGCGTTTAGAGTGTGATTTTTCAAGCTCAAGCTATCCTAAACACCAAGCTGATATGCGCGAGTTGCGTATAGCGCTAGGAATTTCAGGCTGCTTTTCGCTTCAAGCGGATATCTAGGTCAGTTTGATTTTAAAGCTACTAGCAGCTTGGAAATGACTGAGGCACATGCGCAGTACGCCTTTCTCTCATGACAGCTGACAGCAATGGGTGTGTGCATGGGGTCGTGATGATAGCGTAAATACTAGTGATGTCCGTTGGATCCGGATCTCGGATCCGGATTTCGGATCTCTGATATCGGATCCAGATTTCGGATATCAGATTCGGATCTCGGATATCGGATCCGGATTTCGGATCCTTTCGCTGGATGCGTATTAAGACTAATTAGGACTTAAGAGGACTAGGCTATCACTTAATAAAAGCTTTTATAAACTGCTTTCAGAAAATGTTTGCATATACACAATTTCCTGTTTAGGATCCGATTTTCGGATCTCGGATCCAAGATCCGGATTTCGGATCCTTTCGCTGGATGCGTATTAAGACTAATTAGGACTTAAGAGGACTAGGCTATCACTTAATAAAAGCTTTTATAAATTGCTTTCAGAAAAAGTTTGCATATACACAATTTCCTGTCTAGGATCCGATTTTCGGATCTCGGATCCAAGATCCGGATCTCAGATCTCGCATCCAAGATCCGGATCTCAGATCTCGCATCCAAGATCCGGATCTCAGATCTCGCAACCAAGATCCGGATCAGAGATCTCGGATCCAAGTTCCGGATCTTGGATTTCTGACTAACATCCGGTTCTCGGATCTCGGACCTAGGTCCGAAAAAAAGATCCGGATATCCGGATTTTGAAATATCCGGATCTTGACATCACTAGTAAATACAAAAGAGAAAAGTGAAGGAAGAATTCCGCGAAATGTACATGTATTTGTTTCCCTTTTCTCCTTTGTATTCATGATTTGTTTGATGAATATCTTCAGTTTATAATTATTTCTTCTTTGAGTATTTTTTTATTAAATATTTATTTATTTTATTTTATTTATTTATTTATTTATTTATTTATTATTTTATTAATTTACTTAAGTTTATTTATTTTATTACATTTGATTGAGCTAATTTGATATAACTCTTAATTTGTTATTTATATTACTTTTATTTTGTTTCCATTTTATTCATTTATTATACATTACATTCATTAATTAGTTTATAGTCTTTATTGAATTTATTATATATTGTTATTTTGCTCATTTTATTTTATTAATTTGTGTATTATTACTTTATTTATTACTAAGTTTATTTAATTACCGTAATTTTCGGGAGTAACGCCGCGGCGTTTCTGTTATTAAAAGTTAAAAATTCGGCGTGTGCGGTGTATCAGCCACCGCGGCGTACTGCCGGAGATTTTACAAAAAAAAAAAAAAAAAAAAAGATAGATAGATTCTACACATGATTTTAGGCCTACTTCATATCGTTGTATTAAAAATTCACTCCGATAACGATCGAGCGGGATCGTTCATCGACAGCGGGAGATTTAACCAATTCCCGCCGCTCTCATCGTTCTCCTTATAGGTTGATGTCGTAGCCTAACCCAATATTTAGCATCGTCACTTTCGTAAATCGTAATTCCATAGCTTTATCATAGTCTTTTATCCCCAGAAAATAAAGCACTCGATAATACACTCTTATTATGACCAGATAGTTGTTAGCGACATCTACTGTCACCATCCAAAAGATCTACCAAAAATCAAGAAGAATCTGTCGGAAGAAATTTTGGTTTCTTTATTGAATTTCTTATAAAACGCGGTTATACAAAACGGACCGTGTGTGATGGGAGGGAGGGGGGGTGCGGCGTATAGGCCGCCGCGGCGGTACTGCCGGATATTTAACATTTTTGTTAAATTTTGGGGTGTGCGGCGTATCAGCCGCCGCGGCGTTACTCCCGAAAATTACGGTAATTAACAATTCTGTTTATTTAAATTTAATTGGTTATGTTTTATTTTATTTATTCCATTTATTGTAGCGTCAGCGAAAGTAAAATAAATATCACGTATTGCTAAAGTAGAAATATGTTTTCCTTTTTACAAAATACTTTTACGATTACTTATCAATAGCTTCTTAAAATTAAGTCCTTTCTCTGTAACAACAAACGTTTTCGTGCATTAAGAGGCACCATGTATTTTTCTCGCGAGACGCTTTAGCTATGGGATAGCTTCAATGCTAGCTTGGCTTTTCAAGCTGAACTTTTCAAGCGAGTAGAATTTGCTTCAAAGCTCAAGCGAGCTATGGGAACGCACCTTTATGGTGCATGTTGCCAATGGTAATTTCATTAAAAAATCCTAGACGACAAAGAAAAAAGCACTACTTTTCGGCCAACCCTTGTATAATATTGAAATTATTTGATTTAAGCCATAAAATCTTCAAGATACCCTTATAAGAAATGCTTTTGTTTTCTTTTCTGTTTTTAGGACGTATTTACAAGAAAGTCATTGTCCATGGATTGCAATGGTTCTTCATGGATTCCAGGATTGTCCAGTTCCTTATAAATCATCTGAACAAGATTGCCAGAGAAACACGCTCATTTATATTTTATTCCCAAATGGGGATTATTGGAAATATAATTTATTGTAAATATAGAGCTATTCCTAATAAAGTAACTTTATTTTGTATACAGGGTGAGTCAAAAATCTATTACCCCATATCTAACTTGGATACCAGGGTAGTTACGCAAACTCCTCCAATACAGGGAATGAATAGGAACTTGAAGGTGCTCCATCATCTCAAATATGCAAATTAGGACACATCCAAATTCTATCTCGAAAACCGTAAAAGATACCCACAATCCTCATTGCAAGATCTGCAACATTAAAACCTTGATTCGGCCATAGGAGGAAACAAGAGCAACAGAGTCCAAAGATCCTGGGTTCAAGTCTCGGAAGTAACCACCGAGTGTTTTTTTTTTCTTCTGAATACCATTTGCCAAGCATACAAATTATTTCATGCACTATCCTCATCTTGTTCTGGAAAGTTCCACAGTTTTCTATAGACTGAGTGAGCATATTAATATGACCACCGTGTCAGTATCTCGTTGGTGATTCTTCGTGGCAATGATTCTACGAGATGTGGGAGGAATCTGATGGTTCATTCGACTTCGTCCACAAATGCTCAATTGGAGTGAGATCGGGGATTGTGGGGGCCACCAAAGTAAGGTAAAGTCCCCCTCATGTTCTGGAACCACTCCTGCATAATACGAGCTCTGTGGCATGGCGCATTGTCTTGCTGGAAGTAGCCATCTCCATTGGGGTACGCCATCAACCGCACCGACCTGAAGGGTTGTACTCGTGCATGCGGGGTCCATGCTTTCGTGCTGTTTCCGCCAGATTCTCATGCGGCCGTCTGCGTGATGTAACTGGAATCGTGACTTGTCAGACCACGCGATTTGTTTCCACTGCTCGATAGTCCAGTCCTTGTGCTCCTGAGCGAATTGGAGTCGTTTCCGCTTGTTGGCTGCAGACAGCAAAGGTGTGCGGACAGGTCTTCGGCTTCTGTATCCCATGCGATTGTGGCGACGTCCGTGCGCGCAGTTTCATAAATACGTCAGGTGGTCATATGCTCACTCAGTATAAAGTCACCAGTTTCCTGTGCAATTGGTATAAAAAGGCATGTTGAATCTGAGAAAATATCAGAGCAAAGTAAGATGGCACAGTACACTAAGCAGGAAATAATCAACATGGTCCTCTGCTTTGGTGATAATCGCAAGCGGAGAGATCCGGGTTGTAGGGAGGATGTGGTAAGATGTCCCATTGGAGTGATCTGGCATTGTCTTGCAGAAAAAAACACCATTGGTAAGGAGTCCTGGTCGCTTTTTCCTTAGTGCCGGCTTCAGGGACGTCCTCAAAATGGTTGGACATTCTTCCAGAAAATCGACATGAATGATACCCTTAATGCCCCAGAATACAGTCGCCCTCACTTTTGTTGCCGACGGTGTCATCTTGAATTTCTTGGGTCTTTGTAAGCTCGCACGCTTGCTTTCAGGAGTATGGTGATGAATCCATGTCTCGTCGGTGGTCACAACACACCTTCCCTATCCTCTCGCTGCAGGAGCATGGAACAGATTTCCACTCGGGTGGTTTTCTGATCCTTGGAGAGTTGCTTAGGGACCACCTGGCACAGATCTTGTTAAATTTCAACTTATCGTGGTTGATGGTCTGCACATTGCCAGTGCTGATGTTCGGTATTGAAGCCCATTCTCAGACATGAATCTGCCGGTTGTCCATCATTGACAGTAGTTGCTGGCCTTGCCTTATGAGATTCATTGCCGGTGGATTCTCGCCCTCCTTCAAACTTTTGGCACCAATCAAAGGGAATCGGATCAAAAATTTAAAAATAAAGATTTTTTTTCAGTATATTTTTGCAGATTTTATTTCTCGCGAGGAGTCGAAAATGGGGATCGCATTATACAAGAGGATAGCATTTTTGCTGTTTTTTTGGGCCGAAATCAAAGACGGATGATGGAGACAAATATGACTCTGCGTTGTTCCATTTTGGTTGACACATCGCTGTCTGCCATTTTGTTAACAAACAATCGGTTGTCATGGCAACCTGATGAGTGGTGCTGCATTTGCATAAGGTGCGGCTCAAAAGTTTAAAGAACGACTGAAAAAACACTGCATAAATTATACAACAGTTTAAATTGAACGACCATTTTTCTTGATTGTTTCAACTACTCTGTTCGGCATTGAGTTTATGAGGTTGAACAATGTTTGTGGTCTTACATTGTACCATGCATCTTCAATTGCTCTTTTCAATTCATCAGTCGAAGAAAATTGACGTCTGCCGCCATAAACTGCATGAGACATGATTCCCCATAGATTCTCTATAGGGTTCAAGTCTGGGCTTCTTGGGGCCACGTCATAACGTAAAGATTTTGTTTTCTGAACCACTCCATTGTTTATCGTGAAGTATGGATGCTGGCGTTATCCTGCTGGAACACGAATTCCAGGCCACACTAATGATGAAAGCCAAATTGGTGGTACCGTTGAATGCGAAGTCGCTCCAAACCATGACAGAATCATCTCCTTGTTGTTTTGAGTAAAAGTCTTCGGTTCCTGTCGTAGGTCGTATGATGCCCACCCATCAGGACCATCCAAGTTCCACTTTTTTTCAACACTGAACAACACCGACATTCATTCGTCTTTCTTGAATGTGCTTGGCAGTCAGAGGCGGTTTCTTCATCTTATTTGGAGACAACATGTCCACTCGCAATTATTCGCCGGCGTACAGTGTCTTTCGATATGTTTAACCTAGTCACGTCTTGTATCTGGCGAACAGAAAGATTTTGTGTGGCTGCCAGTCGTATAATGCGCCTGTCATCGCGAGTTGAGGTAACTTTGGGACGACCAGATCGTGGTTTTTAGTGGAACGATGAACTCCTCTTCAAGACATTAAAAATCCCTGCTGTGGATCTTCCAGTAATTGTGACAATATCAGCAACAGATAGTCCGTTGGCTTTCAATCGCTAGATTTCAGCCACTTCATTGGTTGTGAATTCAGATTGACGAGGCATTGTCGTAGGTCAATTGTGAGTGGAAGAAAAGCTTTCTTTGAAAAAAATGACTAACTCTGCAACAACAGATTAATACCCTGTCACTCGCAAATTTACATATTGGACGTTTCCATTCAGCATCTGAGGGTGGTTCTTTAAACTTTTAGAGACGCACCTTATTTGAATTTAATAAAAATATTTTATTTATGCAAATTTCTCAAAAGGTGGGTACTTTTTTTTCGTTAAAAAATTATTAATATCTTACACATACTTTCATAAAAACAATACAAAAAATTCAGAACTGTGTTTTGCTCCGTTTTGAAGATATTAATTTTTAAAGCTTGAGCTCCAAGCAGTGGGGGTCAGGTAGTAGGGACTTGACTACTCGTACAGGGAAGAGAAAGCGTGTAAGCTTGGGACCATTCATTTATTTACGTTTTATTATTTATATCAATAGTATTATTAATTATAATTACACGAAACAACAAACCAATAATAGCATTACAATAATAATAATTATATCATTATACGAAACGCGAGCTGGGTAACAAAGCCAAGCTCTCCGTCTTCAAATCTATCTTTGTCCCCATTCTCACCTATGGTCATGAGGCTTGGGTAATGACCGAAAGAGTGCGATCGCGGGTACAAGCGGCCGAAATGAGATTTCTGAGATGTCTTATTTGTGATTTGGGCTTCAGGACCCTTGTGGAGACCAAAGAGCCTTATATCAGTTTTTCGTGTATATTAGTAAACTACTATAAGTATACAAATTTTCAGATTTCTAAGCCTTTTCGTTCAAATATTATAACTCTGTTTGTGTTTAGGGCCCCTGCCAGGGCCCCAGAGGACTATATAAGTTTTAGTGTATAAGAGCTAAAATTTTAAGTAATGCACCTTAAATATGCAAGAATTCAGATTTCTGGACTTCCGGTTCAAAAGTTCTAGCTTGATTTGTGACTGGGAGCTCAGGGCCCCTATCGAGACCCAAAAGCCTTATACCAGTTTGTCGTGTATATTAGCTAAATTTTTAAGTAATTTTCTATAAGTAAACAAAATTTCAGATATCTAGACCTTTTCATTTAAAAGTTGTAGCTTTGCTTGTGTTTGAGGCCTGCGGGGCTCTGCTGGGGCCTATATTACTTTTTTTTGTAAATTTGTAATATTTTTTTAGTACCACACCATCTCAGGGCGGAGTTCTAGAGGCTTATAACACCTTCCTTCTATATTGGCTTTATTTTTTAGTACCAAACTAAAAATATACAAAATTTCAGGTTTCTAGACCTTTCCATTCAAAAGTTATAACTTGATTTGTATTTGAGGCCTCGGGGTCTTCTGGCGGGCCCCATAGGCCTACATCACATTTCTTGTATATTTGCTATATTTTTTTGGTACCACACTATAAATATACAAAATTTCAGGTTCCTAGGTCGTTCCGTTCAAATGTTATAGCTTCAATTGTATTTGGAGCCTCGGAACCTCTGGCGGGGCCCTAGAGGCTTATATCACTTTTCTTGTAGATTGGTTTTATTTTTTTTAGAACCGCACCACACATTTACGAAAATTCAGGATTTTTGCCCTCTTTGTTCAAAAGATAAAAAAGGAACCATGAAATTCATACAAGTAGCCCCTGAGGGGCCCCGGGCCACCCAAGAGGAGTCGCTATATTTTTCGCATCGGCCTCTGTATAGGGCCTACGTGTGCAAAATTTCAAGCCTCTAGGTCAATCCTTTCAAAAGTTATGGCATCAAAATGTTATGAGCAGTAGCGGGAGGATTCGCTATACTTCAAATAGAGTTCTTTAAATTCTGACGTCAAACAGTCAAACTCTGACGTCATAAATTGCTTAAACGCAATCAAAACTCCATAGACTTGAAAGGAAGTCAGTTGGGGAAACCACAAAAACACATGGTATGATTCTGTGGTTGAAATAAACAGATGTACTACAAGGTGATCTAGAACAAGGTGGGGGTTAGTTTGCCGGAAGTGATAAAAATTGCTTTACTGCGCAATCGTATTTTGACGTCACTGGATGACATCGAAACCAACACCCCCTAAATCGAAACCTCCACAGAAACCAAAACATGGCGGCAATGAAAACAGTCGCGTGCGATAGCGACACTTGACGACTCGTTCAATTCCTTAACAATTCTCATCCTTTATACTATTTATTTTAATTAAATAATGCCATTATAAGGAGGGACTTATGATTATTGTAAAATGTACTTACGTATTTCTTTTGAATGTGAACACAGGGTTAATGTTAACTATCCGCACATCGAGTGATGACTGATCATGCGACCAAGGTAAGTGAAATTTACTGAGATTTACTGTGAAATAGAAAAAGGGGTATATATCAGTTCGTTAGAAGGGAGGGGGGTGTCTTTAAAATATAAATTCATTTACCTTGGTCGCATGATCAGTCATCGCATGATGTGCGGATAGTTAACATTAAGCGAACACAGAGATAAGGACGATAACGTATTTTCGTTATCATTAGGCCTAGTTATCATTTCTCGTTAAGATTTCGAAATTGATTCGTCGGAACCGATAGCAGTTAAGAGACAGAGATAATAATTTCGATATTATTTCATAATAACTTTATTTATGCAGGCATTAGGAAATATTAATTCATAAAATAGTAAGTTTACAAATAAACGTTTCTTCAGAAATACAACGTCAGAGTTTTGTTTTTTACATGAAAACGTTTTCTTTTGTGACCAGAATAATGGCTACCGCAACTGCCGGAAGTAAAGCCATAATCAACCAGTGACGTCACAATACGCATGGCGCGTTAAGCATTTCTGACAAACTGGACTTACCTGTTATTCTAAATTACCTTGGATGTACTATGAGCCAGATTCTGTGGATGGACTTCAAACGATGACACACAGGGAAACCACTGATCGTAGCTTCCCTGTAGATGCTGAAGAAGGCAGCGTGGCTGCCGAAATGCGTATTCATCGTATTAAAATTTTTATGTGGATAAGTGGTTTCCCTGTGTGTCATTGTATATTTGAAATAGTTAAAAGATGAACCAGCAATCAAAACACAACAAAAGGAGTTGAACTAAAATTATACGAGGGTGGGCTGAAAAGTAATGCCTCCATGGCTGTAACTTTTTTATTTTTTAACCGATATTCAAAATTGTTTTTGTATCTGATACTCACATTTCTCCTCTTTAGTAATGCACTATTCACTTTTCGACATAGTCCCCATCCCTTTCCTCGCATTGTACCAACGCGTGACTAGTCGGGTGAACCCGTCGGAGAGGAATTCCGGGGTTGTTGTGGACACCAAGACCGAACGGCAGGTTTCACCTCGTCGTCAGAACGCAACTCATGCCCCTTAAGGTGCTCTTTCCTCTTTGGGAAGTGGTGAAAGTCGCAAGGTGCAAAGTCTTTCATTTTTGAACTGCAGTTTTTCATCTTTGAACTGTAGGCGCTGCAACCCCCTCTCATGTGTGGTGATCGTGTGCGGACGGGCGTTATCGTGCTGCAGAAGAGGACCCAAAGCTGCCATTCAATCCTCGTGTCGACGACAACCCCGGAATTCCCCTCCGACGGGTTCACCCGACTAGTCACGCGTTGGTACAATGCGTGGAAAGGGATGGGGACTATGTCGAAAAGTGAATAGTGCATTACATAGAGGACAAATGGGAGTATCAGATACAAAAAGAATTTTGAAAATCGGTTAAAAAATAAAAAAAACTTACAGCCATGGAGGCGTTACTTTTCAGCCCACCCTCGTACATTAGTTATGATTATATTATCAAATAAACTTAATAACCAATAAATTCATTAGATCATTGAATCACTGATTACACTTCAGTCTAGAGTTTGTCCTTTAAAATCAAATAAATTTATTGATGCCAGTTATTATAAAATAATTATAAAATGAATCTAAATATTAAAGAGTTAGCTTCAAACTTTGAAGAAAAGTTTCGAAATTAGTTATAAATAAATTTGTGTTAAGTTATTAGAACTGAAACAGCATTTTTATTATATTTTATTGGCATTCCGAAAATCATCAAAGGATAAAAGATTCTTAAAGTAACGCAAAATATCACCTCTTGAATTTTTGCCGTATGTTTAGTAAATAGCCTGTATATAAAATAGAAGTGGGCGTTGATTGCTTGTTTGTTCAACAGAACCTTCACAAACAAATAGCAAAATAAACAACAAATGCGACTCGGAAATCGCATTCACTCAACCAAAATACAAGTGCACTCGGTATGAAACAATTGAGTTTTGATTGAGTGAATGGCGATTTCCGCAACGTATTTGCGGGATACATTGTTCTCTTTTGATATCCCCGGCGTTGGTCGGGCTCTTTTTTGATAAAATTTTGCAGTATCTATGCGTGAATTTACAGTAAAAATGAACACATACAATTAATATAGTAAAAATTCATTGGAATGCTGTATGTAGCTGAGTTGGAATAAATGTGTGAAATAATAAGGGTAAGTCAAAATGATGGACCTGATTTCAGAAGTTTATTCTGTGAAATCTAATGAACATATGGTATTGTGAGACATGTGCTACGAAAGTGCCTCAAAAAAATGATTATTGTAGATTTGTGGTTTCTCGTCGTTACTTTAATTACAGAGTAGTTTACATGATAATCAAGCACACAGAACGGTTTCTGTTTTCCAGTCAACACCATTTTTTTTAATCGCTCACGTGCTTCGAAAGGTTCTATGTGGGATTATCGACCCGCAATCTTGCATTGCGATTCAAAGAACACCTTGACTCGTATAAAAAACGGGACCGTGTCTCCCACTATGCAAACCATTTCGCAGATTCCGGACACACTTTGAAGACAAAAGAAGAGGTTATGTCTGTCTTGCACATCTGTAATAAACCAGAAAAAACTGCTACCCTCCAAGCGATCGAAATGTTCAAGGCCAAGAGGTCCACCCCACACTTGCTTCTCAATTGCCAGACGGACTTTAACGTGTTTGCTATACTTAGTTCTTTATCTGATCTACTATGATTTTCTCTCGTTTTCTTTATTTTATGTTTCCTCTGCATTTTGTAAGTTTCTTACCCCTTTATTTTATTATGTTTTTTTTTTTTTATGTTAATTCTCTTGTCTTCGGACAACCGGATATGTTCTCTTTTCGGTCCGCGTTAAACGCACCATCTCTGTACAACTTCTTTTTGTATCTTTCAAAAAATATTTTATTGTATTTATTCTATTTTATTTTTTATATTATTACATCCTTTTTGAACTCATTGGCCCCCTTGCTTTATATCCTATTGGTTCTTGTATGTATTTATGTTCATTGCTTAACTTGTACCACTGTTCTGTATATATAAAGGCTTGCATGCTTCTTGCTGTATATCCTTGACAAAGCCGGGAATAAATGGCGAAACTAGTTGGAACTCCTGATGTCCCTCTGTTATACTGTAAGGCCACCACCTGTTTTGTTTACTCTATTTTATATTTGTTAACCGATTTTCACAATTCTCTCTGGAGTTTTGCACTATTCCATTTGTCCTCTATGTAATGCACTATTCACTTTTCGACATTATCCTCATTCCTTTTCACACACACTGCACCAACGTGTGACCACTCGGATGAACCAGTCGGAGAGGAAATCCGGGGGTGTTGTCGACATTAGGATTGAATGGCAGCTTTGGACCATCTTCTGCAGCACGATAACGCTCGCCCGCAAACAATCGCCACACACTATACCTTGTCTCAGCTTCAGTTGAGCGTGACGTCACGAGTGAAGCGGTTACAGTTCGCCCGCATGAAGAGATAGTTCGAATAATTTTCTGTATAAAAAGTTCAAAATTCTTTCTGTAATCATATTTCATATTTTTCTCCTCGATATAATAAAAAATCGGCGGATAAAAAAGCCATTTGACGAAATTTAAAAAAAAAATAATAAATAAAATGAAGTCAGTCTGTAGTCGAGATTATTTGATTGTAAAATGGCGGCGTCTCTTGTTCCTGCGTGAAAGAGATGTCAGAAATGAAAGATGATCGAGTTTCCACGAAGAGGATTAAAATACTGTAAACATTAATTTTAAAAAGTGAAATCTGATAGACACCATTCGACTATTCTATTTTCAATAAGCCACGCGATTAAAGGATGGTGTAACGTAGCATACATAACCTTAGAATAACTTATTCTTTTAACGGCAGAAGGATACGATGTTGTGCACTATGTCTGGTAAGAGACCTCATTCCATGACGTCACTCTCAACTGAAGCTCAGACAGTGTTGCAGCGCCTACAGTTCAAAGATGAAAGATCTTGCACCTTGCGACTTTCCCCACTTCCCAAAGAAGAAAAAGCACCTTAAGAGACATTCAATCCCTGGTGACGAGATAAAAAAGCAGTTGCACGTTGTGAAACACTCTGCTCAATATGGCTGGTGAGATTTGCTGAACTTCCTTGTGCTCATTTCCTCCTTCAGCTCAGGCAAAATTTGCGGATTGTTTGCATACACTTTACCTTTCAAGGCATCCCAAAGGGAGAAATCGAGAGGTGTGTGGTCCGGGGAGCGTGCAAGGCCATATGCCACGCGAAATGATTCGATCAGCAAAGACGTCCTTCAAAAAGTGCATTTATATGTGTGCTCTACACGTTTCCATTATTATTTGAATAATAATGTGTGTGCTCTAACATTTGAATAATAAACCTAAGAACATTTGAATAATAAACAGTGCGTTACTTAAAAATTATAGACACTATACAAGGAGACAGGTACAGGCCTCGGGGCCCCTGGCGGCGTCAAATACAATTGAAGCTATAAAATTTGAACGGAAAGGCCTACGGTCCTGAAATTTTGTTATTTAAAAATTTAGCTAATCTTTGTTAAAAATTATATAAGCTCTTGGCAGGGAACTTGCGGCCTCAATCTCAATTCAAGCTATAAATTGAAAACCAGAAGTCCAGAAACCTGAAATGTTTTATATTTATAATGTGTTGCTTAAACTTTTAGCCATTACACACTAAAATTGATATAGTCCTCTGAGGCCTCGGCTAGGGCTGCGAGACTCAAAATACAAATCAAGCTATAACTTTTGTACGAAAAGGCTTAAGAACCTGAAATTTTGTAGTTGTGCCCCTCCACTTATTATAGTCACGAGCCGCTACTGCTCGTAACATTTTGATGCCAAAACCCTTTTATCGTTGGATAGCGATGCCTTAACTAATTTTTGCTTGTATACAGGGTGTCCCAAATTGATGCATACACTCTTTGAAACGTTATAACTGAGCAACGAAATGAGGTAGAAATATAAGGTTTGTTGTATTTTATTCCTTAAACTTCCTTATACCCGTAGATGTTCAAAATGTCCACCTTCTGCAACAGTACACTCCCAACAACCACGTCGAACAGCCCGACATACCGACTGGATATTAGCTAATGGAATATCATTGATGGAATGTTCAATCTGATGTCAATCGTTGTTTGTGGGTTTGTGGCGTACATCGTGTTCTTTAGAGTTCCCCAAAGGTAGAAGTGGGAGGAAACCTCATTTTCATTCTCGAAGAGATCATTAGGACGTGAAATCATGAGTTCCAACGTTTGCAGGTAAATCTGATCGTGTGACAGTACGTTCGAAAAATTACGACCCAATTAATCCTCTGGAGGACAGACCACACCACACAAGCTAAAGTTTACAATATGCCACGAGATGGCAATAATGTTTACAAAATTCTGCATACTTACTTCCATGTTTCTAGTTTTTTTTCAGCCCAAAACGTACGTTTTGTTAATTAACCTTAATACATGGGATAAAATTTATAGAAAACGTTTTCGAGAATATTTCTCATCATGAGTAGGATAAAACATTTTTGAATGGTGAAAACAGTTGAAATAAGAATTTAACAATTGATATAAAGATGATGAAGCTAAGTTGGTTGTAACTGTTGGTTATGGTTGTTGGCTATTGTATACTAGGGTAATTGTTGTTTAAAAGTAGTGTCCATTTATTTATAATTTTCTTCTTTTCCAATGATTTTTGTGTTTGCTTTTCTTTGATACAATGATTTACTAAATGGTTGTTTTTGTCTTTGTGGCGAAGTGCTCTTTCATGTTCTTTTAATCTTCTTTCTAATTGTCGTTTAGTTTGACCTGTGTAGATATGTTCACAATTTTTACATGGTATTTGATAAATTATATTTCTAGTGTTCCATTTTTCTTTATTATTTTGCCATATTTCTTTGAAATCGATATTTGTGCTATTATTTTGATTGATTGTTGTTTTTAGGTTGGTGGTGGTTAGTAATGTTTTAGTAATGTTATTTGTTTTTTTTGGTAGGATTTTTATGTTTGGTATTTGTTCTAATATTTTCTTATTGTATTGTATTGAATATCTTTTTTGTTGTTCTTGTAGAATTGGTATAGTTTTTGTTGTATTGTTTGTAAACGCATCTATTAAAGTTATTGGATATTTGTTTTTTATCAGGTTCAGTTTAAGTTTTTTTTAAATTTGTAGGAATATATTTCGGGGATGTAAGATTTTTTATTCTTTGTAAATATTGTTTGGTATGTGGGTTATTGTGATAAGTAATGTGGTATGTTGTTACCTTTTGTTGGTTTTTCATATATCTCAAAATCTAGATTATTTTCATTTTTTATAATGTTTATATCTAAAAATGTGATATGGTTGTTGGTCATGTTCTTGTGTGTAAATTTTAAAGGTGTATTAATATTTCTATTGGTAATATTGTTTGTTATGACTAGGATGTCATCTACATATCTCATCCATATTTTTATGTGTTGTTTGTATTGTGATTTGTTTAGTAAATTGTGCTCCATGTTGGAAAGAATTGGTGATAATGGGCTACCCATGGGTAAGCTTTCAATCTGTGAATAAATTTTTTCATTGAATTTTTAATGATTGTTGGTGAAACATGGATTTATAGATTGATGAGATATGTAGATGACATCCTAGTCATAACAAACAAACCAATAGAAATATTAATACATCTATTAGAAGAACGATTCCTTTAAAATTTACACACAACAACATGACCAACAACCGTATCACATTTTTAGACATAAACATTATAAAAAATGAAAATAATCTAGATTTTGAGATATATGAAAAACCAACAAAAGGTAACAACATACCACATTACTTAGCACAACAACCCACACACCAAAAAATTAACACTATTAAACAATATTTACAAAGAATAAAAAAATCTTACATCCCCGAAATATATTCCTACAAATATAAAAAAACTTAAACTGAACCTAATAAAAAACAAATATCCAATAACTTTAATAGATGCGTTTACAAACAATACAACAAAAACTATACCAATTCTACAAGAACAACAAAAAAGATATCTATCTATATATATAAAGAAGGATGTTTGTGGGTCTGTGCGTCTGTGGGTCTGTGGGTGGGTCTGTG
>JAHWFO010081981.1:165234-180155 GCA_023313115.1 Rhysida immarginata
AATGAGCTCAAAATGATGATGCAATGATAAAGCAATCCTTTCCAAGAATTATAACAATGAACATAAAATGATGATGCAATATGGATAAGTTTCAATTTGTAACAATGCATAGAATTCCTGTTATTCAGGTTTTTCTTAGAAAAGAGAGTTCTTAGTACTTAACAATTTCTTGAAAATCTTTAAAAATGATCAGTAGCTGGAGATAATGAAGAGTTAGCAGACTATTGAGAAAGAGTGGAAAGACGACAGAGAAAGCAAACCTTTAGCTCCGTGCTGTATTGAGCAAATGGGAAGCAAGTAAATAGAAGAATCGGCGACCGCTAGACTGCACAAAGTGATGAATGGCCAAGTTTTGCTTCAACACATCGAGAGAAGAGTGGAAATTGCAACAACACTAAGTATACATCTGAAGTAAGATTACGTGAGTAAGAAATTATTTAGACTAGCGGTGGCATCCTTGGAGAGGTCCAGCGATTGTGAGCCTTTAAAAAGATTTTTTTCGAATTTTCATTAAGAATTTTTACTGTATTAATTCTAAGCATTTTCATGGGTTTATTTTTAAGATATTGCAAAATTTAATTTAATTTTTTGAGATTGTTGTGTTTACATCCAAGTGTAATTATCCCGGGCAACGCCGGGTACCTTTGCTAGTAAAAAAATATTAGAACAAATACCAAACATAAAAATTTTACCAAAAATAACAAATAACATTACTAAAACATTAATAACCACCACCAACTTAAAAACAACAATCAATCAAAATAATAGCACAAATATCGATTTCAAAGAAATATGGCAAAATAATAAAGAAAAATGGAACACTAGAAATATAATTTATCAAATACATAAAATTGGTAGAGACTTTACAACACAACAAAGGGAGAACAGAGTTTCCGACTAGTTTCGCCATTTATTCCCGGCTTTATCAAGGATACACACAAGAGGACATAAGCCTTTAGATATAGAAAATATGGTACTGAATGTGAACATGATTGGATGAATAAATAACAAATAGTAAATAATATAAATTGTACAGTGGCGACATGGAAAGGAGAATGGTTGGATAAGGAACCAATAACAATGAAATTATAAGGAAACCTTGAGAGGAAAATTAATTGAAATATAAAGGAAAAAAAATCAAAATTGAAAACGCGGACCTAGAAGAAGACTCATCTGGAGTTAACGTAAACTAAGTTATTAATAAAAATGGAAAGGAAAGTAAATATACAAATTTGAAAAATTACAAGATATCGGATAAAGAATTTAAAATTGAATAAATATCAAAAAACGGTTTGGCAATTGAGGAGGTGATCTGGAGAGGAGATTTTAGCTTTAAAGATCTCAATGGCTTCGAGAGTGGCAGTCTTGAATGGGTCGTTGCATAGATGGAGGATGGTCATGATTTCACTTTGCTCTTTGGGGGCATGTCCCGTGCGGGCAAGGTGGATCGCGTAGTGCGAATTATTATCTTGTTTCTTGTAGGAGTCCATGTGTTCTTTAAATCGTTTATTGAAATTGCGGGTCGACTGGCCTATATAGTATTTATCGCAAAATCCACAGTTTAATCTATAAACTCCGGAACGGGAGAAATTGTCGGTGTGTGCTTGGATGGGTGGATTAAGAGAGCGAAAGCATGGGGTCGATGAGCGGTAGGAAACTTGGAGGCCGAGTGAGGAGAGGAAGGCGGAAAGGCGGTAAAATTGAGGGCTGATGAATCGTAAGGACACCCATTTTTTTGGGTGGGGATGGTTGAGGAGGTTTAGGGTTGGAGAGGGCAAGTTTTCTTCGTTGGAGAATCCGGGAGAAGGTGGAAGTTGTGTAGCCATTTTTTTAGGCGAGGGCGCGTATAGTTCGGAATTCGGTGGCACGGGAAGAAGGACTGAGGGGTAACTTGAGGACACGGTCGATGAAGAAACGGAGGGAGGCTTGTTTATGGATAGGAGGGTGTTAAGAAGAACAATGGATTAAATTAGATGATGTGGTGCGTTTACGGTAGACAGAGAATGAAAAGCGGTGGTTGGAGGGGTCATTAGTGATGAGGATATCAAGGTATGGAAGAGAGCGGTTAGATTCGGTTTCGAAGGTGAACTGGATGTGGGGTGAAAAAGTGTTGAAAAGGTTAGCAATGTCAACGGGTGAAGTAGAACGGGAATCAAAAATAATTAGGATATCATCAACGTATCGAAAGTATGAAATAATGGTGGAGTTAAAGAGGAGGGGAGAGACAAAGGTGAGTTCAAGGTTCTGGAGGAAGACTTCGGAAAGAAAGCTACTTAATGGGAACCCCATTCCTAAACCGGACGGTTGGGAATAGAAGGTATTATTAAAGGAAAGGTAATTCTGGTTAGAAATGACAGTGAGGATAGAGTTTATGTCGATGTAGTCATGAGCGGGAAAGGAAGATGAGAGCAGGAGGTTTCCAAGGATAGAGAGGGTGTCTGGGACAGGGATTTTAGTATATAGGTTAGTAATGTCAAGTGACATGAGGGAAAGGTATTCATTAGTGTGGAAGGAGGAGAGAGATTCAGTAAGGGTAATGGAATTTTGGACATTATAGGTGTTTGGCAATAGTTTAAGGTTGAAAAGAAATGAGGAGAGGGACTTAGCAACGCGATGGGCAGGGGCAGGGGTGTAATTAACAACTGGTCTTATAGGCATATTGGGCTTGTGGATTTTGACGAGGGCATTAAGGGTTGGAGGGCGAGGGTTACGTGGAATAAGGTGTCGGAGGTATTTAAATCGGGGGGATTTGTTTACGGCAGAGAGGATAGACGAATGATATTTAAGGGTAGGATCGGAGGGTAAGATAATAAAATCACTTTCTCTAATCTTCACTTTTAGTAAAACAAGAAACAAGAATATAACTCGTAAAACGATTTTCAAATATGCTGAAAAGAAGAATATAAAAATTTGTTGTTTAATATTACTATAATATTTTTATATACAACAATGGCGAAAACTGCATGTAAATTTACGTATTCGATTGCAGCGTTCAATGAGAATGAAATCCTCGCACGTCTAAATGTTTTAAACTACTGGTCCTATGTTCTTTCCACTGCTAGATCAAAGTTATCATAAATGTCAGGAGAGAAAAATCATTGTTTCAAAGCATTGTCGGGAAAAATCTTTTAAGCATTCCAAGGAGCTTTAGCTCTGATGCAGATGTAATTTTAAATTTGAATATCTCACATTTACTTGCACTTGGTTTAAATAAACAGTGGAAATACCTGTGATTCTATGCATTCACATCATTTTTAAATATAGGCCTAACTTCAATTAGCCATTTTAACAATAGGCCTAATATTAATTAGCCGTTTTTAACAATAGGCCTAACATTAATTAGCCATTTTTCACAATAGGCCTAACATTATTTAGTCATTTTAACTATAGGCCTAACATTAATTAGCCATTTTTAACAATAGGTCTAATATTAATTAGCCATTTTTAACAATAGGCCTAAGATTAATTAGCCATTTTAAACTATAAGCCTAACATTATTTAGTCATTTTAACTCTAGGCCTAACATAAATTAGCCATTTTTCACAATAGGCCTATATTAATTAGCCATTTTTAACAACAGGCCTAACATTTAGTCATTTTAACAGTAGGCGTAACATTAATTAGCCATTTTTAACTGTAGGCCTAACATAAATTAGCCATTTTTAACCATCGCCCTAATATTAATTAACACTTTTAACAATAGGCCTAATAGCACTGAATTTTAAAATGAAATGAGCACGTGCATCAAGAAAGCTTCATAACGGGCACGTGCTCCAAGCTGCCATCAACAATGCTTAAATGATAAACAAAAAGTAACACTGTATTCACTTAAGACTTGTCAGAAGGATTCGATTGATATATTACATGTCCTAGGTTCATATTCTTAACATTAGTGCACGTGCTTGAAGGGGTCCACGAGAGCTCATCAAAAGTGGATATATCGCTGTTAAGTTCTTCCATTTTCATGTTTTCGTGGAAACGATGGCTGGCCGGGCACATAAAGGTACTGATCATGCTTGTATTCTTATATATAGCTTTAGCTAAAGCTCGTAATAAGGGGTCATTGAAGTACTTTTTGGGAGTCATTTTCTCGGACGTAGCATTTCGAAAATCGAAAAGAATGTCATATTCGTCTTGTACTCGTCATTCCCGTTCGAATGATATATTACATGCCTTATTTTGCCAATAAAAAAATTTAATGGGGGGGGGTTGGGTCTCAATAGTCACGTGACTGTTAGACCGATTTCGACGACAAACTAATCAGGTGAGCTTAGGAAGGGTCTCTATGGAACAGCGAAAAAAGAACTTGAAAAAGTTAAAGCATTCTCGAGAAATCGTCGGACATACAGACGGACGGACGGACAGACAGACAAACAGACACACAAACAGAGCGAAACCAATATATGCTTTTCAGCATATAATAACTCACTAATGAAGGAATTGTGAATTCCGAAATATACATCTGAGTCAATAAAAAAATCTTTGTGGATTTGTGCTTTCCTTTTATTCCGATATTGTATATTGGTGTCCACAGTTTCCGGCTATTTTGTTTTATTTGAGATTCAACTCAAAGTTACTATAAAAAATTGTTTGGTAAAAGTTTGAGCAAAAAAAATGTTTGATATCCAAATAAGGGATAAATGAGCATAAGCAGTTGTTTTATTTTATTACTTACTTACTTTTCAAACCTGCTTATCCGTTAGGGTCGCGGGGGCAGCAGCCCTATGGAGGATCTCCAGCGATCGCGATCTTCCGCCATCAGGCGCATGTCCTACCTGGTAATATCCAAGCGACTCGAACCCAGATTCTTCATGTAGTCTAGCCACCTGGTTCTAGGCCGACCCCTTGGTCTCTTACCCACCGGCTTGGAAAATAACAACTGCCTAGGAAGACTAGTTTGCGGCATCCGTATCACGTGGCCATACCAGCGCAACTGAGATCTCTCGATGCGGAGAAGTAGCGGCTCAACACCAAAAGATTCCCTTATTGTGCTGCTGTACACTCTATCTACTAAGGTAATACCTGCCACACCTCTCAGAAATCTCATTTCGGCCGCTTGTACCCGCAATCGCACTCTTCTGGTCATTACCCAGGCCTCATGACCATAGGTGAGAATGGGGACAAAGATAGATTTGAAGACGGAGAGCTTGGCTTTGTTACCCAGCTCGCGTTTCGTTACCACGGATCGCCACAGTTCACGTCTGACACAGCTTGCTGCGCTGATCCGAGCATCCAATTCTTTTTCCTGCCATCCATCACTCGTGAATGCAATCCCGAGATACTTGAATTTCTCCACCTGTCTCGATGAGGCTCCCCTAACATGGAGAGCGCACTGAGCAGGCTGTCTTGAAAGGACCAGAACAGAGCACTGTTTTAGCCACATTGATCTTCATCCCAGCTTCTTCACATTTGGCTGCAAACCGGTCTAGTGCATGTTGAAGGTTGTGCGAGAAGACCCAAGGAGGAGAAGGCCCGTTGTTTTATTATCTTTAAGGCATTTTTAACATTCCCTAAAATATATGAATAAAATATTATAAATAAGCAAGTAGACTGCTCAATATATAATATTGTATTATTTCAGATTACAGGTTCACTCAAGCATCTGCAAGTCTATACAAGTCTGTGCCTGCAGTGTTTTTTTGCGTTCCACTCCACCATAATTCATCACTTTACTCTGAGCTCTTAAAGTGTATAATTTTTTTGAGGCTGAAAAACTGTTCCTTTTTCGAGAAATTACCTTACGAAAATTGAATTTTGTTAATTTGCAATCGATAACTTTGTGTTACAGAGAATACATGAAAGAAACATATTAGGTAAGTAAATAGACTAATGTAAAAACATTTAATATACGTATGTACATTTCGGTAGTATCACCGATGAGCAATTAAGTCCCTGAAGACTGGCAAAGCTGCAGATGATGATGAAATCCGGTCCGAGATGGGAAAGATGGTATCTTGCGGCTGACTCGGGTGTGTCAGGTTGCTTGGATATCTGGCCAGGCCTCTAAGCAATGGCAGACAGGAATTGTGATCTCTATCTTCAAAAAAGGGAGATCAGAGAGAGTGTACGCAAAGTGTCTGGAGAAGAGAGGTCGGAAAATAGTCGACTCCAAATTGTCGGGGGTGCAGTATGGTTTCCGACGTGGCCGAAGCACGACGGATCACATCTTTGCTCTAAGGCAGATCTCTGAGACATCCTGGGAGTATGCAAAAGAGGTTTACGCTTGCTTTGTGGACCTCGTAAAAGCATATGACAGAGTTCCTCAGGAGAAGCTCTGGCAAGTGTTGCAAGAGTACAGAGTGGATGGGCAATTACTGGTTGCTATCAGGTCTCTGTACGAAAGCTCCGAGATGTGTGTCCGGATAAATGGCATTAAGTCAAAAACGTTCACTGTGGGCGTTGGATTCCGCCAAGGATATGTATTGTCACCACTCTTGTTCATTATCTTTATGGTTTGGATAGACAGGGGCGATGAGCGTTTTTGTGTGGAGAGGTTGCTCTTTACTGACGACCTTGTCCTCCTTGGATCTTCTTAACCAATCTTCTGCATGCACTAGAGCGGTTTGCAGCTAAATGTGAAGAAGCTAGGATGAAGATCAGTGTGGCTAAAACTGAAGTTCTAGCCCTTTCAAGACAATCTGCTCAGTGCGCTCTCCATGTTAGGGTTGCCAAGTGCGCTCGCCATCGAGACAGGCGAAGAAGTTCAAGTATCTCGGGATTGCATTCACGAGTGATGGGTGGCAGGAGAGAGAATTGGATGCTGGGATCGGTGCAGCGGGAAACAATGCCAAGCTCTCCGTCTTCAAATCTGTCTATGTCCCCATTCACACCTATGGTCAGGAGTCTTGAGTAATGACCGAAAGAGTGCGATCGCGGGTACAAGCGGCCGAAATGAGATTTCTGAGAGGTGTTACAGGTGTTACCCAAGGTAATCTAGAATAACAGGTAGGTCCAGTTTGTTAGAAGTGCTTAACGCGCATGCGTATTGTGACGTCACTAGATGACTTATGGCTTTACTTCCGGCGTGTGCGGTAGCCATTATTCTGGTCACAAAAGAAAACGTTTTCACGTAAAAAAACAAAACTCTTACGTTGATTTCTAAAGAAACGTTTATTTGTAAACTTACTATTTTATAAATTAAAATTTCCTAATGCCTGCATAAATAAAGTTATTAAGAAATAATATCGAAATTATCATCTGTCTCTTAACTGCCAACGGTTCCGACGAATCAATTTCGAAATCTTAACTAGGCCTAATGATAATGAGAAATACGTTATCGTCCTTGTCTCTCTGTTCGCTTAACTATCCGCACATTGCGCGGTGAGTGAACATGAGACCAAGGTAAATGATTTTACATTTTAAAGACACCCACTCCCCTTCTAACGAACTGATATATAACCCTTTTTCTATTTACTCTCAGTAAATTTCACTTACCTTGGTCGCATGATCAGTTATCGCGCGATGTGCTGATAGTTAACATCAACCCTGTGTTCACATTAAAAAGATAATACGTAAGTACATTTTACAATAATTATAAATTACGTAAGTCCCTTCATATAATGGCATTATTATTTAATTAAAATATATAGTAGAAAGAATGAGAATTGTGAAGGAAATGAACGAGTCGTCAAGTGTGGCTATCGCACGACTGCTTTCATTGCCGCCATGTTTTAATTTCTGTTGAGGTTTCGATTTAGCGGGTATAGGTTTCGATGTATTCTAGTGACGTCAAAATACGCTTGCGCAGTAAGGCAATTTTTACTACTTCCGGCAAACTGACCCCCACCTTGTTCTAGATCACCTTGGGTGTTACCATACTAGATGGTGTGCACAGCAGCACAATAAGGGAGTCTTTAAGTGTTGAGCCGCTACTTCTCCGCGTTGAGAGATCTCAGTTGCGCTGGTATGGCCACGTGATACGGATGCCGCAAACTAGTCTTCCTAGGCAGTTGTTATTTTCCAAGCCGGTGGGTAAGAGACCAAGGGGTCGGCCTAGAACCAGGTGGCTAGACTACATGGAGAATCTGGGTTCGAGTCGCTTGGATATTACCAGGGAGGACATGCGCCTGATGGCGGAAGATCGCGATCGCTGGAGATCCTCCATAGGGCTACTGTCCCCTGCGACCCTAACGGATAAGCGGGTTTGAAAAGTAAGTAAGTAAGTTATTATATCCAGTTTCTTGCGAACCTTCTTAAGTAAGTAAATTTCTCAATTAAAGTTTTCCTAGACCACTTGGCATAGATTGACCCCTGTTGAAGTGGCACAAGCAATTTATCCACCAGATTTTCTTTTACCAGAGTAAATCAAGCATGTGCTTCTTTCAAAACAGGTCTGATGTATTTGAGGAAACTCTCAAGATTTTGAACTGCTTACAAAATATTAAAAAAAAATATTACTTTTTCACTATGTTTAAGCTTTACTTCTTGTTAATAAACATTTTTAAAATGGATATTCATATTTTGTTAAATATTTTTATGGGTGAAATATTTGTAAGGTTTTTAGTGGGACTTACTAGGTTTCAGTAGGATTTGGTTTTTCACCCATGATTCTGTAGGATATCTGGTGAGAAACTTGGCAATGCTGGGATTACCGCGACCGTACTGTATACAGGGTCGGGACACATTAATATGACCACCTCTCCTCGAACATGTTGGAACGTCCTATGGTATGCAGTGAAAAATCATTGCATATCATTAAAAGCTGACAAGAGTAGACGTGTAGTACACAGCAATTGCCGCCCTAATGGGCAGAGCAAGTGACCTGTCGGACCTCCAAAAGGGGATGATCATTGGCTATAGGGCCAAGCGGGGCAGCATTTCAGAAACGGCCACCTTTGTGAACTGCTCTAGGGCTGCCATTGTGAAGGTGTACCGCGACTGGACGAACCAGACAGTTTCGAGCAACCGAAGAGGTAACTGTGGGGCCCCAAGGGCCATCGATCCTAGAGGCGAGCGTCGGTTACGAATAGTGGGCCAGAAGGCGTGTCAGCACCAAGACAGTGCAACGATCTCTCTTGAGGTTGGGGCTCTGGAGCAGGTGTATGGTAACAGCACCCATGTCGACACCTGTGCATCGCCGAAAACGCCTCCAATTTGCAATGGACTATCGCCATTGGACCTCGGCCGATTGGCAAAGAGTTGCTTTCTCTGACGAGTCGCGGTTTCTGGTGAACAGAGTGGACGGACGATGGAGAATTCGCTGGGAAGCATCTGAGAACAGGCATCCCGACACGATCGTTTGCAGACTAGACTGTTTGGGGGATGTTTTCGTGGTATGGTCTGAGTCCACTGAAACGGCTGGAGGGTACACTGAATGCTGTTCGTTACCCGACGATCGTTGCAGACCAGGTACACCCCTTCGTGTCGACAGTGTTTCCTCAGGGTGATGGCACCTTTCAACAGGACAATGCTCCCTGCCATACTGCCAAAATTGTCCACGACTGGTTCGAGGAGCGTGAGGATGAATTCAAGCTACTCCCATGGCCACCAAATTCCCTGGACCTCAACCCCATTGAACATTTGTGGAACCATCTCGATCGCCACGTCCGCAAGCTGGACACCCACCACGCACGGTGATGGAATTACGGGATGCACTGATCGCCGAATGGTCCCACCTTCCGAGGACTTATTGACTCTCTGCCACGTCGACTAGCTGCTGTGCTTGCCGCCAAAGGTGGATATTCCGGATACTAGCAGGTGGTCATATTAATGTGTCCCGACCCTGTATACACTGACACCTCAGTTGAAAGTGGACACTTTCGATTTTAGACGTTTTGTCAAATATCTAGAAAAATACTTCACAAATTATCCTGAAACTTCCGGGGTGTAGAAAGCATGTTACGGTGAAGGTTTTGGTCCCGAAGGCAAACAGAGGACCAACAACAAACTGAACAAAAAAGAACCTGTAAATATGCTTATGAGGTTTTCTTTATTTATCTGTGTTCATTTGGATGAGAATAGCACGTACATTTATGGAGACATAAAGGTTTCTTTAAAAAAAAAAAAAAAAATTGACGGAGGCTCTGGTGACTGCCAAAGCCGCGAGTTTTTAAGGCGTAGAACTACTACTGTATGTTATTATTGGTTACCGTTAGTGCGTATTTTTTGGCGAAAAAAATAACAAAATTAAAAAAAAAAAAATTACTATATTCAATTTATTACAATTTTGTGAAGAATGGGTCTGTGATATGAAAAGTAACAAACAGATGACAAAAGTTTCGGAGTTATATTTCTAGTAAATGACAGATCAATGTAAGTATTTTTTGAATCTAAACGTGAAGTATTTGGATGTACATATATCAAGTCCAATATAAATTTTGAAGAAACATTTAAGGTAACGTCCACTAAACATAAATCGCCAACTCCATATTCAATCATTCTCCGTCTTACATTTATGTGATGCTCGACAGGTTTACAGTCTGCTACACTATTTAAATTTCTATAAGTTGCCATACCACTCGCTTTACGCTGCCCATTTGCTATCTTAGATCGAAGAGTATTGTTCATGAATGCTTTTAATTCGAACCCTTGTATCTGAATCAGTCCTGAAGAAAGCCACGGCTGAAACGCGTCGACTCTATGTCGTAAAATCACTGTTGTTTTAAAGACCCACATATTTATATTTTTACAAACAACTAAGACCAACATGTTTGAAAACATATATTTTTTAGTCAGATTTATTGTTTTGTTTTAAGAAATTAACAAAACTTCAAAGTTCATTTCTTAAAATAATTAATCTGCTTAAAATAATAAATATTTTATTATTTTACAACATATTTTTAATAGAAAACTAGAAGCGAACCCACCCGTTTGTATAATCGGAAAATAACCCATTGTTAGATACTCATTGTTAGATTTTTTCTTTGTTGTGACAACGTCCACCGTCGCTGATTTTATATAAATGATGATGTACTTAAAACGCTCGTGTTTCCATGTTTTTATACCTAATGCACAGGCCTTCTTTATATTAAATGCACAGGCCTTTTCTCGTAGGCCATGGTTAGCTCCAATTAGTTCCAATACACGCCGCACACGTATATCCTGCAGCAGCGCCACCCCGTTATTACGACGGCGAGCATAAAATTCACTTAACTTTACCTTGCTGTAACTTTTGACCCAGTGGCTCATTTGGTGAAATTTTTGCTTATTATTCAAGACTCAACCTTCCTCTTTCCAACGAGATAATGACCATAGTTGTAGGATATAGTGATAGAAAGATATAGACTGAGATATGTACATCACTTTTTGAACGAAAAATCGCGTCTGAATTTTTCCTCGGCTGCACCATGGATGAAGAAAAGATGGATGGGACACTCCTATGCGTCGAGCGTGAGTTTTTTTTCAGTGGCGCTCTCTGGCGATTTGCGTAGTACTAAACCAAAACTGTCTGGGAAATAAAAAAAAATAGTTTCAGTTTCTGCTTTGCGTAATACTAAACCGAAACTTCACCACCATCGTTTCGATTTGCGCAGTACTAGAATTTTTTTTAAAAAAGAAATTCATATATTACAGCTTTTTGCAATCGATAAAATGTAGTTTTCAATTGAAAAAATAATCTTTTCAAATGAAAAAATGCAGTTTTCAAATGAAAAAATGTGGTTTTCAAATGAAAAAATGTGGTTTTCAAAATAGAAAATGCAGTTTTCAAATTAGAAAATAAATAGAAAAAAAATTCATAAAATATAAGTCAAAGAAACAAAATAATTTACATAATAAAATAAAGAAAGCGTCCCAGTTAGCCCTAAAGTTCTAGATTAGGAGCTTTAGTTAGCCTCGCTCTCCCTTACCCTCTAGTGGCAATTATTTGTATTACATAAACGGCGACGAATTTAAGCAGACGACGGGCAAGATGAGCTCAGCGAACTCGAATATAGGCTAAAATACATACTGTAAAAAGATTTCCACAATTTACATACACGTAAAACATTAAATTTTTTACATGTAATTATGGATAATGTTCCATTCCATAAAACTAACCAAGTGAAGCAGCTAATTGATGATCACAGCTGCCAAGTAATTTATCTACCGCCGTATAGCCCGTTCCTAAACCCTGTAGAGGAAGCGTTCAGCAAACTAAAATTGCTTGTGCGCTGCGAACACGCGCCTGACCGGCCATTACTCGCTACCGTTTCAACTGCAGCAGCGCAAATAACCCCCCGCTACTGCAATGGTTGGGTCGTTCATAGCCGGCAGTTTTTAGTACCGTGCATTCAGCGTACTAAAATTTTAAATGATCTTCCAGACATTCCTCAAAATGATAATGATGATGACAATAAATAGAAGAGAATAGAATTTGTGTTTTTTACTGTATGTTTCTTATTGTATACAGCTACTATATTTACTCCTTGTAATACGGCGTAATATCCAATGTTTTTATATAGTTTTACACTATATCTACAGTAATTTGCATAATAATCTTTAATTTTATAATACTAATATTTATATAATAAAATTTTGTAATTTACTGTACTATAACAATATATATAATTAAATTCTTTGGTTTCTTTGACTTATATTTTATGAATTTTTTTGTCTATTTTCTAATTTGAAAACTGCATTTTCTATTTTGAAAACCACATTTTTTATTTTGAAAACTACATTTTTTCATTTGAAAACTACATTTTTTCAATTGAAAAGATTATTTTTTCAATTGCAAACTACATTTTACCAATTGCAAACTACATTTTTTATCGATTGCAAAAAGCTGTAAGTGACTTTTTAAGATAAAAGTGTGCTTAGAAAGTTTTTTATATCTTTTATTTTTATGTTTTTAGTCTATTTTTAATTTTATTAACCTAATCTAAGCAGACGATTATATTTAGTACTACGCAAAGCTCCAGATGTCGCCCCAAAATCAAACTCACTGAGGAAGGCAATGGAGTGTCCCATCCATCTTTTCTTCATCCATGGCTGCACCCCTGATAGACGTAGTTCTACGTCAAGAAATTTTGTCCTAAAGTTTTTTTGTTTATAATATGCAGGACTTTCAACTCAATGCAATGCCATTTTCAGGAAACTTGTCAAACTATAGTGGATACAACATCCTGCAATCAGAATATTACAATATTAATATTTACAGGTAGTCAGCGTAATGCTTTGAATAATGATCTCAAAGAGACGAAATACGTATTTGCATAATAAATCTTCGTGGGCAAGAGGCTTTGTGTCTTTATTATGAGAATTTTTACTAAATAACTGCGCATCCGCATCTACCAAAATGTCTTTTGCAGATATGTCAATTTTGATGAATCCAATGAATAGGAAGTTGTGGGTGGCCTATCCCCATGGTGCACTTTTCATCATCCCAAATATGCAAATTGGGACACATTCAAAATTTATCTCTAAAACCGTAAGGGATAGAGAAAAAATCCCAATTGCAAACTTGTTCAGTATAAAAAAACAAACAAAACAAAAAAAAATCATCCAAATCGGACCAACCAATCACCCACAATCACGTAGTGAACAGTCACACTGCACAAACAAGTTATTTCAAACAGTTTTTTAAAAAAAGTTAATCAACAAAATGATCGATGTGACGATCGTGGGCCCAATAACACAATTGGGTACGGAACCTAACTGACGCCAAAACATCGGCAAGCATGGCTGATGTCACTCCTCGGTACGTTTCCTGGATTCGTTGAACCAGATCCTCCAGTGAGGCGGGCTGTGTAGCATAAACTTTGTCCTAAAGGTATCCCCAAAAGAAAAAGTCAAGTGGGGTAAAATCAGGGGAGCGGGGTGGCCAACGAACTGGTCCTCCCCGGCCAATCCATTGTTGTCCAAACATCTCACTTAGACGATCGCGAACGACCAACCCGTAATGTGGAGAAGCTCCATCATGCTGAAACAACGTGCGCTGATACGAGGCCAATGGCAAATTGTCAATGAAGTCTGTGACTACCACGTTGAGAATTTCAGCCCGGTAGCGTTCTGCAGTAAGTGTTCCATCGTAAAAATACGGTCCAACCACAGTGTCATTGTACAATCCACACAACACATTGATTCTCCAGTTCACTTGATGAGTCGCTTCTCGCAAACATCGTGGGTTTTCGTCTGCCCAATGACGATGGTTGTGCCTGTTGATAACTCTATCCCTGGTGAACTGAGCTTCATCTGTCCACAACACCTCATGAATGAAGTTTGGATTGTCATCCAGGCAGGTAAGTAACCAGTTGCAGAAGGCGGCCCTAGCAAAATAATCCAATGGCAGTAACAATGAATATGGTATGGGTGAAAATGATGTGCGTGTAGAATGTTGAGAACAGTTCTCTAATGGCACCCGACATCTGCAGCAATTGCTCTGCTGCTTGTGTGGGAATTTGCAGCAACTGCAGCCAGAACTAGTGTTGTTGTATTCTCGTCGCCTTGTGCCCTTGGTCGTCCTCGTTCTGCATTAACATTCCCTGTAGCCTCGAATCTTTGATTAATGTGACGCATTGTTTGAAGAGATGGATGGCGTTCGTTAGGGTATCTGTCACGACACAACCTAACTGCAGCATGTAGTTTCTCCTTGCCTTTCCGAAGCAGAAGATCATGTTGATCATTTCCGGAACAGTGTACCTTGCCATCCATTTTTGGAATGTTCTGCCTTCTGTGTGCTGAAACATGCCTTTTCTTTGCTTTTCCGCATGAAAGTGAATGTGAGTATGGTAATTTATGTTAATTTTTTGATTTGCATGCTTTACATGGTGGAAATATCAACATTCAGTTTTCCTTGTGCAGTGTGACTGTTTGTAAGTTCACTTACGTGATTCTGGGCGATTGGTTGGTCCGATTTGGATGATTTTTTTTAAGTTTGTTATGCTGAACAAGTTTGCAATTGGGTTTTTTTTTTCTAAGTGCACCATGGGATAGGCCACCCACAACTTCCTATTTATTGGATTCATCAAAATTGACATATCTGCTTCGGTTCAAAAAATAAA
>JAHWFO010081982.1:0-36969 GCA_023313115.1 Rhysida immarginata
TCTAAATAATTACGAACGTTCCGTCCGTAATGAGGTGCAGCACCATCTTGCTGAAACCAAACGTGCTCCAAGTTATCGCCAGCAATCTCCCTTATTGCTGGAATTATTTCATTTCGAAGCATGTTTTCATACCTTTGAGCAGTAAGATTACCATCGATAAAGAATGGCCCAATCAAATGATTATTTATTATTCCAGCCCAAACGTTTAATTTCTGTGGATATTGGGTTTTGCTCTCTCGCATCCAATGAGGATTCTCGTCTGCCTAATACCTGCAATTATGCCGATTACAAGTACCATTCAAATTGAAATGTTGCTTCATCTGAGAATACAATGTTGTGAAGAAAGTCTGGATCTTGATCTATTCTAAGCATCATGTCCTCACAAAATTCTAAACGTCGGTCGAGATCATCTTCATTTATGTCATGAACAAGTGTCATTTTGTAAGGATGCAATTTATTACTTTTCAAAATCCTGCAGACTGAAGATGTACCAATTTCTTGAGCTTGGGCAGTTCTACGAAGACTACTGTGAGGATTTTCCGTAAATGATAATAAAACATTCTTCGTTTGTTGCTGACTTTGGTCTTCCTAATTTAGCTCGATCTTTCACAGAGCCTGTAGCTTCAAATCTTCTAACCGTTCTCTCCACAGTCGATTTGGAGATAGGATCCATTCCAATTCGAAAAGTATCATTGAAAATATCTCTTGCTTCCGAATATGACCTTTTCCTATCACCCCAGCCTACCATCATCAGTAATGATATTCTTTCTTGTTCATTAAGATGAGCCATTCTGAAAGAAAAAACACTTTTTCAAGTCAAATTTTTCTTTACAGATGAAGGTTCATCTGCTTGAATCAACTTAAACAGTTGAACTAATGTGTCATTTAAAAAGTACCTACCAAATGGATGAAGCACAAAAAAATCACAACAAAAATAGTCCACTTTTTGTTTACGTATTTATTAATAAAGGGAAGAATTTGTTTACAAGCGGAAAGAATAAGAAAGAGTAATTTGACGGATTTTATTATGTTAATTTAAACGATGATATTTGCATTTTGTAAAATGAAAATACGTACTATCATTGTTAGATTTTTTTCACATATCTTATTTTCCATGATAACAAAACCATCCATCAAGAATTAAACAATGTTACAATATTGCATTAAAATACTGTATTGAGTATGTTAATTATTTTAATTGTTTTAAATATTTTCATTGAAAAAATTGATTTCCTCTTAATTATACCCCCGGGGGGTGGGTGAGGGTGGAAATTTTTATGGTACTGAATACAGTTTTACACGTAGAATCTGAATCTGCAATAAAAAATGGGCAAGATTTCAAAGTTGCCCCCCCCCCCCCCGCTCCACCCCCGGGGATGGGGGTGGGGGGTCGTGTTTGATGTCATTCGATAGATTTTTGAAAAATATTGAACACGTGTTTTTCAGTTTTTCGACCGATGTAAATTTCGCGAAATATTCGACCGTCCCGCTTCTTTTGGCACACCCTGTATGCTTTTTTACCTTCCTTTCTCTTTTCTCTAATTATTTTTACATTTTTCTTTCCTGATCCTAGTTTGTACAGCACTATCTTCATCAATATAAATCCTAGTTCCCTTTAAATTCTTCTTCTCCATAAAAAGTGTGTCTTTTTTTTCTATTTCTTAATTTCATCACCAATTTCGTCAATTGGTCTTGTTCCATATCTTTTTTCTTTTCCTGCTCTATATATATCCTCAATTGATATTAATTTCCATCCAAAGTATTTTTCCATCATTCCATTTACCTTCTCTTCTAACTTCTCCCCTGTTTCTCTCTCTTCCTCTTCTAAACCTTTAATCACCACATTGTCTCTTCGACTTTTACTTTCCAAATCTTCTATCTGCCTCTCATATTCCTTCATTTTTGATTTCATCTTATTCAATTCCTCCATTACTTCTTCTCTCTATTTTTTATTTTCTATTTTATCAAGTCTTATCATCTCCTTCACTTCCTGTATTTCTTCTCTGATCAATTCATTTTCTCTTCTATTGGACCGCACAATTTCCAAAATTTCCTCTATTTTTTTTCTATATTATTATTCTCTTCTCCGTCTGCCTCTTCTTCCGTTCTATTTCTTTTCTCTCTCGGTTCCTTTTCTGGCGTTCTCACCGTCAAATTCGAGCTTTTAAAAGCTTCCTCCCCACTCCTCTTTTGTTTAATGAACTCAGAGACTTTCAATAGAGACACATGCCATTTCATTATTTTCCCATAGAAAATATGTAATATGCTGTTATTAGGCGCCCTCTGAACCACAGATGAAGAGAAACAGATGGGAAACTCTACCACGTGATTAGAAATCACTACATCATTTTTCAAAATTACTTTCGTGGCGCTAGTGAGGACACCATTTTGAAAATAATAAATAAAATAATAATGTAGTTTATGTAATAATTCTTATATAAAGTTAAAACACATAAATTTGTTTTCAAAAATAAAAAAATGTTTTATATAAATGAAAATTGTCTTGTTGACTTTTCACGTGATCACTCATGTGAAGCACCCACGTTTATATTAGCTCGCCATTGCTCGTGTTGATCCGAGACCATCAATATGAAATCATGGTAATGGAATAATAATTTCATCTTTTCATCCCAATGATAGTCCACCTTGCATAGTAGAACCGGTTTTCAAAGTTTTTAATAAATTGAATTAAATTATTAAAAGAATTCCGATGAAAAAAACGTTAAGCAACGTATTTATCTGACGTCATATATGACTTGCCTCTCCAACAATCCATTTGCGGGAAAAAGACGTAATTATGACGAAACCAACAGTAGCGCCGCGAAGCCAGGAGTGTTTTTAAGGAAAATTTCATTGGTTGACTTTCGTCACGTGATCTCAGTAGAGTTTCCCTTGTGCGCGCTATGCACATTCGGCAACTCTACAGACTTGGGCTCTGTGGGCGGGGCTTCACCTATGACGTGTCATTTTCTAAACGGTTGCTTAATATCTGATCACTAGGCAAATAAAAGCTTTCAGAGAATCTTAGTCGGAAAAACACTGATATGTTTCTTTAATAAATACAGAAATACGATTTGATCTTACATCTCAATTCATCCTAATATATTTTGATTCTAATTTTGGTCTAACAATTGTAAGTTAACATAATTGATACGAGATGGCGCAATCAGAAAATTCTTATAGCAGCTGAAGATAGGTTAAATACAAGGTAATTGAAGAGACAGGTTAATTGGGTTATATTAGGTTTTAAATTATCATTATTTCGAAAAATAAAGTCTTCTGAAACACAAAAAAAAAAACAGTCTAGCAAGTGAGATCAAGAAGGTTCGGGCATTTGAGAGTCATGATTCCATTACGTATTTCTTGAATACTGTGTGCAGATTAGCATCGTTTTTTAATGTATTTGATATACAGGGTGTAAATGGACGACGTTTCACAAATTTAAGGATATGTAGAGGATGAAACTCTGAGCAAAAAAGTCTAGTCGTGTTTTTCGATCTGTAGCTCCGTTAAAAAGTTGTAGCGCTTTAAAGTTCAGTATCGGTAAGGAATATCGGTATCGGTATCGGCCAAGGGTGATTCTAAAAGGTCGTGACTAAATGAAAAGGCAGGCAGAGGGTGAAATTCTGAGTAAAAAAGTCTAGTCGCGTTTTTCGACCTGATTTTTAACGCTAAGTTTAAAATTACGCAGCGTCTGTACCAAGATATATTTCCGGAAGTGACGTCACGAAACTTTAAAGTGCTATAACTTTTTAACGGAGCCTCAGACAAAAAACGCGACTAGACTTTTTTGCTCAGAGTTTCATCCTCTACATATCCTTAAGTTTGTGAAACGTCGTCCATTTACATCCAGTATTTTATAAGTGACCTTGCGGTTTTAACGATTTTAATTAAAATAATTTTTAGATTTTACTACATTTGTAATGACAGGAGAATAAATTACAGATTAGAATGCATAAAGTAAAATCATTAGAAGAAAATATCTCAATTACTTAAGAAAAAGCGTTGGCACTCTCCATTGAGAGGATGGGTTATTGGGCAGAAGCTTGAAAAAATTTATTTTCTTGGACGAATAAAAGAAAAACTTGAAATTTGCAAAAAACGGGGATTAATACTCATTATGAAAACTAATGAGTCGGGAGATCACTAGATATCTCAAGTTACTTTGCATCATTGGACGGTACATATACTGTACAAATATGAAATATGACATACACAGTTAGAAAACATTATAGAACAAACATATTTACAGAGAGCACAAAATTCGAATGTATTTAAAACGGTAAAATAAGAGAAAACAAACCTGAACAAGATAAAGAAGTGCTAAAAGATATAAAAATGCAAACAAAATCAAAATCCGTGTGAAAACTAACGAAGTAAGTTGGAGGAAATGAAGAAACAGAAAACAGAATAAGATTATCTAAACGCAACTAAGTATATAGAATAAAGAAATAAATTCATTAAGTTTTTTAATTGTAAATTGTGTTTTATGTAAGCTTACATTTTGTTACTTTATGTATTAACTATTTTTTGTATATTTTCATTTTTACTTTTTACATCTTGCATTTACTGCTTATTTATTCTCAGTATTATCAAGAACATATGAAGGGGGGGGGGGGGAGAACATTTAATCTCCCCCCCCTCATCATCCATACCTGGTATTATCATAGCCTACATGATAAGAGATCTCTTATCATGTACGCTATGGTATTATTTAATACTGAAGAAACATATAAAATAATTTTTTGAAAATAAAAGTCAACGAAAGGGGAATCGAACCTAGCTACACAGAAGATAGTCAAAACCGTTAACCACTTTCCTATCGGGAGCCTCAACAAACGCGTCTTTATTAAATTTATAAGCTTTCAAATGCTATTTTTACTACGTAACTTGCGACTTGTGTCTTGGCATAGGTGAAGCCCCGCCCAGTGAGCCCAAGTCTGTAGAGTTGCCGAAAGTGCTGCGGGCTATAGGGAGTTCCCCCTCTGTTTCTTATTCCTCCGTGCTCTTCTTCTTCTTCTTCTTCTTACACAGCCTTCATCCCTCTTTAGTAACGGGGACTAGCTGATTTGTATAGAAAGGTTAGACAGTCAGTAAGATGCCACTAATAAACAATCAAACGCTAGTTAAAGGGCCAATTATTCTTCCAAATAAACCAGTTCCTTTCAGATAGTATATAAGAAGTCGCATTATAACTCGTTTGAGACTATTTTTCATAAACGTTGAAAGAAGAATATTTTCCAATGACGCTTCAACACCGTGTCTTCTAAGGCTACCCACAAATAGTTCTCTTTTCTCCCGATAGATGGGGCAATCAAGAATAACGTGCTTCACAGTCTCTTCCTCACCACACGGACACTTATTTGTTTGAAATATATTTATTTTGTGAAGAAAACTATATAGAGGCACGTGACCACTTCTTAATCTAAAAAGTGTCGTTCTTTGAATTGAAGACAACCAGCTAGGGGCAAGTAGCTTTGCGCTAACAATGTTAGGGAATAATGCCTTATAGTGAGCACCTCTGGTTTCCGTGGCCCAGCTCTCATTCCATAGCTTTAAGGCACATTTCCGTGTAAGTTTTGCAAGAACTTTGGAGTCAATACAGGTAGAAATAAAAGGTTTTATCCCCACCCTACCCCAGTAAGCTAATTTATCTGCCATTTCATTCCCTCTAATTCCTCTGTGTCCAGGGATCCATATAAATTGGACACAGTAACCACTCGAGTAAAGATAATAAATGAGCTCTATAACATAACCCAGCATTTCTCTAAAGAACCACCTGTCACTAAATAAGGCGTTGCAAATAGAAGCAATCCCACTCTTAGAGTCCGATAGTATCAAATATTTACCAACAGGGGCCGACGAAACCAATACTAAAGACTTATAAATGGCTATAAGCTCCAGCTGATAGGAACTGACAGCCGGGAAAATCTTCATTGAGATTATATTCTGGTTCCTAGCATAAACTCCAATACCTCCACAGTCACTAGAAGGAGATAACGAAGCATCCGAATAAATTTTCTAGAAGTCCGAAAAATACTCCCTTAAATAGTCGTTAAACTGAGCATTACTAATTTCATTTATCGGAGATGAAATAAGCCAGTCTGAGGGAACATTAATAGCATCAATAGTATCATTAGTCCATTTATGTTTGATTATTTTAAATTCACCTATCCTTAGATGGCCGCAATCAAATTTCCTCAGTAAATGAGAAGCGAGGTTACGTAGACGTGTCGATTTTAACGTAGACAAACAACAGTCTACGAGGGAATCCCCTTCTGCTGATCTATAGGAAGATTGACAGAGCGAGAACAATTGGTTAATTACACTTATTTCCCATCTAAGAGAGGGTGGTAGAAGACCTGCCTCGATATAAAGTAAAGGGCACGGAGACGATCTGGTGGCACGGAGGCATCCTCTTAGTAATTTCCTTTCCTCAATCTCTAATGGGGACACACTAGAACATGAGGCAATCAAGAGGAATAACGCCGAAAGATCTATTGCTTTGATGATTGAACTGGTTAGGATAACAACTTCACCCCAGGGGGGACCCCACTTCGCTTTTTTAACCAAATTAAGGCGAGCAAAACCTTTCATAATTTTACCCCTCAGTGCTGCAACGTGCTTCTTCCAATTCAACCTGTTATCTATAGTAACCCCAAGAAATTTATGTACATTCCTATAAGGAAGTCTGGTTCCCTGCAGAAAAAAGGTTAAGCAAGGGGGGACGTCCACCTTTAACAATGCTCATTACTACTGATTTATCCGGGGAGAAAGAGATGCAATTATTTTTTCCCCATATCTTAAGGTGATCACATACCTCTTGCAGAGTTTCCCGAACTTCTGGTACTGATTTGCTTGCAAAGCAAAAAGCAATGTCATCAGCAAAGATGCTTCTACCTATGTTCAACGGAAGTGACGAAAAAATGTCTCTTGTGAAAATGTTAAAAAGCGTAGGACTTAAAATCGACCCCTGGGGAAGGCCTTTTCTCATGACTGTCCAAGAGGAACCACCAGGGTACCGTATCCCAACTTGTCTATTCTTAAGAAAAGCATTTATCCAAGTTCCCAGTCTCTTTGGAACTCGTATATCAATTAATTTATTCGAGAGTATTTCATGAGATACTGAATCAAAGGCCTTATTTATGTCCAAAAAAACAATTCCGATACATTCATTTTTCTCTTTTGCAAGAAGAATATCGTCCACTAAACGAATGACAGAAAAAATGTGATTTCGTCCCTTCCGAAATCCTAGACAAAACTCCGAAAGTAACTGATTGGATTCCAGGTAATGTTGTAATCTGTTATTCACTAAACGTTCCATAACTTTGATCATACATGATGTCAAAGCTATTGGGCTGTAACTAGATGACAACGAGGGTGACTTATTTGGCTTAAGAACCGGATGAATCAGAGATCTTTTCCATTTACCTGGTATAATTCCTGTCTCCCAGGAAGAGTTGAAGGCAACCAACAAACAATTAAGCTGGTGCAAACTAAATTTCCCAATAGTGGGATTTAGAAGTCCATCAGGACCCGGCGCAGTTCGCTTTTTCCTGATAGCTGCTAATAAAGCAGGGATAGTAAAGGATAACTCCCATTGAGTGATGGCAGATGACGACTCAAAGTCTGCCAGAAAATGTTTTGGCAAGGAGGAGTCCACAACGTAATGTAGAATAGCTTCAGCGGAGGCTTTAGGATCCATAAAAGAGCCTTTACCATCATCAATCAACGGAACTGAAGAAGGGAGGCGTTTTTGAAAAATTTTCAGGATCTTCCAAATATTTCCCGGCTCATTTCTCTGTATGAGCGCTTTCCAGAAATTCCTTCTATGCTTGTTTAGTGTCTTTTTACATATAGCCTTCATCCTTTTAGATTTTACCAGCACTCCAGACATCTGCATTTCTTAAAAATCCTTTTTGCTTTATTTCTCTGTTCTATCGCTTCTTCACACTCCTGACACCACCATACTGGCCTTGGGGGCAAAGATTTCTTCTCTGAAGATTGCTGATGTAACTTAGCCTGATAAGCTATAAGAAGATCCATTATATCACGGTTCCGCGATGGCCCAAAAAGTGGGTCCTCAGGGGGAACAACGTTCGATTCCGAAAAACAAGCATTTCCATCTCCAAGAGTGGGTTTAACCAAAGGATTATGATGACCCCCAACAGAGCTCAGCAAACGAATCGGAAGATGATCACTTCCATAATCCCCTGGAGTAGTTTCTAAATAAGTTAGAAAGGGACAATCCGATGACACCAGAACTAAATCTAAATTAGAAGAGGACCAGTACAGCCTGGCGGCGAATAAGTATGCTCTGAAGTATACAAAATATTGAAGTTATACTTCAGTTGCAGCTCTTCCAAATAGCGACCATTTAAATTATAGTTTAAACACCCCCAAGCAGGACTTTTAGCATTGAAGTCACCAATTATAATGTAGGGCGGGGAAAACGAACTAACAAGACTCTCCCACTTATCTTTTGTTAAATACCCTGGAATGTAAATACAGTAAATGTGTAACCAGACTTCCTGAAAAAAGTGACTAATTCAATAATTGCGACACCATCATTATGGCCCAAATAGTTTATAAAATGAGGAATACCCGATTTTACTACTACTAAATTACCGCCACCATGTCTTTCTCTATTATTTACATAAACTCTTGATTTAGGAAAATTAACTACAGTATTATCATTTAGAAAAGTTTCACACAAAGACATAATATTTGATTTCCTTTGTAAAAGAACAGCATCCTCCCAATTTGCCGTCAAACCCCTAACGTTCCAATGAAGGATACTAAGGTTATTTTTATTAAGTTGTGACATTTAGATCGAGGGCGGAGGAAAACCTTTCCACCAACTAGTAGTGTCTACCAGCCAGGAAGGCGTATGTGACATACGCGATTTCATTAGCGAGAGGGTATCTTCGATACTCTTTGGCTCGTACTGGTTTTTTGTAACTTCTAAAAGAGACGTTATAAACAACTTTAAACAATGCCCCCCTAACTCTTCAGCTTTTAGAATGCCTGAATCAGTGCCTACTATCGAGAGATGATCAGCCTGTTGGAAAGATTCTTTGTTTTGAGATAATATACCCTTTTGCTCTATCAACCCGTTACCCGTATCCACTGTTGACACTGGAGCAGCAAAAGAAGGAGACTCTGACCACTCAGTGTTTGAAGCAAGAAATGTGTCAAAACCTGACGACTGTCTTATCGGGGAATGGTAAGAAAAAATTGGAGACAACTCTTCCCTCCCACAAGTAGTACATGCTATTTTAACCGAATTTTCATGGATGTTGTTGATATTGGATTCTTCTAATAAAGAATTACTTGCAAGGTGATATGATTAAGAAGTGCCTTGAGAATTTTGCGCAGCACCAGTCATAGGAGTTTTAACCGAAGTCGCGGAAGCATAGGATTGGTGCATAGGAATCGACGCTCCTAATTCCATATCAGTAAGACGTTTTGCCTCATAATACGAGATGTATATCAAAACCATTTTACTTCTAATCAGAGACTCATATTTAAAACGGTCACAGCCTTTATAATAAGAGGAATGATTTCCATTACAGTTTGTGCATATAAATTGGGCAGATGTACACACAGCTCTTAAATGTTCTGGTGATAGACATTTCGAACATAATTGCTTACTAGTACACCGCTGACTTGAATGCCCTAATTTATGACAAAGAAAACATTGCATTGGTCTAGGAGGAGGTCGTGAAACTGGAAAAGACTCATTTTCAAATTTTATTCTTTCAGGGGGAGTTGGTACATCAAAGTATATCAAAAGTTTATCGAAAAGAGCACCTTCATAAGGAGGGGCAAATTGCCTTATGCCTGTAATTATATTTCCAACATCTGCACTTACTTGCAGCTCTTCTAATGTTACAGTTCTTCGGATACCATATATGAAGCCCACTGATGAAGTTAAGAAGTTAGGTATTTCATAAGACAACTGAAATACACCAATATTTGTGAATCTCAGGCAAGATTTAGCTTTGTTTTTTGACTCAAATTTTACCAGAAACTTTCCGGATCTTAATTTTGTTACTATCGGCGAAAAACCAATTAACGATGATAAAGTGCGACGAAATAAACCAGGAGATATATCATTTGATTGTGTATTAGGAGCTTTATCAGAGTTCGCTTCTACAGAAGCTGAATCTAACACTTCTGTACGGGCCACGGAAACCAGGAGCCAAGGTCGAGCAGCTTGCTCAATCTTTCTCTCAAGAATTTGCCTCGCTTGGGATAAATTTGATTTTGTATTACTTGAAATATTTGACATAGTAGGGGCGGATTCATTAACAGAAGGACTGCTCCCAGTAAGGTCAAGATCCATTTGTAAACTATTCAGAGCTAATGTTGATGATGACGACGACAGCAGGGGTTCAGAAACTTTGTTCTTCGACTTTTCTTTTTTATCTGTGGGAAATTTTTTCCCCAATCTTTTCTTTATGTTGTTTTTAATTTTTGCCGAAATAGATGGCTGCTCCAGTATATATTTAATAAGAGAGGAGTCAGGAAAACTTTCTAACTCATCCTCAACCAAGTTTGGATAAAGAGCCGAATTTTTTACTCTTTTGTCTGGAAAAGAATAGTCACCAACAAGTTTGCTTTTCCCTCCCGTTCTCCCTTCCGAGGAGGACCGAGGGCCGCGCGTGGGGGGAGGGTCCCCCATCGCGGGCGTCAACAAGACTATCTATAGCCTATATAAAGATATTCAGTCTCTATAACGTCAAGTAAGTATACTTAAAAATTTTATGTTAATCTGATTATTCTAATAATCCTTAACAATACTACTTAAATAACGCTAAAGCACAATACTCTAAAAGTTTAAGGATATAATAGTTTGTAGTAATTAAAAAGCTAAGATCCCGATGACAGCTGCTGCGGAGCTCAGGCCTGAATGAGAATCCTCCTTGTGATATTGTCTTTATTGTTAAACAATTTGAAGAGAAATGGAAACAAATTCGAACATCTTGACACATGGATTCACAAGAACTCCTCCGTGCTCTGAACATTTGCAGTGAAACACTCAGGCCATCCATGAATGACGCAAATAGTAACATTGGGCGCAAGGCATTACTGACGTCACAGTAAAACCTTGGCGTGTCCAGATAAATTTCCGATTTCGATTGTTAGACATTGTTGCACAGTTTTTTTCAGTTTAACATTTTTTTACTTATGTTTTTAATTTTAAAATTATTTTCTGGACATCTCATATTTAAACAGAAACGGCAAAAAACATTTTAAATTTCAAGCAATTTTATTTTGTGTTGAAAATAATTTTCACAAAAGTACAAACTCATCTGTTCCTGTTAAAACTTAAATTGCTAAATAGATTTTAAATAATAGTTAATAAATAAAAATGAAAAATAAAATAAAAATTAACAAATAACAAAATAATAATAAATAATGAGTAAAATAAAAATAAAACTATAAAATCAAAATAAAACTATAAAATCAAATAAAAAGCTGACGTTTCGGATAGAGACTATCATTTATCAAAGCCAAAAGGATAATTCTCTAAAGGCAATTAGAATATTAGAGAATTATCCTGAAGTTATGAAAAAAGTACGACAATCGACAATCGAACAGTGAAGTGTACATTTGTTAGGATGGGACGAAAGCAGCGCTTTCACAAAGCTCATCCAACCAGAATAAACTCCAAATGAAATACACTGAGGTAGTCAAGAAGCCTAACCAACCCAAGCGGTCTTCCATATTATACAAAAAAGAAAATAAGATTGACGATTGTCAGAAACAAAAAACAAACGAAATAAAAAATACAAGGAGAAAGAAGATTATCACATCTTCCAGTAGTCTGGGAAAGAGACGTTGCTAATATCTTCAAAATTGATGTCAAGAACGTGCCTCGGTTTACGATACTTCGTATGCCTCTTCATATTCAATGAGTTCTTCAGTATCCCTTTCACAAGCTTATTGTCGTGAGTCTTCATCTTCTGTATCATAATCAAAAGGAGATCTGTATAAACTTTCCGATATGGGCCATGTTTAAATCCAAGTGGATGGATTGATTTTTCACCATCCTTCTGTCCAGCTGGGCAATGGTCCTCAGGGTAACATTCTGGAATGACTGTAGTTCACTCCATCTGGTTTTACAGATAGTCGCCCACGCAGGCATGCCATAGAGGAGTATGGTCTGGATAATCGATTTGTACAGAAGTAGCTTGTTGTCAATGCTGAGGGCGGTGTTGCGACCCATGAGAGCTATGATACTGTACTTAGCCCTCTTCGCTTTATTCAGAGCATAGGACATATGCTGGTTCCATGAGAATCTTGAGTCAATGATAACTCCCAGATACTTGTAGTTGTCCACCCAGTCCAGTTTCTTATTGAACAGAACAAGAGAATCTGGGGGATGCTTGAGCTTCCTATTGGGGTACAAAGCCTTGCACTTTCCGACGTTAAGGTTCAACTTCCAGCAGTTAAACCAGTCTTCGAACTGCTTCAAGGCGCACTGCAGCCGAAAGATAACGTGAGCCGGCTGGTGTGCCCATGTCATAATGGCAGTGTCATCCGCATAAAAATACAGATTACAATTATCGGGTTTCGGAAAATCATGTACAAAGTAATTAAATAGCACAGGCCCGAGGACAGAACCCTGAGGGACACCGGCCTTTACAACACGGGGTGTGGAAATATCTTCTCCAACTTTGGCTTGATAGGATCTGCCGTCAAGAAAGGATTTCACCATCAAAATCAAATCGGCAGGGAACCCGTCTCTGATCATTTTGTAGACAAGGCCCTCATGCCACACTTGGTCAAAAGCTTTACTGACATCGAGAAATACCACCCCACAGTACCTGGATAGGTTCAGCGGGGAACTCAGGTCTTCAACGAGCCTCCATATCTGCATCGGACAAGAGTGGGCAGCACGAAAGCCAAACTGCTCTTCCCGAAAAAGGTCATTTGCTAGACAGTGATCTTGGAACCTGACGAGGATCGTTCTCTCCAACACCTTGGACATCGTGGGTAGCAGGCTAATAGGTCGGTAACTCACCGGAATTGCAGGATATTGCCCCTGCTTGGGGATACTCAACACAATAGATTTCTTCCAAGCCATAGGGAAATAAGGAAATTTCCAGCAGTCGCTAATGATATTGGTGAGAAAGTCAATAAGGTTCTTTGGGAGATTCATAAGGGCGTTATTACCCACCTTGTCTTTCCCTGGAGCCTTCTTTTTTTAGGTTTACTTAGGAAAAAACCTGGCGATCTCTCCAGCCTCAATGTTGTACTTCGTTAAATGCTGTGGGACTTCATCAAAGTTGACAATACCTTCTTCCACACGCTGAGACATGATCTGGCTCTCGGGCTTATCGTTGGTAGGAGTAACAAACTGCATTTCCAGTTAATCTGCAATGACTTGGGCTTTGTCTTGATCAGTTTGGACATAGTCACCTTGTGGAGTACGTAGTGGAGGAAGCGTATCATTCTTCCTCTTCTGTAAAGCTCTGACCATACTGCAAATAGAATTGTCGCAAGCCGACAAGCTTTTGAGTTTTTCATTCCATCTAGTGTCGCGAAGCTCTTTTATATCCTCTTGGACTCTTCGCACTAGCCTGTTATACTTGGTTTTGAGCCAAGGTTCACGATAGCGTTGCCATAATCTACGAGTCCTGTTTCTTTCAGAAATTAGGCGTTGGATTCCAGGAGTGAGTTGGATTCGATGAGGAGGTTTATTCTCTGATGGATACTTACTAGCTTCTATGGCACTGTTAATACATCTGGTGATGTCTTCAACACGTTGATTGATGTCCTATGTACAGTAAGCAACGTCGGGATGGCAGCCATATTCCTTAAGAATATCTTTGTAGAGCTTCCAGTCTTGATGACGTATCAGTTCCTCTCGAAATTTATGTCGACATTGTCAAAGTTCAACGCCACAGGCTTGTGGTCAGAAGAAAGATCATTAATCGTGAAGATATTGTACGGTTTGAAGAAACCCTTCAAGAGCGAGATGTCCAAAACGTCACTACTAGGGGAGTGGTCACAGTAGTAGGTGTCCTCCACAGGTCCAGCAGCGATGATATCATCTCTACCTTGTATGTACCTATAGACAATCATGCCATTGTAATTTTGCGTTCTGAAGTTCCAGCTTGGGTGTTTGGCATTTAGGTCACCAGCCAGGACGACTGGAAAGTCACCACTGAAGAGTTCATCAAGCTCGCTAACGTCAAGATAATGTTTAGGTGAATTGTAGAGCGCCACGGCCTTCACTTCACCACAGTAGACGTCATTGATAATGATAGAGGCCGATTCCATACCTAGAGACTAATTCTTGGTGTTGAATTCCCTTCTTAATGATGACAGCAACGCTCCCAGAAGCACATCCTGCAGCATTTGAAGCCATTCGATCCTTACGGTACACACAATAGCCAGGTAGCTTGAAGTTTTGGCTTGGTTTGAAATGAGTTTCACAAAGGAAAGCAACGTCGATGTCTTGCTTGAACAGAAAATTGTGAAACTCGATACGCTTTCGGGGAATGCCCCTAGCGTTCCATATCACGCACCGAAGTCACCTTTGTTGATTACAGTATAACGTTGTGCAGCCATACTAATATTAGTTGGTCGTAAGGAGCCCACTCAACAGTGGGAAACTTTTGCCTATATTAGAAAACAGATGAAAGATACGTCCTAATTGCTTATACATACCTGGTAGGTCGTTGATGTTGAGGCCTTTATCTTCCGGCGTATACACAGCAGCAGCAAAGGATTTGCCTACTGTCACTTTAGAACTAGGCATCCTTTGAACTTGAGGGTATTTTGGACATTTCGTGTAACTTGAAGTGTGCTGTCCACCACATCTGATGCACTTTGGGGGGTCTTGTCCTTTGATCCTGGGGCAATCTCTTGACTGGTGCCCCTCAGCACATTTATTACAACGAGGATCTTCCGTGCAGCCCATGGACACGTCTCCGAAGCGCAGGCAGTTGTAGCACTGTAGTGGCTTCTTGTTCCCTCGAAAGGCCTCCACTGTTACTGCAAGCGGCTCAATACGTGTTATGTTTTTCAATGACTGGTTGTATTCGGAGTTCGGGAGCAGAACCAAAACCATCGGCATATCAATGGATCCTGTGGCTTTCCTCAAGCGAATTAATTTTTCCGGGAAGTAGTTGGCTCTTTTTAGGTCTTCTTGGAAGTCATCGAGGTCGTACGTAATATCCACATTACGTATCACGTATTTCAAGACCTTCTCCGACTTCAGTTGATGATGCTGAATTTTTAAGATATTATCAGACATAATTCCAGAGACTAACCTGTTGTGCGTTTCTTCGTCTTCACATTTAACTTTGACGGTTTCAGCTCTGCCCGTATGAACGGTGATCTTTTCCACTGGAACATGCTTCTCGAGCTCAGTTAAAATCGTCTTAAACGGGACGCCGTGAGTCCGCACGATAATCGGCGGTACATACCTCTTCGTGATTCTATGGTCTTCATTAGCCCAGCGACCTTATCCATTCTTAAGATTCCTCATTCTAGACGCGCTGACGACTTCTTCGTTTACTCTGGAGACGGTCTTTAGGTTATTGATCCTCGTACCTTTTCTGAATTTTTTATTAGTGACACCAATCCAGGGACTGTCAGATTGACTTCTCTTACAGCCACCGTTTGTCAAACAGTCACTATTTTCTATTGTATCCATAGACTCCATACTATTAGAAGAGGAAATAGTTTTTAGGACATTACTTACCTTGCTGTTATCAACTGGATTATCTTCCATGGAGTTTCTTGCCTTCGGAGTTCCGGAGCATTTCCCAAAGGCTTCCTTAAGTTCGCTTATCTTGTCAATAACATCTCTACGAGAGTCCTTAATTTCCTTATTGATACCTTCGAACTTCTCCTCAAAACTTTTGTGTAGGGATTCGACTTTTTCCTCCAGTGCACTATACTTTGCATTTATTTCATCCCGGGGGGCTTCTAACATTTCGTTGAACACTAGGTCAAATGCAGCAAACCTAGCATCCAAGCAGGCATCCCGGTAGGGAACAGTAAGACGGTATTGGCTGAAAAAGCAGAAGAGGAATTTGAAGACGTGATGGGATAGGCCAGGAAGGAGGACAAATAGGAGGTAATAGGAGGGCGACGAAAAATAATGCAATAGGATAACACATACAAAATTAAAATTATAAAAAAAAGTTTAAGAATGATAGGGTGTCTAGCAAAACGATTTTGTAAAATCCCCTGGGGGAAAAAAAAAATTATCTCTGAAAAAATCCTTGACCGTTCCCGGTTACACAATTATTTCGCCAAAGCCCGGTCGCTAGTCACCCTGTAAAATAGTATCGCATAATAAAAAAGTCACTAAAATAAAAGAGTACAGATAGCCTATGAAAAAAAGAGTACAGGGACGGACACAAAATGAACATAGGAGTAGAGAGATATGACAGAACATTAAAACTGAGACAAGATAAAAAAAAAAAGATAAAGAAAGAAAGAAGAAGAAAAAAGAAAAAAAGGCCCAGAGAGCCTGCGACAAATTAGGGAATAGCTGAAGTTGAAGAGGAATATGGGAAAGGTAATGAGGGAATGGTGCCTTTGCTAAGGTTAATGCCATTAGGGGTGAGGGAATTAAATTTCCAAATAAGAAAAGACTCGAATTGCTTTCTTTCTTTTTTGTTATGGAAGTTACTACGAAGAATATAAATGCTGATGGCCTGTAAAGAGTGACCAGGGGAATTAAAGTGTTTAGCGACAGGGGTGTCAGCATTGCTAAGAATATCAAACTTATGCCCGGCAAATCTGGAGCGTATGGTATTGCCTGTCTCTCCAACGTACTGTTTCTGACATACCATACGCTCCAGATTTGCCGGGCATAAGCTTGATATTCTTAGCAATGCTGACACCCCTGTCGCTAAACACTTTAATTCCCCTGGTCACTCTTTATAGGCCATCAGCATTTATATTCTTCGTAGTAACTTCGATAACAAAAAAGACAGAAAGCAATTCGAGTCTTTCCTTATTTGGAAATTTAATTCCCTCACCCCTAATGGCATTAACCCATTAACCCCTGAAACTTTTTTTTCTAATTTAAATCTTTTTTTTATGTTTAATTTATTGCTTGGTTGTTATTAAATAGGAAAAGGCAGAAAATTTCTCCCCCATATCATTTATAGTTGATTTATAAGGTGTCCTTTTAAAAGGACAGTAGGAGTATAGACTGCTATCAAATGAGAAAATTCAAAAATTTAACTAGACACTTTTTTATTGGAAATGATTCATAAAAAATGCACAATAATGAAAATATAATGAACAAACATACGAAGCACTTGGTAATTATTAAAAAATCATGGACTTATTTTGTATGATAATCTAAAAAACATGCTTTTGGATGAAGTCCAATTTGGCACTTTTGACATTTGAAGTTTATTTTTTTATAGCAGATACCACAACGTGTTTGTATTTCTTGGTATTCAACTAGGTGATCTAGTCTATCATATTTCGAGTGGTCATGCAAATTAGCAGGATGTTTTGAATGTCCTCTCTTAGTCACCCGTTTGTGTTTTTCTAAGAGTTCTGTCGCAACTGATCTTCTAAAAGTCAGCTGGTCCATTTTCCCTCCATTATTCCTGTGGAGATGCCAAGAATTTTGGATAGCCATGTCAATGCAGTGACTAAACAATGGAAAATACCATTTTTTCCCCACGGATAGTAATGCTTGCATTCATGGCACCCAAAGTATGGTACCATAGCTTTATCAACACTATGGTTCTCCTCCACTGGTGCATATACAAGAAACTTCTGATTTAGCTTCTGAAACAACGGTCTCACTTTTGAAAATTTATCATTTTTATCCAGTTTATTGTTATCGTTGCAGTGTAAATTTGACATTATGTATTGAAAATGATCTCTTGATATTGCTGCCGAAATTAGTTTGTTATGAGTGTCATCAGAGTTTTGCCAATACATATGTTTCCAGAATACTGATGAATATCCGTTGAGGATCAAAGTTCCTGTAAAAGCATACACCTCATCTTGAAGTATTTCACCAGGGCGATTATTTTGTTGGGCATACAAATTGCTGAAATGGACGATCTCATCAACAACATCGGAATAAAAAAAAAACTTAAAAATTTCTCTTGGAGAACGGTTGTTTTTGGTAAATTAAACTGCATCCCACCGAGGAAAATTTGGATGAATGTTTTCAACTTTGAACTGGATACTATTAACTTTTTTTACCCTTCTTATAACAATGGATGACAGAGGCACCTCATCATCACTATCCCATTCACCTTCTGTTTGATCCACAAGAACTTCCACCTCACTGAGTAAATGTGCACCCGGTAAATTACTTACGACAACATTGTCTTCTTCACCAGAATATTCATCAGTGTTTGGATCATTTGAATTGATGAAGGGGGGGATAGCAATTCCATCAGCTACATTATCAACACTGTTTTCCAGTTCTTCCAGCAGTTCATGAAGCGTGAGAGGTTTTTTCCGGGAACTAAAACAAAAATTAACCAGCATAGCTTCTCTCGAGTAAAATAGTAGTGAATACTCCTACCGTCCTTTTAAAAGGACAGCAGAATATTTCGACATACAATAGTAAATACAGTCAACAAAAATGGCATCTTTTTACGTGTAAGCGATCTGTAATTTATGTATTGTCTATATCCAGATGAACTTTTAAATCAAATGAAATCTAAGAAAATAAGACAAACCTAAAGATACGATTGTCACTCATTTTCTGTTTCGCAATAACGTGTCTCTCAGAAATGGCTAATAAAAGTGAAACTAACTCTTGGATGATGTAACACCACTAAGGAATCGTTAATACACACGTTTTTAATGATATTTATAGGGCTGCCTTCTCTTGGCAGCGATTTAAAACATTGAACAACGAAAATGAAACCAAAAGTGCAGAGTGTCCTTTTAAAAGGACGGTAGGTGTATATGGGTTAACCTTAGCAAAGGCACTATATCATTAACTATACTATACCATTAATACCATGAATGAAGGTAACTACCATTTTTATTCAAAGCGTGATATGAACACGTTTTCGAAGCGCATTTGCTCCACATTATAGAAAATAACAGTGTTGGGGAGTACTTAATTAGTTTTATTGTGCTTATGTAGATTTTTATGTACAGGTAATTGAAATTTTTTATAAGTACAAGCACTTTAATAATTTGGTTTGAAAACTGAACAGTGTTCAGCTCGTACACTATTTTTAAAATTTGTTTATTTTAAAAAATAGCTAGCAATTTGTTATTTGAGAAAAAAAAATTAAATAACTGTTATAGTTAACGATTCTTTTTATTTAAGGCTTGCAATAATAATTGTTCAGTTGTACATGTACTTTAAGTACATTTTCAATGGTGTACTTGTACTTAAAGTACTTTCATAAACATAGCACTTAGTGCTTGTACACTTAAGTACATTTTGATACTTATCCCCAACACCGAAAAATAATATTCGTAGATGATTAAAAATATAAAAATATAAAAATATAAAATATTATGACTTTATTTTACTTGTTTAGACAACAGTTTGGCTGAACGTTTGTTAACAATGGCACAACAGTCAACATCTGAAGAAAAACAACAAACCTATGTTCCACAGACCAGTCAATGTGAAGATCATAGAACATCTGAACAAAGACAACAAACAAATTTTTCACAGACCAGTCAATGTGAAGATCGTGGATTTGGCAAGTTATATATACTTATTCATTGAATGAAGTGTTTCTTTAGGAAATCATTATCTCTAATTTTATTTTGTTAATTATTCTTTCATAGTCTGGACTGATGGATGGACGGGCCATTTGCTCAGTCTGTATAATGAGTTATTAAAAAAGTTGGCCCCAAAAGACAATTTCCAAGGAACAAAGACATGTGGGCAAAAATTGCTCACATTCTTAACACTGAACATGATATAATTGTAACTGGACTTCAGTGTGAATCGAGGTTTAAGACAGTCAAAAGAAAAAAATCAAGAGAAAAAAAATTAAATCCACCTGTCGACTGTCATTTCAAGAAGAATGGGAAGCAATCGCGAGATGACGACAACATAATGCCAGAAGTTAGATTTGGTGTTGGAGGAATCACGATAAACAAGATTCCTAAAAGTTCAGCTTCAATACCATCAACTTCTGGCAACACAGCTTCAACACCATCAACTTCTGGCAACACAGCTTCAACACCATCAACTTCAGGCAACACAGGACGTCAAGAGATGTGCAATGCCTTGAGCGAGACCCCCAAAGTGAAAAGCAGAAAAACGGATGCAATTGAATCCTACCTGAAGGAACTTGTTGAAATAAAAAAGTTAAGGGAGCAAGAAAGGCAGAAACAACACCAAGAAAAAATGGAACTGTTTAGGCAGTTTTTCGAATTAAAAAAAAATTCGTCTTAAAATTATATAATAATTGACACATAGAAATGAATGTTCAATAAATTTTGATTGACCTGTAAGAATTGTTCATTCTGACTTAAGTTTCTCTTTAATTCTAAAGAAGAATCACATATAATTATTAAATATTTACATTCATTATCACATATAATTTATTAAATATTTACATTCATTGGCTAGGATTGCTACATTAGGTTACATAAGTTACCAACATATTCCTTTTTGATTCACCTAGCTTCTTTAGCTGAGGTTCCGATTCTTCAGCAATTAAGTCCTTTGAAGAGTTGTTTGTGTTTGGATCAATGTAGTCTTCATTAACAAATTCTTCTTCATCATTATCAATGCAGATATTGTGAAGCACACAGCAGGACATAATAAATTTACACATTGTCATGACATGTTTCATTTCTAAATCGATTCTTCAGAATTCCAAAGGTATTTTCAATTAAAACACGTGCAGTGCTTAATTTTGTATTGTATGTTTTTTTGTCTCTCGTCAAATTTCCGTAATCTTTAAATGGAACTAGTAAATATGGCCTTACTGGGGAGGCTGCATCACCAATTATATGACGATGTCTGGCAACTTGTTGAATGCTTTCATAAATAAAAGATGACCGAAACACCTTGGCATCAAGTGTTTTTGAGGGAATCCCTGTAAATGCATCTATAAATTTTCGCTTGTGGTCGCAGATCCCTTGTAAAGTTAATGACACCTGGTCATGTCTGTTGATATATGTTTGTCTAACTTTATTTGCAAGTAGTCTGATGGGTATGTAGCATCCATCAATTGCACCAATAATATCTGGAAATCCAGATATCTATAAAAAGAAAAGTGATCTTAAGTGAATAATAATTATTAACTGGAGATATGTCTCCAAGCATAGGTAATGATTTTTCAATTGAAAAATAGAAGGAAAAATTCTGCGACCCGGATTCGAACCAGGAACCTCGACTATCATGGCTGATGCCTCAACTAATTGGACTATCATGACTCCAGTTAATATTTATTATTCACTTGTGAGTTCATCAACTTTCTGATGGTTTGGAGTGGAAAAATTCTCGATCTACAGGCCAGGTTCCCCACTCCCATTGGGCTTTCAACCGTGACAACTTGGTTGTCTTTAAGACACCTTGAGACAGCTTGGCTGTCCGTGGTGTCTGCGATAGCCCAATTGGTTGAGGCATCGGCCATGATAGTCGAGGTTCCTGGTTCGAATCCGGGTCGCAGAATTTTTCCTTCTATTTTTCAAATGAAAAAGTGATCTTATTTTAACGTTGAAATAAAGATTTTAAAAATGAAAATGTAAAGTTACCTCATAAAATCCCTTAGCAACAGTTTATTGTTCTTATGTACAAGGAAATTTTATTATTTTTGGTGCCAATTCAACTAGAAATTCCATTGTTCGTTTAATCATTAAATGCACTGTTCCTTTGCCCACAAAAAATCTTCCTGCTATATCTCTTATGGAGGACATGTTACCTGCATACCTGTGCAAAATAACAAAACTAGCTATACATTCATGTATAAAGAAAGTAACGTTTCTGTTGTAACAAATTATGGTTTACAATTGGAGACAAAAGTGAAACTTTGCAGTTTGTTTCCATTTGTACCATTGTAAATTAATTTAAAACAAAATTTACATTTAAATATTACACAGTACCATAAGAAAGATATGCGTTTTTCTGCTGATTGACGTGGTAATCCCGGTCCATCTTTTGGCATATATTTGCTATTGTGAAATTCATTGACAAGCTTGTACGCCGAATTTCTCGACATTCTGTCATATTAGTACACATTCTGTTTACTTTTGTGCTTTCATTCCGGAAAATTTTTCATTTATGGCTACTCAGGCTTCTGCAAGTCATAGCGATTTGAACTACTTTTTTAGGCTAAACTTTAAGATTAGATCACTAAGAGCAGACATATGTTTAATTTGTCCCCTTCTGGTGTATTTTCTCTGATTGGCCTAAAACCGTGGTCTTTTCGCTATATAATTGGTCAAAATTCTTTGCATTGTTACTCCAAGCACAATTTTTTCTGTGAAAAAGAGTAAAACTATAAACACTGCATCATCTTTAATATTATATTCAGTCAAGTTCTGTAACTAACCTACGATGCTTGCCTTGTCACTGTCACTGAGAACTGTGTGTGCCAAATCAACACTGTGGCCAAAATGATTTTTTTGGTACACTACAGTGACATAATAATCTTTAGTGGTTTCTTCCATAAATGTTTTCCGTAAAAGTCTATTTATGGAAATCAACCTTGGGATTTCAATAAATGTTTACTTTTCCTTTTGAAACAAATTCCCCAGAACGTCGGCAGGAATAAGAAAGTTTTTTTTTGCTAGAGATTTTGCTCCAGTATTTAGAACGTACTGCTGCTTTGCTTCCATTTCTTCTCTTTGTTTCCAAGAAATAAACTCTGAATGTAAAGTAAACTAATGTTATTACTGAGAATAAAATTCTAAGTAGCTTTATTATGAAAACTTCTATAACTTTGTGAGTGAATTTTAGGTACCAAAAATTTAATTAGAAATTTTTATAGTTACAAATAGCACCACTCAAATTGTGGAAGAGTTCATAAGAAATTAATGAAAATTAAAGTGATAATTAAATCCCTATTAAATACATCCTACAAATTTGAAGTGCTCTTTTTGATGTTAAGATATATTAGAGCAGTCACTTAAAATAAGAATTGTATCTTCCATGGTTTTAAACTCGAGGATCTTTTTGTCTTCAATATAACTATGTTTCTCCACACAATGCTGTCGAAGCTCCGAGAGACTTGAAGTTTCGTGTGAACACCAGGCACACTTTCTTCTTTTTGTAGCGCCAACTGATATACGGTGAATTGAATACATGTGCCTATTCAAATTGCACTTTTTACTGAACTTCTTATCACATATTGCACATGTTGAGAAAGACTTGATAGGCGCCATATCGGGGATAACGAGGTTCTCGACTTGACTATGCGATTCGAGACGCGACATCAAAGATCATGAACGATGACATCGCGATGCGACGCCACGTTCTTCAGGCTCTTCCGTGACGTGTTTTGTGAGCGTTTGAACGACCAATCACAGCTAGGAGCATTCCTTTCGCAACCGCTTCGTCTTTACATCACGACGTTGGACACAAAATTTTGCAGCACACCGCTGACCAGATATGCCTTAGTAAAACAATCTGACAAGTTCTATGATGGTTTTCGCTCGTCGATTTGATCATTGCTAAACTTTGAACATCTAGCGAAACTTATAATCGAAACTATGACGTCGTCGTCGTCGTTTCAGCGCCATCTGAACATATCCAATGAAACACCGAAGAGTCCGTATTACATGAAAATTAAGTAAATGACATGTCTCCCTATTGAAAGTCTCTGAATGAACTCGTCCAGCGACTTCCTTTCCTCTCTCTTTCTCCCATCATGGTGTCTTCTTTGTAATAAATAAAAATAATAATTTTTTCTTTACTTCAGTTCAAAGCATACTCAGAATAAATATCCAGAGATTCTGAAGGAATAATCAACGGGACTATGCGTGCATATATTCCCACGCACTACAACCAATAACCTTCAGCACTCGCAATGGGCAATCATGTGCTTAGGCCTTAAGCAAAGATTTCTCATCTTAGTTGAAATTAACAAATCCGCCAATATTATCTTTGAAGTACAAAATTATACCAAAAATTCCGTTATACTCAGCATACATTGACAGCATTCAAATTCACACCAGTAATTTCCACTCGCCATAGATGAAGAGCGACGTGATAGGCAACCTGCCTCCCCGGCCACCTGGTGACGACTCCCCCTCAAATATAAATTAATAATGTTTATTTTATTTTGTTTTGTTTTATTATGTTTTATTTAGAATTGTCATAAATGGGGGGGGGGTGTTCATTTTAATGAACGTATTTTGTGAATGATGCCTAAATACAAAGAGTCTTTAAAGCAATAATCATATTTCTTTTTAATAAATATTGGCCGGCATGAACATGTAATGAATACAAAGGATCTTTAAAGCATTACTTTTAATATTTAATATTGAACGACGTAAATAATAAATACAATATTAAATATTAAAAGCAATAGTCTGTTAAGCAATGCTATTAATAGTTTTTCTAAATACTGACCGACGTATACGTGTAAATGTACATGTACTAAGGTATAATACATATTTACATGCATTTATACATGTAATACATTTGCAATAAATATATTTTTATCAATATTACACTGCAAACATTCACTGTTAATATGACACTAAACAGAAAAACAACCCTACTAAATTGTGCGCTCCTGCCAGCAAACGACGAAACACGTCAGAATGTGGCCACTTCCTTTCAATGCAAGTCAATGGGCTGTTTCCAGAGACCATCAATAACCAGACTTGGCAATCTGCTTCAAAATCCGTAATACGCATCTTTTTCTGCTCATGTTGTGTTGCAACACTTTCGATTAGAGGGCGCTTCAGAAATAAACAGTTTCGGTTTTGCTAAACAGTTTTGCTAAATTAGTTTTCGCACTTAAAACGTTAAAAGAGAAAATGGAGGCAAATTTGGGTTTATTTCATATAACGAGCTTCATATCTTCAGGGAGTCAAAGGCAGAAGTTTAGCAATAATTGTTCACATCATTCAAGAAAACTGGATTTGGACATTATTCAAGAAAACTGGTTAATATTACTCTAATGAAAAGTCATAAAGAAAAATTTAGACTTGCAGTAACATATGTGAGCTTCGTCGAAGATGCAACTTTCTTAGAAAATATCTTGACTTCGCAATTGCTATGTAATATAGATTACAGAATTCAATAAGCGATTTCTTTTAATTTAAAGTATTACACAAACAAAATTGTATTTTGTACATTCAAATGGAAAAGATACATAGCTACTGTATTGCATTATCATTGAAACTGTTAAGTCATTTGAGAAATATGCGTGTGAGCAAGTTTCTCATGCAGAAACCAGCAAGGATATGACAAAACTCCCAATTATAAAATTCCCAGAGTAAAAGCAAACAAGGACATAACCGGCATATGTAGTCTCAATTTTATCATTTTTTAATAATTTTTGTATTTTTTCTAGAATTATCCGAAAATTTACAGAAATGGTTTTCTTTTGGATGAGGTGGCCTTTTACAAATGTTCTAAGATTAGCTAGTTTATTCCAGTTTAGAAATAACAAATTGCTTATTTATTTCAATTGATCTACCCGCTATGAAATCATTAAGCAATAGGTTTAGGTATTCATATATTCATATATTCAATACTATAATTCGTGGAAAAATTATGACCCTTTTATTTATTGTCCACCCCAATATTTTTCTGTATTGTCAAGTAAATACTTAATGAAATACTACTGATCCACATAATTCATTGCTGCTACCCATAGAGATATATAAACAAATTCTTTTTTAATAATAGATTTACAGATTTTTTTTTAAATTTTAGTTAATTGTTTTTGTTACAGGAATTATTCATACATTCTGAATAGGTACAAGATCCAATAAATTAATTTACTAAATTAATCTTTGGAAAAAAATTTTTTAAAAAATCAACCCTGCAAAATACGTCAAGAAAAAATACGTCAGTAAATTTTCCTTTATATTATTCATATAATTTGATAAAAATAATCTAAAGTTTATTAAACATAATATAAAAATTGAGGCATAATTTGGGGGTTATGCTTCATATCAATTTTTATGCTCAAAGAGGTTATGCACTTCTTGTTGCTTTCACTCTAGGGGTTTTGTTTTTCCAAGTTTATACCTGGAAGTTTGATAACTGTTTATACCTGGAAGTTTTTTTTCCTCCTTAATTTTTTTTATTTTTTTCCTCCTTTGCACTAAGAATAGGAGTTCTGTCCATGGGGGCTTTATATAGGAGTAAACCATGGACAAACATGTAATAAAACATGGCAACAAAGTCAAATGACTTGCAAAGTACAACAAGAAATTAGCTAATGGTTAGTCAAAGGAAGAAAAAGAAATTGTGAGGTAATTAATATTATTTTCGTAATACATGTATTTTAAATTGAAACAAGTTCCTTATTTAATTAATGAATTTGGTGAATTTCAGCAGCAGAGCTAATATGAAAAAAATGTGTCATTGCTGGATCCTGAAACCAGATCCTGGATTTGGCTCTGTTGCTATGTTTTATTAATGTATATTAACTCTGCCATTGTTCTTTTAAATTTAGAGTGTACTTTCAAATGGAAAAGTTTCATAGCTATTGCATTAGTCATTTAAGCTCATTTCAAAGATCTGTGTGAACATTTTCCCCATAGAACAACCAACAGTGAAAGCATAAAATCAAATACAGATGAATTCCCCCCCCCCCCTCATCGGTGCTCAAAAAAACTTAATAACATATCAAGCACAACATAGAAAATTTCAAGGTAGTCAAATATTGTATTTCAGTTAATTGTATGTTGTGGAAAAAGAAGATAGCTTATTATGTATTTTAATATTGTAATGGCACATTAGGCTAATCATTTGTAATTCTTTGTGATCTATAATAATTAATTTTGATTATTACTTTATATTTGAGGTTGCTGTGGTTTATAGTTAATTTGTGTTAATAATAATAATGTACGACATCTCAAAAAGAGTCGCCCCCAACAGGCCGAAACCCAAAAACGGGGTTACTAAAACGTAAGTGATAAATAAGAAACATCAAGCACAATAATTGCACGATTAAAATAATCGGCAAGATTGAGCCTGAGATCAGAAAAGTCAGAGAAAACTTAACTATCTATATAAGAAGACATAAAAAAATGAAACTTAACTATCTATTATAATAATAATAATAAATTAAAAATAACACATTAGAACAAACATAATAAATAATAATAATTCTATGATGAGGATGATCTCCAAAGGACAGCCCCGATAGCAGGATCATTAAGAAAAGAAAAATTACTACAAACATACTATTAGGCTAAAGATTTAAAAGATTCGAAGAAGGGAATTTAAAATGTTTAATTAAATGGATGAAAAATGTTGGGTTTAACACTGGACCGATTATGACTATCGACAAGTTTCCACCCTACATCAATGTATTTGTAGTTTAATTTGTAATGATCCCATACAAGTTTGGCGCCAGATCGTTTTGTGCCAACATTGTAGGCGATTCCTATTTTATTTAAAATTTCTTTACAGACTATTTTGCCATTGCTTAATTGTAAAAGTAAGCGATGATAACTTCGATCTGCCAATTCAGGTAAAATAATCCTAATGGGTTTAATACTTTTAAAAGAATTTAAAAATTTCTTCCAGCTATCAATTTTCTTCTGTAATCTGAGTGTAGCATAATTCATAATGGTAAACCATATCTCAAAGCCATAGAAAATTTTGCTCATTATGAGCGTTTCAAACAATTTCTCAAATGTCCGAACTTCATGGAAAAAATTTTTTAATCTTTTTATCGTTCCCGTAATTCTAGATAGGTGAACAATCAGATAGTTAATATGTTCAACGTTCCATTATCACTATAATGTATTCCCAAATCACGAATCGTATGCTTCTGAGTTATAAAGTTATCATTCACGCTATAATTATTGGCAAACGTTATGCTTTTTCTAGTATAACTAACATAAAAAGTCTTGTCGATATTCATCTTCATCCCATTTTTCCTGACCCATCTCTCAAGATTTGTAATTTCATTTCGTAAAACGTTAGAGTCTTCAATTTTACTAATTTTCTTAAATAATTTCAAATCATCTGCATATGCCAAAATTTCCACATTTCTAAGATTAACATAACAGTCCACTTCTATCAGATATATGACGAATAACAGAGGTCCCTAAGAAGACCCTTGTGGAATACCACTATTCATTTTATAGCCGGAAGAGGTATAAGATTTAAATTTTACTCTAAATTTCCGATTCTCTATTATATTACGTAGTAATTTCATGGCTTGATTGCTGAAGCCGAGTTCAAGAAGCTTTTCACATAATCTATTATAAGGAACTCGATCAAATGCCTTTGTGAGATCAAAATAAACCATATCAAGTTGGCTCTTTGCTTCTAGTGTTTCTGCAAGTTTTCGATTAAAAGCCATAAGATTAGTTATTGTGGATTTAGTTTTTCTAAACCCGTGTTGCCAATCCGGCAAGACTGAATGAAAGTGTTTTATGATTTCATTGGAAATTAGTGTTTCAAAGATTTTTGCAGGATAAGCAACTATATTAATTGGTCTAAATGTCTGTGGGCCTTCTATAATTTTTTGTTTTGGTATAGAAATACAGAATGATATCTTCCATCTCTTAGGGTAGTTACCCGAATCAATTATTAAATCAAAAATGTACATCAGTGGCTTCAATATAATCTCAAGGCAACCCTTATAGACAAAGTCTGGTATACCGTTCGTATCTATGCTACGAGAGCATGATATCTCCCTACTAATCTTGAGAATAGTGTTTTCATTGAAATAATCAAAATTAAATTTGCTGTATATTGTAGCAGAAATGTTTCTCAAATTTTGTTTTTCATTTTCATTTATAGGTGACACGTTTACATTTGTATTCATCATTTCAAAATACTCTCCAATATTATCTAAATTCTTTTTAGTTGATAGGTAGTCATCACTTTTTGGGTTATTTAAAACCTTATCTTCAATACTCATGTAGTAATTATTTCTATCTTTTTCAAAACTCCTTTTAAAATCCCTACGATTTTTTTGAAATTCTTCTTGAAAACATTTCTCCTTAGTTTGTTTATATTTCCTATGGGAAATAATAATAATAATAATAATAATAATAATAATAATAATACTATGCTTTCATAGAATCTTTTCATTTTATCCAGTTGGTGAATTATTATTTTACAATAATGAAGTTTACCATAGTTGCTCTCTACTGCTGAATTTCACCAATGTGATATTTGTCAGTATACAGTACTTTGATGGTTAATGATGCTTCTGTAAGTGAGCAGTATGAGTTGTTCACTTATTTTAAAAGCTTTTCAAATAAACTTAAAGCCTTTGGGAATCTTTGCATTCCTATAAAAGATTTATTTAACTTCATTGAAAGAATAGTACATAAGTTTATGTGTTGTGTTCAGCAATGGCTGATAGATGTAAATTTGAATAAAGAATTAGAGGAAGCTTTATTGCAGATCAAATGTGATTTTGTAATATGTGACATCACTGCAGTAATGATACAAACTATTTGCATTTAATTTGAATAATAAAAATCAACAGAAAATTAAAAGAATACTTCATAGATAAGTATATGAAATTACAATTAATGGCAATAATTGTTTGTTAAAATTTGTTTTTACTAAATGTTTAGTAACAATTTGAAATTATTTTTGTTTTTTATTAAAATTTTGCTAATATTTAATAGGGACATATACATTCATGCACACTTGATGCTAATTCAATATCTTTTACTTTTGTATTACTTTATATTGTCTTAAAAACATTCGTTATATAGTCTCATTAATGCTTGAAAACCTTTTCTTGCTTTGTCAAATTAATTTTTAAGGAAAGTATGAACCAAAAAATTATGTACATAAAACACAACAGTTACAAAAGGCATTCAAAACACTATTTTTATTTTAAATACTTAATTTACAATCTGCTGGCCTAATGTTACAATATAATTTTGAAAGCACGTATCTAAATAATAGAGCATCTTTTCCCAGAAAATACAATGGAAAAGAGGCTTTATTATTCTGGTATATACTTCAAAATTATATTGTAACATTAGGCCAGCAGATTGTAAGTTTTGTATTTAAAATAATAATAGTATTTGGAATGCCTTTTGTAATTGTGATTTATGTACATAATATTTAGGTTCATACCTTTCCTTAATTATTGTTATCCCATGCTGTTATATTATGTTATGTTTATTAAATTAATTTTTGTTTAATATGTTAAATATTTATAAACTTGAATGCATGAATAATTTCGTATCCTGTTTTTTAATTGTCTTTATAAGAAATAAATACATTGTTAATAAACTTGTTATAAAATGAATGAAAATTTGTGTGATTTTTTTTGAATATTTCTAATTTTTTGTTTTAATTTTTTTATACATTGACATGCATTATTTGTTAATAACTTATTTCCAGTCCATTAAGTTCCTCGTAAAGTTTATTTTCTGAAAATATAAAAGTTTTAAAAATTTCTATTAAAAGAATTGTTAATTAAAATTAAAATTAACGGCATCTATAAAAAGAAAGGAATGGGGGGGGGGGGGGGGGAAAAGAAAGGAATGTGACGTCATTTGAAACTGATCATGGGGACGTCACTTGCGAGTCAGAGACCATCAATAAGGAGACCTGACATTTGCAGCTTTTCCCATACAAACTTTATAATAGGCGCCCTCTGGATAAAACCGATGAAACATTGTGGACCGCTCATGAATGACGTTGTATAATTCAGTCATAATTTGCGTCAATTCAGAGTACTGCTTGCTCTACCGAACCTTAAAATTTGTTTTCTGAGTTTCTTTAAAATTGTATTTTATTTATTCCAATTTCTTTGGTTTCATTTTATTTACTTCACAGGTGTTATATATTTTATTCCTTTATTTACGTTAATTTATTTTACATTACATTAATTCCTGTTAAATGTTTATGCTACAAAATGAAAAATTAAATTAGTCCATAATATAAAAAAAACACCAACATAAAAGTTCAAACATTTAATTAAGCATTAATAAACAAGTTAATACGTAGTAAAGTAAAATTAAAAAAAAAAAGTAGACGTGCAAAAAACAAGGCATTCGTTGCTTCATCATGAAACATTATTCATTATGGAATAAAAGCAATTTGAGTTAGCTACCAGGGAATAAGGAGAACTATTCGCCCTGTTCACTGAAACTACAATCTAATGATTCATACATAATTCTGGTATCCTCTTAAAATACATTGACTGTTACGAATTATCATCAGATTCATGCATGAACAATAAATTCTTCATTCCTCGTCAGTTAGCACAATTGCTCTGATATTTTAGCAAAAACGGCAGATATTTTTACTAAACGCTTACTGAAACGCTGCAGATGACATGTTCAGATAAAACTAGCGATGCCTCCATTGACGATTCAACATTTCAAGATCAAAAAAACCACTATATCTCCATCGTGCACTTCACTATGGAATGCCCACTGCTTGACATGTCAGACACACGTTAACGAAGTTAACGGTCGTTTCCAACTTTCATTTTCACATTTATTGAAACCAATACGTCATCACCTGCAGCGCCATCTGGATAAAACTTATGAAACAGAATCTGCGCGTGAAAAAAGCGCATTACACGTAAAATGAGCTAATGCCAGGTCTCCTTATTGATTGTCTCTGTTGCGAGTAGCCGTTGATTTCGCCACACATTTATCCAGAGGGCGCATATTACACGTTTGCTATGGGAAAATTCGAAAATGCCAAGTCTCCTTATTGATGGTCTCTGGCTGTTTCAACACCATCTAGACAGAAGGCCTGCGCATAGAAATGTCATACATTGTTACATCATCATCAAACGGCCAAATTTAGGGCTTATTATTGGTAGAAATACGATTAACAATAGCTGCTTTTGTGTGATGTAACACTATATGACGTTTCTGTGCGTAGGCCTTCTGTCTAGGTGGTATTGGCCGTTTCCACACCTCTATATATCTCCACCGTGTTAACGACAATGGCTGCGTTCGGAGAACAGCCACTATTTCCACTTTGTCGTTCGAGAAACCACCACCAGTGAATTCACGGCGTTCGGGATTCCACTGAGAATTAACTTTTCCCTCGATTTTTTTCCACTTTTCTCTCTCGCCAAAAAACAGTGGAAAAGGTGAAAACGACGAACGATGCCGACGACCAATCAAATTTAGAGTAAAACTAAAACCAGATTGAGTTGCAAATGACAGCGATAGGATACCGTTAATTGTTTAAAAAGGTTTAAAAAATGCCTGACAAAGTAAATAGAGCTTTTACAGCACGTGACCGCGTAAGGCATTCTGGGTTTAGGTTGCTTAGCAACTCGGGACGCAGAACTAGGTCAGCCATCTTGGATAACAAGCACGCTTCGCACACGCTAGTCGCTATGGCAAGATAGCATATTACACGAATCTCCCAATCCATGCACAACTGAGATATGAACAAAAAATTGCTGATATTGATAGTATTGATCCTTATACCCTATTAAATCAGGAGTTTACTTTAGAGAAAAGAAGTTTGCTTCGTTGGATCTCATCTTAATTTCAAGCTACGTCGTCCACAAGCACAGCCGGATCACACGCAAACAAATCACTCGATGCATACAAGAATTTTTTGTGTGGCTGGGTCCTCGAAGTCGGCTACACACAAATTAACGTTAATACACTCGTTTATAGCAAGGTATGTAATAAATGAGACACCAAAGTAAAATTTCAGGATAAAAGTTCAGCGCAGCATCCCCTAATTTTCTCGGCTAACATTGATCTGCCCCGTTGCGTTTATGCTCTGAATTTATTATCGTAGAATATCTAATTAATATGTAAATGATTTATAGTGTTATAGAAATTAAATTTAAAGAAATATATGCAGGAAAAAAAATCACGAAAGTTCCGTGGCGATGAACTTCGGCTAACGGGCGACCACTGGCATAGCCGCCCATCATTTATCGTACACCTTCATGGAATTTTCGTGATTTTTTTCCTACATAAATTTCTTAAAATATAATTTCCATAATATGATAAATCATTTACATATTAATTAGATATGTTATGATAATAAATTCAGAGCATAAACGCGATGAGGCTGATCGATGTCAGCCGAGAAAAATGGGGGCCGTTAATCTGAACTTTATCAATTTCTGATACACCAGACTCCTTTGGGAAAATTACGACGAACAACCTTTATTTAATTAAACAAGCGTTTTCTGTATGTAGTATCTAGATTGAATTTCATTCTAAGAAATGATTGGAGTAGACACGCCAGTATTTTATACAGTCGCAGTTGTGGAGTACAACTCTTTTTTCGTGGAGTACAACTCTTTAATCGCGGCGAGCCAAGCTCTTCTCCTCTGTGTTATTTCGAAGATTAGCTTATCTTAGTGCCTCTGAACTACAGGTATTCTGTAAAAATATTTTAATCTATCTCTAGAAATTAGAACATCCTAAGATGCAGCAAAAAGACATTGTGTAATGAATTCCAGAGCGTGTGCGAGTACCTGTTTGCTTGTTATCCAAAATGGCGGTCGTGTCGATGACATCACAATGACACGATGACGCATAGTGAAAAAGCTCTATTACTAAATTATTTTCTTTATTTAGATAAAAGAAATTAATATAGGCTTTTTTATGAACAAGATACGCTCATAATTTATCTCCATTTTGCTAAATTAATTTTTTTCCATTTTAGTTTCCCACGATTAGTGTTTCATTATTCCACCTTTTTTTGTTTCATTTTATTTTATTTCTCATTATTAATTTGAAACGAATTTTCAATGAAAGAATTTCCTTTGCATTCCAAAACATACCAGAGTGTTTTCTTCTTCCTCTTCCTCATTGTGGGTGTCCCACATTTGCTCATTTAACTGACAATTCATATGATTTTGAGAAAATACAGCTTTTTGCAATGACTTTGCGGTAGTTTTCATTTAGATTAAGGCAATTTTCACTTATATTAAGGCATTTTGCCTTTAGAAAACGGCAGTTTTCAATAACTTCAGCGCAGTTTTCATTTAGATTAAGGCAGCTTTCATTTAGATTAAGGCAGCTTTCATTTAGATTAAGGCAGATTTCACGTAGATTAAGGCAGTTTGCATTTAGAAAACGGCAGTTTTCTTAAACATTAAGGCAAAGAATATACTAATTAATCGACGTGTTTAATTTTTACAGTAAATTAATGTATTACCAAAAAATACGATAATACAGTAAACGATTGTGAAATATCGGCATATAACAGCGCTGTAGAATCATGGCAGATTCGTTCCCAGTATGCCTCGCACATGCAAGCATTACTTAAACGGTTCAATTTAAAATACGTAACGCTATGTATTTTGCAGCCGTGAGAAAAAAATGACAGTATTTTTCAACGTTTTTAAAAATTTTCCATGACCTCCTGTATTATCGGAAATTACATATCACCAGTAAAATGTAATATCAAGGTTATCTCATTCAATAACCGTGGTAAAACGAAAAGGAGGTAATGGTTGAATTACTAAAGGAAATGGTATATGTGTATTTTAGTATACCAAAGCTCATACCAAAGCCTACATGGCCTCTTAATACCAAAGCTCATACCAAAGAGCCTCTCTTAATACATGTAGGCTTTGCTCATACTAATTCAAGATTCGTTAATACGTATGGAAAATTAAGATAAAACTTAACGAAATGTTAACACACTAGCAGCATATACTTTCCGTATAATTTCTTATGCACATTCCGCGTTATCCGTCACTAAAGAGGTGGTTTTCCGGATCGCTACACTCAAAGCTGACATCTTAAACCCGCTACTCCATAGAACTCAGGCTTAAGATGTGAGCTTACAGTGTAGCGGCCCGAAAAACCACCTCTTTAGTGATGGATAACGCGGAATGTGCATAAGAAATTATACCGAAAGTATATGCTGCTAGTGTGTTAACATTTCGTTAAGTTTTATCTTTATTTTCCGCAATTTTTAACGAATCCTGAATTAGTATGAGCTTTGGTATACTAAAATACACATATACCAAGGAAATTTCCAGAATCTTTTCGATTCGAACCAGAGACCGTTATAATGCCCAGTCTGGTTAGTTTATGTTATGTAAATGCATAGTAAAATTTTGAAATGCCGGACATCATTTTGAATCACCCTATATATTTATTGCGGCATTGCTAGAATCAACGAGCTAGAAGAGTAAATATAATTTCTCTTCATCTTCCATCTTGCTGTTTTAACACGAGAATTTTCAAGAAATACGAGTACTTGCATAATTTAATTTTCTTTTTAGAGCAAATTATATTTTTTTCGTAAATATTTGTCGTAATATTAATAAAAACTGCCTTAATCTAAATGAAAATTGCACCAAAGTTTTGAAAACTGCCGTTTTCTAAATGCAAGAAGCATTAAATGAATGAAAATTACCTTATTATAAATGAAATCTGCCTTAATCTAAATGAAAATTGCGCTAAAGTTATTGAAATCTGCCGTCTTCTAAGTGAAAACTACTGTAAAGTCATGGGAAAAAGCTGTAATATTCTAAAAGAAGCGATCAGCGAACTCACATTCTCCATATTGGATTACTGGTCGAATCACCGAGAATTCACTGAGGCGTTCGAGACGTACGTGAATTCTCGAGTTTTCTTGTGTTTCCCGGAAAATTCTCTGATTCTCGAGAAATTCACCAGTGGCTGTTCTCCGAACGCACCCAATAAGATGTTAACAACAATCATGACAATAATTACTAGCGGTTAAAACCCAACGCATCCCATCGCTTCAGCGCATGCGCGTTTAGGGTGTTGCTAAAAGCTGAGATAGTAGCATTCAGATGCGATGATTCTGTGGTGATTTTAGCAGTGATAAAGCAGAATCTTTCTCACGTAGAAGTTTACAATACATGTATTTTTTCTGTCTTAAATAATTTTTTATGCGGGTATCTTTTTTTTTTCTTTTTTTTTGTTATAGATTTTCTACTCCATTTAGAAAGTAAATTAAAGTAAATAACAACAACTTATAAAATTAAAGAAATCATGACCATTTCAAAATTCCTTTTGAAATTAAAATAAATTATCTTTGATGTTAGAATGATAACACAAAATTTTTGATAAGTACTGCTTTTTTTTTTTTTTTTTTGTGTATAACCATAGCGAAGAGACTCTCTTCTATACGCTATGGTATAACTAAATAATTTTCTATTGTTTAAATGAGTTATATTTTATCAATTGACCAACTTCCTTTTATTTTATTTTATTTTTTAATTTTGTATATTTATTTATGCATGAACTCGGCATTCTAATAAAAGGCAAGAATGCCTTCTGAAAATGCCAATCATTTGTATGTTTCATCAATGAAAATAAAGAAATAAATAAAAACAAAAATTTGTAAAGGTTTTTATTACATTACAAAAATATATAGATTACTCTTACGATCAATTTAAGAGTATTAACCTAACTTGTCCTTAAATTAATAATTTAAGAAAACTAGTAGAATAACACTGCCCCCTCCCCCTTAACAATGACATTGCCATATTCCCGTCGTTACGAATTACACGAATGTTGACAACAACTTTCATTGTCAAATTCTCTTGATATCTTGAAATGTTTTTTTATTAAATTTACTCATGAATTGACCTTAAGAGTATTCTATATACTGTTATAAAGTACTAAAAACCTTTACAACTTTTTATATTTATTTATTTCGTCATTTTTATTGATGAAACATACAAAATAATTGGCATTTCCAGAAGCCATTTTTGGCTTTTATTGGAATACCGAATTAATGCATAAATAAATATACAAAATTAAAAATAAAATAAAATGAAATTGTTCAATTAATAAAATATAATGGAAGGAAAAATTCTGCGACCCGGATTCGAACCAGGAACTCGACTATCATGGCCAGGTTCGCCGTCTCCCTTTGGGCTTTCAACCGTGACAACTTGGTTGTCTTTAAGACACCTTGAG
>JAHWFO010081982.1:41969-56796 GCA_023313115.1 Rhysida immarginata
GGCTAAGGTCAAAAACTCTCACCGGTGAGAAGAGTTAGCGCTTGGTCGGTCAGAAATCCCAGTGAGAAATTTGTGACGTCATTTTAACGCGGTCAGAAACGCCAGTTAGTGCTGCTATGCCTAACCGGTTAGTCTCACCGTCCTCACCGAGAAAAAGACGGTTAGCCCAGTGAGAAATTACGTCATCATTCTCTCATCGGTGAGGGTTTTTGACCTTAGCCACTGTGATTAAATATTTAGTTTTTCTTTATATTTTATTATTTTCGCACACTTTCGTAATAGAAACAATATTAAGATTGGCTGTGGTCAAAAACCCTCACCGGTGAGAGAATGATGACGTAATTTCTCACTGGGCTAACCGTCTTTTTCTCGGTGAGGACGGTGAGACTAACCGGTTAGGCATAGCAGCACTAACTGGCGTTTCTGACCGCGTTAAACTGACGTCACAAATTTCTCACTGGGATTTCTGACCGACCAAGCGCTTACTCTTCTCACCAGTGAGAGTTTTTGACCTTAGCCAAAATGCCATGAAATCGAGACATCTGCCGGCGGAATCTTACAACTCGAGTTTCCCTACTTTTATACCGAATGCACAGGCCTTTTACTATCTCGTAGGCCGTGGCAGCAATGCTCCAAAAACAATTTCCCTCCCATTTTAGATGCTGAAAAGCATGGAATGGACAGGCCTTCTATAATATAGTGGGCCATGCTGCTGCATGACTAATACCAACTCGTGCCGACATCAACTCAACTATCGTTGAGATTCTTGAGCACACCCATAGGCTAAGGTCAAAACTCCCACAGTGAGAAGAGTTAGCGTTTTGTCGGTCAGAAATCCCACCAGTGAGAAAACTGTGACGTCTTTTAAACGCGGTCAAAACGCCAGTTAGTGCTGCTATGCCTAACCAGTTAGTCTAACTAATAACCATAGTCTTTTGATAACCATGGTCTAACCGTCCTCACCGAGAAAAAGACAGTTAGCCCAGTGAGAAATTATGTCATCAGTGCGAATTTCTCGAGAATCAGAGAATTCTCCGTGAAACACACGTATGTCTTGAATGCTTCAGTGAATTGACCGATTTCACGCGCTTCTCATTGGTCCTTGAATTGACGTCATTTTTCAAGATGGACGCAGAAGACGGGATAGAACTCAATTGCCCCCATACATAACTGTGTTATTCACATGGAATAATTGTTAAAATGGTTAAAAATTGCTGTGTTCCTCAATGCGTTAGCCAATATTGAAGTGATGAAGTTACTTGTCACTTATTTCCACGTGAGGAAAAATATTCGAAGATGAATGCATCATTTATGAATGAGAAAGAAACGTTTGTGTGCAGGCAGGAAAGAATCAGCGAGGAACTGTTCACTGAAATTGAATTTTGTTATATTCTTTTCCTTCCATCATTTTCTTCGATTTATCAGATGTTTTTAAAATGTATTAACAGTGTCGTCACTCAGTCTGCTCACCAGATCGCCAGTGGCGATTCATCTAATCTGATGAATATGGGCGTGTTTCGATAAACTCTCACTAAGCAAGAGCTAACTCGTGCAACCGTGGCCAGTGAGCTCCAGTGAGAATCGTGACAGTCATGCCATCGAAACGATACGTTTGGCGAACATACATGCTTAATTATATTTATATGGACAATTTTTAGTTAACTTTAGTTTAAAAAAGTTCGCATGTAATTAACCATTCTGCCTCGAAATGACATCTGAATATCGGAATTTACCTCATACGTGATCGGATTCACGCATTAACCAGAGCTGCCAACTCTCCCGATATATTTACCATTTCCCGCCTCCCGATACGAAAATGTCAATTATTAATAAATATCCCGAAAGTTAATTGAAGTTGTAAAATTAAAAATTCAATTGAAAGATTCTCTTTTAGAACTTTAAAGTTTAGTTGAAAAATATCCGCCATGAGTCGCTATATTGAAATTACGTCACAAGAGCGCTACTATCTTTTCTGGATCGTCACAAGAGCGCTACCGTCTTTACTGGATCGTCTTTTCATTGAACACGAAAATTTATTTCTACACTACGATGCGAATAAAAAAAATACACAATCAATAATATGAGTTATATCATTACTGTTAAAATTCTTCTATTAATAAAATTAGAATTTAATGAGGTCGTTTCCCAGTTTATTTATACTGATGCTAAATAAATACTATGTAATAAAAATATAGGTTAAATTTATTTAAGCATTTTAATTCACTACAGATTTAATTAATATTATTCTTCTGTAATAATAATTCTATGTAGATAATTTGATACTATGCAAATTTTACTATCAAGTGTGATTTGCATAACTCCTTTTGGAAAATCGAATCTCCCGCCAGTGACTTCCTTGAGGTTGGCATCTCTGATTAACAACAGTACAAGCACTTAAAATGGTTAAATTAAATGGACACGTAAGTGCTTCTTTTAATTATGGTAAGGCATTCAAAAAATGGTGCTTAAAAATAAAAAAAAAATTTTTCAAGTTATAAATAAAATAATTGATGAATGAATAATTCATAATTTAAAGTATAAAAACAATATTTTTTTATAAACTATATTTATGAAAACTTTATTTAACTCTTTTGATTGTATGCACACTTTGTCGTTCGGGCTGTTCCCGTGCCAGTCGCCGTTGGCCTCATTCATCCACGGCCCTGTTTCATCCGGAGTTGTGTTTGTTGCAGGTTGTTTTTTGGCATAACTGCCATTCACGTTATTATTAATAATAAAATCATTGTTTTTCGCTTCTCAAATATGTTATGCTTCATAATTTTAAATTTGGTTAAAAACATGAGATTTTGGTTTAAATACGGCGACCAGATTTTTATAGGGGCAACCTGGGACGCGTGGGGGGGGGGGGGGTGTTTCAAAAATGTACAAAAAACAAAGAGTTTTAAAAAACGTATATGCGGAATAGAATCCAGTTGTGGACAAGAGGTTGTTGTCTTATGATTATGATTAAAAAATTACGGTTTAAAAACACGTGGCGTTTTTTACACAAAACAACTACAGCTATAAATCCCTTCCTCTCCTTAATCCCTATCCCTACTGGCATGACGTCATAGCTTAAGATGTGACGTAGCGCCTTGGCCTTCTTTCAGGGGGTGTTGGTATTAGGCACTAATATGGAGTGATGTGATGTCATGTTGGGCAGTGTGACTTGGAAACAGAATGGAATGGAGCTTTAGTCGGAAGAAAAGTATGCAGTTCTTCGGAAAACGTCCCAACCCGGGACATTTAATGACCTTTCGGGGACGCCGGGACGGGTGATGCGAAAATAGGGACGGTCCCGGGTAAAGCGGGACTTCTGGTCACCGTAGTTTAAAGAAAATTGTTATTGGCTAAGATACTGGTTAAAAATTTCAAAGTAATTTCAAGTACTGATATCGGCTTGAAAAATTTCAAGTATTTTATTAAGAATGAGATTGGAATCAAGCATTTAAGTATCTCAAGGTTTTTTTCATTTGTTTAGAAAAATTCATTTCCCTCCAGCTTCTATTTTTGTTATTTTGTGACGGAGGGAAAGGAAACAAAATGTGTTTACCTCCACCCAACGTTCAATAATCCGTTATAATTATACATAATAGGTGCCAAGTTCGACATTAAGAAAGGATCAGAAGAAAGTTGCGGACGCCAGTAGGAAAACTCCTACGAGTTATTACTAAATACAGCAAAATGAGTATCAGTAATGAAATTAAGGTTGTTCTATTGTGAGAGACTTCAGATAAAAGAGATTCAGTTACTCAGAATTCAAAAGGGACACCCCTCCCACCATTGTGTTGATAAAATGGAAAAACAGTATTAACGTTAAAGCAAAAAAAGGTACAGCTTTATCATTAAACTCTTTATTCAGTTAAATTTTTACGAAGAAAGTAATAGAGAAAAATTAGTGATTAGTAAATTCAAAATAGAAAGCGGATAAATTAAAAGAACAAATTACAAATCGAAGCAATTAGAATTACATCAGTTAAGACATTCAATGACTTCACTCCCCCCCTTTTTCCTTTTTTATTTAAGATAAAGTTCAAAAGAATTAAAATTCGCGATTGAGAGTCACTCCAATTATAATGTTTTAGAACACACGCACTTATCTGTGTAACACTCCATATACAGTTCTTGTAAACCTTGCTGTTATTGGCGATGCACCGACGCCCACGAAGAGTCCAGTTGCCTTGCTGTGCACGCCGTACCTGGATGCTGCCAAGTCGATGCGCTCGGTTAGCATTCGGCCCCGCCTCCGCTATCTCCCACGGTAGGCTCCGAGATGCTTCTCCCGCCGAAACGCCATCGTCACCACCACACCCGTTGCCAGTTGAGTAGCCATACGCTTTACGACTCTGTCGCGGTGTCATCCACATCGCCGTCGCTAGCATGCGCCTCGTGCCTCTCGATCTCATTTTCTTGCCTCCGGTGTGGAACTTCGACCGATCATAACTAGTCCGATCATACGTGAGGCCGATTGACGTGGGGAATCTCCCGCCCAATGTGGGTTCGAGATGCACGCCTCTTCAGCCCTTGCCTTGTGCCCAATCAAGTCAAATTTTCAAGTATCTCGAAAAATTCTCAATCCTCTATTTATTAGATTTTTAAATTTCAACCAATCAGTGCTCTTCGCCTTCATAACTGCCCCATCAGTCATCCCAGGAGTCACTACGATTTTCAATCGTTTCCCGCCCAATAAACGGCTCGTTGCCAAGGCAACAAAGGAAAGCACCGCTCCTATCCCCCCTTTTTACAAGTTCTCGATAGAACGCTTGAGCAAAAATGAGACGAACAACGACTGATTGTGAATTACAAGAATAAAATTGTCAATAGACGGAACTTCAGGTACCCTTTTGTGACAGACAAATAATCTTTAATAAAGCATTAAGATATTTATTATAAAACAAGATATCACAATAGCAAACAAGAACATTGTCACAAAGTTGACCATTCGCTCAGAACTAAATAAACCCAACCGAACAAAGAGAAAATAAAGCCAGAGTTTTATAAAATAACATCCCAAATCAATCACAACAGAACAATATAATGAAAACAACACAGATTTGACAAACAAATCTGTAGTGATGTCTTACAAGACGTCACAATTTAAACCTGAAGCGTATCTACTTCCACAAATATAATTCTGAGGGTGTGAGGTACTTCGTTTTTGTTTTCCATCGAGCATCGAGTATCGTGCATTGACAACGAATCCGATTGTCTCCAGCTTCTTCCACATAACTATCCCGGGCATAGCTTGTCACAAAGAAACGAAAGTCTCTTTTAAAGTAAGCCTACTACTTAGGGTGCTTCTAAAAACTCTCGAGCGCTCATTTTCAATCACGTGATCGTTTACCCCTGATCGCGCCCGCTCTATTCACCCGCTCATGAAGTTTTTTGACAGCGCCAAGGGCAACGAGATAACAGCCCGATCAGTAAATAAGAGGTAACTGCCACAGAAACTCGTTACGCTCTCAAACTTTCTGTTTTAAGCGTAATTATTTATTTTTATTGTCCATTATTATAATCTGATGGGGATTTTTTAGATTTCAATGCATTTATTCTTTTATGACAATAAATACGAGAGTGTTAAAAAATCTACGTACGAGAGTGCACGTACGATAAAACGAAACTTTAAAGAAAATTCGAAACCTAAGAGAAAAATTAAAAAATTAAAATATATAAAACAATCTTCGCTTTTATCTTCAGCTCCTTCGCCCCTGCCGTGTATCTTGACCTGTTCTGTGCCTTCAGATTCATTGCAAAACTATAAACCGCATTGGAAACGGACTTCGAGGTGGGATATGCTTTCATTGTCGGCCATTATTGCGAAAGTAATGAAAGCGAAAGTAGTGAAAGTGAGCGAGGCAAAGCGAAGTGATCACAATGGAAATAAGATCACTTTAATCCTGAGCGTTCCCAACACGACGATGAGATCGGGGAGTTTATAGAGGTGCCAGTGACGAGCGCTCTGTCATTTTTAGATGCAGTGCTCGCGTTGATCATGAACGCTTATGCTCGATCGCGACTGGAGAGAGTTTTTAGAAGCAGCCTTACTGATCGTTTTTCTAAATGTTTGAAAGCCATTTCAAGCGCAAACAATTAGTCATATTCCTATTAGCGCTATAGCTCAACAGAGGAGACATGATCCAACGAACATGGTGGCGTTGCAGACCTGCCAACTTTCAGAAAATAAAAAGAGTAAAATCCTTCACGTTATAATTAGGCCTATGCGAATTTATATAAGTGTGCTGATTCATCAATTTTTCAATGAATAACCCATTATCTATAATAACTTAGTACATATTTTTAACAAAATAAGGCATAAACAAATAAGTGAACATAAAGATCAATTTCAGAACTAATGTTTTTAATTAGAAAAAAATATCACGTTACAATATGAAATAACATTTAAAGGAAAAGGTTATATATTAAAAGATCTGAGTGAAGCTGCAGTAGCCTTTTTGGCTCTAACCAAAAATTGATCAGTAAACTGCTCCTCATGACAAACACTAGACTTTTTAGATTTTAAAATGGTAAAATGTTCTAATGTTTTGTTTGACATTGATGCTCTAAACATGGTACGAGTCTTTTTGACTAAACTAAAAACCCGTTCACAGGCAGCATTACTATGAGGTATCGTCAAAATACTTAACATCACTTTTCCAATTCTGTCATATTTTGGAAGTCCATCAGCACCATTAAATAACCTGATACTGTTCCACTTCGAATCAATTCTACTATTAAAGTCTATATTGTCCCCTAAAATAGATCTAAAATTCTCCAATTGAAGCTGCACAAACTGATTCTGACACATATCGGATGCTGTTTCAAATGTTTCATTTCCTTTCATAGGCAAGATAAAGCGAAATCTTACAATAAAATATCTAACAGAAGAAAATGTAGCATTTTCAATGTTTTGTATTTGAGCCACTTTGGAATGTTCAAGTAATTCATCTTGCAATGGAAATTTATTAACTATATAATCGCACACAGACAGAAAATAATTTCTCACAGATTTGAAAAAAGCTGATTTTTCTTCTTGCTTCAGACTACTTAACACTTGTAATGTAGCACTACCAACCACTAAATCAGAATCACACTTCTGATTTTTAAAAGAATGAAAATTTATTTTATACAAGGGCAGAGTTTCTTCAATACTTTGTTTTATTACTGAAGGCTTCACAAATCTAGAAAATAATTCCTTCAACAAATCCAACATTAGATCTTTAAGGTTATGTATTAGAGGTGACTCTGATTGTAAAGTTAAATTTTTACTATCAAAAACTTGAATAACTCCCAAAAGAAAATAACAATATGCCTTTGAAGTACTTGAAGACAAAAACATAAAAAGGTGTTCCTCCCTAGTTAATTTTTCAGCTGCATCCTTAGTAAGTCCTGAATCTGTAATTCCAGGTGTGGTTGGGTGAGCTATCACTGAAGAGATTTTTTTATGCTGGATGAAAGATTTTGAATGATGACATGGCTGTTTACGTTTAGTACCACTGCCAGATTTAGGTACACAGGAGGGGGATGGTAAAGATGAACAGCTTGGGCTTGTGTCTGAAGTGTGTTTGCGACGCTTGTAAGATGGTTCTACCCTCGGGATTGTAAATGATGATAAAGTTTGAATTTTAGGCTTTACCTCTTCTTTGAAAAAGCTTAACAGTGGGCTCCATTGATCAATTACTCTTCCAAGGCTTTTACCCAAAGACAACCATCTAGTAGATGAATGCTTTAAAATTTTCCTACATTCTACATCGTGCAGCAACTGAAATCTACCCAGAGCCTCTTTGCGTTTAGAACTTTTTTCTAAATAATAAAATAAATCGACTAAAATTTCATCAATATTGAAAGGTAAACTCTGAGAGCCTTTCTGTGCTGCTAAATTTAATAGATGACATGGGCAACCCAGAATAAATAATGAAGGCTGCTCTTCTTTTATAACAGCTGCAACTCCTTTTTTTCTTCCTAACATTACAGCAGCATTATCTGCACTGAAGGAAATACAATTATTAATAGGAATTTTAAATCTGGATAGTTCACTAAGAACTAATTTTCCAATATTAAAACCAGTGGAATCGCCCAATAATGAGGGAATAGACAGTAAACATGTCTCGATTCTTTGTTCCTTCTGGTCAAAAAATGTTACTACCATTGGATATAATTTCGAATTAACGTCGTTAGAACCATCCGTTGAAATCGAAAATGGATTGCTCTGTAACATTTGTACAATTTCTGAAGTTTTGTCAGCTGCCATTTCACCAACAATTGCTGTAGTTTTGCCACATTGGACGTTGGAAACATTCTCCGGAATAAAGGACCTGCATGGTCTGACACACTTATAGGAAGATTATGTTCGACAAGGAAAGCCGTAAACAAACATTCTGCACGAATAACATCCATACCTGTGCTTCCGCTTTTATTAAAAAAAGTTTCAATGGCTGCATTCTTCTCCTCGGCCTGAACGTAGTTTTTGTGCTTTGCGGTATTGACATGGTTCGTAATCGCATTTTTCCCACCATGTGATATGTTGAAGTCACATCGGCACACTTTACAGAAAGCAAATTTTTTTCCCTTCCGCGATGAAGATATGAACGGAAATTCTTTCGAATAATTCTCTCTGAAATCTGAAAATGCTTTCTTTGATCAACAATTTCACTCATGGCTAAAACTTGCGTATTTGGCGTTCTTGATCGTGGCCTTCCGAGATATTAGGCCCTCCGCATCCGCATCGGGCCCTGGCTTGAAATCGCGTGTCGAGGCAGTTTCAACTTTTGACCGCTAGTTGTTTATCTCTATGGCTAGTTTGGCGCTCTTCCAGGATAAAGAACTACTCTCGTCCTCATCTATTTTACCTTTAATTCTCTGATGATCCCCCTCTAGCGTTAAAACGTTGAACTTCCGCTGACACTAAGGAAAACATTGAAATGATAAGCGATACGAAGGCCTAATATCTCGAGGACCACGCCCTTCATGATGGAAAAAATAGTCCTACTTTAAGGATTTAATTTCCGTAATAATGTGTTCTATTGCCTACTCATGCAGGAGAGAAGTTCAACGTTTCTCCAACTGGGAAATTATGAAAAAACGTAAAATCCTTTATATAAAGCGTAAAAACGTAAAATGGTATTAAAAGCGTAAATTTTACGTGTAAAACGTAAAAGTTGGCAAGTCTGGCGTTGCATGATCCCGTTTACGGCCACCGTCTTGGAATGGGCGGAGCTTAGTGAAATCGGTCAATTCTCAGTGGATTATCCCAGGTCAGTGGAAAAAAAGGTCCCGCAATGCGCAGGGTGGGCTTCACTACGGGGAGGCCATAGACAACTAAAAATACATGAGTAGGCAACTACGGGGAGGCCGTATTTTTAGTTGGCTATGCGGGGAGGCGACATGACGTCACCGGCACCAAGCCGAGGCCAACAAGAGATTCTCGTTGGTCTCGCACCAAGCGCTAAGCTGCCTGCACTTAAAAAGATTGTCATGTAAAATAGAATTAGAAGAATCTAATGGGAAAGTAAGGTGTAAGAGCAAGAAAACCACACAAATGATAAAAAGCAACGGGAAAAACTCTTTATTTACAAAAAGTTTTTTTTATTTAATCAATGAAATATATAAATTAGTTTACAAATTTTTTAATTTTCTTATTTTTCTGTTTAAATTCATGAAGAAGATTACGTTTCATATCTCTTAATCTGATATAAGTTCTTGTTTTAATAAATTTATGTATAATTTCTTGTGGTAACATAAATTTTTTCTTCCAAAGCTTTTTCATCTAGCTGACAAACGTTGGTTATTATTTTCTGTTCTTTTCTTAAGCTAGAGCCATCGAAACTTTCGAAAATGTCATTCATTATACCTCAGAAGCTTTTAGTAATTTATAAGCAGGATACATTTTTTTTTGTAGCATAAATATCCTCTTGATAGCTATAATAACCAATCGAATTCGTCTCCATCTTTAGCTTGTAACTCCTTAGTAAATACACCTAACTCAATACTTTTTACGAAATTTGCCACTTAAATAGTTTAATCCTTCTCTTTTCATTTTCTCTCCAATAATTGCCTTCTCGGATATTTTTTATAAATTTAATTGATCTGAGCTCACAACATCATAATCAAATACTACAGTAGGTAATTCAACATCCAAAGAACTTTCAACTGAGTCTTTTGCGTCGGTATTATGGTCATCAATAGAATGATCATCAATTAAGTCACTGAAAAAGGATGTAGTTATTAAAATAGTTTCATTCTTTGAAATGCTTTCCACATTGATCAGCTCATCATCATTATTTTTATCTACAGTATGTACACCTTTTGTTCTTAATAGTTTTCCTGATTGTCTACCAAGTAAATACAATTTCAAACGATATTTAAATTGTAAGGCACAAGGCTGATCATTGCTAGCTCCCATTCCAAGACATCCACGACAGAGAAAAAATTTCCCCAAGACATCCTGGTTAACTCTAGCTGTCAAAAATGTATTTTATGCCATATAATTGTTGCGAATGGGCAAATAAACCAAATAAAGATTTGTTTGTTAGAATAATTCCTTTCTGGAATGGTAATAATGATTCTCTTTGTCCAGCCAACGCCTCCTAGACAAAAGGCCTGATAACGGAAACGTCATACATTTTTTCATCATCATTAATCGACCAAATTTAGGGCGTTTGCAACAATTTAGGGCTTATTATTGGTAGAAATCACGGTCTATAGATATTCATGGTCATCGAGCTTCGGCCATTTCCCATTGTTTCGAGAAGCTAAGGAAAACAGATCGCGCCAGGTGCCGCATAGATCGCACCAGGGCCGACCGTGACCTGCGATACAGGTTTTTCATTGAAACTGTCTGTCGATAGGGCGGCGTTGCAGGCGTTTTTGGGCCTATTGTACATGCAGCGCCACTTTTCAATAGAGTTCCCGCCCTATTGGGAGCTAGAAACTTTAGCTTCATTTTAACAATGGAGCTCGATGACCATGAATATCTATGACCGTGGTAGCTCGATGACCTTGGTAGAAATACGATTAAACTTGACTCTGTATGATGATGTAACAATGTAGGAAATTTTCGCGCTCAGGCTTTGAATATTTTTGAGAAAAAGTGATTGCTACGTGTATTATAAACGACACTGAAGCTCAAACAACAGTTTTTAGAATTTTTATGTGGTTATAAACGATACAGAAGCCCAAAGAGCAGTTTTAGGATTTTTGTCTATTTGTCTGCATCTCTGTTTATATGTTAGAGGTTGGCGCCAAAACTACTGAAGGGATTTACTTAAAATTTGGTGTGATGGTTCTTTAACACCTGAGTCAACATATAGGATACTTTTTTCTGCGGGAAGTCTCATTCCCACGGGAAAAAAAATCTGGTTTAAGCAAAAATATATTGTCAACAGATGTCGCAACGAGTAAATCGCACTATGGTTTTGGTTCCTTAAGAATCTGTATACAGGATGTATCTGAAACCCTATCACAATCTCTTAGAGGAAGTAGTAGGGATGATTCTAAGGAAAAAAAAAGTTCATATGAACATGGGTTCGAATTTGAACAATAACCGAGATATGAACAGAAATAAAAATGCTGCCACAAGGGTCAACAAGTTAATAACTCAGATTCTATAAAACCTAGGATAATGAAGTTTGGGAAAATAATAGGGTACATACAATTATGTATAACTTAAAAATTGATCGAATTCCAACGAGTAGTTTCCGAGTTACGCAGTCAACTTCATAACACATGCTCACATGTGAGAACTAACCACCAGGTGTTACGACTTTGACTACGTAACTCGAAAACTTCTCTCTGGAATTCGAATAAATTTTAACGGTATACACAGTTTTATGTACCCTATCATTCCACCAAAAATCATTATCCTAGGTCTTATAGAACCTAGAGTTATTAACTTGTTGACCCTTGTGGCAGCATTTTTATTTCTGTTCATATCTCGGTTATTGTTCAAATTCGAACCCATGTTCATATGAACTTTTTTGCTTAGAATCATTCATACTACCTCCTCTAAAGTTTGTGACAGGGTTTCATATACACCCTGTATAAACAGATGTCGCCAAGATGCGTATGTCGATAAAGCTTCCTATCCAGCGCTTTATATGTCGAGTACTTCGTGAGTGGAGCATATCAAAGGTTGTGGGTCATTCCACGTCAATTCAGGTAGAAATTTTATGGTTTCGGCAGTGACCTTTCGGATTTTAATGAAATTTGGTATATATATTGCCCTAGGGAGTTGGTAATGAATGCCAAATATTGAAAAATGGAAGGAAAAATTCTGCGACCCGGATTCGAACCAGGAACCTCGACTATCATGGCCGACGCCTCTACCAATTGGGCTATCGCAGACACCACGGACAGGCAAGCAGAATAATTTTTCCTTCCATTTTTCAATTGAAAAATCATTACCTATGCTTGGAGAGCATCTCCAGTTTATAATCATTATTATTTACTTATGAATGCCAAATATTATTTTTTTTTTCATTTTTATGGAAATTACGAACATTTAAAATTTTCGAAATTTGAGTGGGGACCGCATCTATGAGGTAGTATAACTTCGGCTGTATTTCACTTAGAAAGATGTTATTGGTAACATATTAAAGCTCTTTAACTGTAGGTTTTATATGAAAATTTTAAAATTATATTACGCACGCGCAAATATTTGAATTTAATAAAAATATTTTATTTATGCAAATTTATCAAAGGTGAATATTTTTTCGTTAAAAAATTATTAGTATCTTACACATACTTTCATAAAAACACACAAAAAATTCAAAACTGTGTTTTGCCCCGTTTTGAAGATATTAATTTTTAAAGCTAGAGTTCTAAGCCACAATGCATCCACTTGTATGTTACAGTTCTTCAGATGGACAAGACATCCTAAGAAATATAAATTTTGTGGTAATATCCGATTGTCTTAAACATTCTACAGCTCTTTTTTATTCCTTTCAATGTGAACTCATAAAGTTTTTAAAAGAAAATTCAATAAATGTAGAGAATATACGAGGGTTGATCGAAATGTAATGCCTCCATGGCTGTAACTTTTATATTTGTTAACCGATTTTCAAAATTCTTTTGTATCTGATACTTACATTTGTCCTCTATGTAATGCACTATTCACTTTTCGACATTATCCCCATCCCTCTCCACGCACTGCACCAACGTGTGACATTCGGGTGAACTCGTCGGAGAGGAAGTCCGGGGTTGTTGTCAACACCAGGATTGAATGGCAGCTTTGGCCCATCTTCTGCAGCACGATAACGGTCGCCCGCAAACAATCGCCACACTAGAGGTGCTGCAGCGCCTACAGTTCAAAGATGAAAAACTGCAGTTCAAAGATGAAAGATCTTGCACCTTGCGACGTTCACCACTTTCCAAAGAAGAAAAAGCACCATTCAATCCCTGATGACGAGATAAACGAGCAGTTGCGCTTTGTGAAACATTCTGCTCAATATGGCTGGTGAGATTTGCTGTACTTCAGTTGTGATTTCCTTCTTCAGCTCAGGTAAAGTGTGCGGATTGTTTGCATACACTTTACCTTTCAAGGCACCCCAAAGAAAGAAATCGAGACGTATGTGGTCCGACGAGCGTGCAGGCCAGATGCCACGCGAGATGATTCGATCAGCAAAGACGTCCTGCAGAAAGTGATTGATGTGTGTGCTATACACGTTTCCACACTAACTTTTGAATCACCCTGTATAATGAAGCCTGCATCAACTTCAGCTGCCTATGCAATTCATCTCGTCCTTAAGGGTAACTCAGAAGTGACTGACTCTGAGGAAGTGTAAAGTAAATATACTTTCTTTATTACTAACTATTCGATATCATAATGCAAATTTATATTTTCTTACGAAATTATCTTCTTATTTAACAGGTGCTCAATACTTTTCTGACTTCTGAAAAAAGAATCTAAAGTTCTAAGAAACATTTTTCCTATTGATATAATTATTATTGTAATGCTACTATTGATTTTTATTTTATCGTGTAATTATAGTTTATAATACTATTTATATAAATAATAAAAAGTAAATAAATGAATGGCCCCAAGGTTACATGCTTTCTCTTCCCTGCACGAGTATCAAGTCCTTACTACCTGACTCCCGCTGCTTGGTGCTCAAGCTTTAAAAATTTAAATGTTTTCAAATTTGAAATATATATTTCAAAAAGATATTTTCAAGCTTTAAAAATATTTTCAAAACGGAGCAAAACACAGTTTTGAATTTTTTGTATTGTTTTTATGAAAGTATGTGTAAGATATTAATAATTTTTTAACGAAAAAAAAATACCCACCATTTGAGAAATTTGCAAATTTGAGAAACAAGTCATGTATAAAAAAATTCGCCTTTTAATGAGAGGAGTACCTACATGTCGAGCTTATTGAGTTTGCTTTGTTGATTTGAACACTACAGTCAAAATAATTAATATCTCGAAAAAAGGCTTAAGCCTGTTTCACAATTAAATCGCCCGCATTTGCCCCAGCGAATCCGCACAGGATGCGAATACTAGCGCTTCGCTAGCAAAGCGGGCGATTTAACAATTTTCCGTTTCCATTTCACAATTAAATTCGCGGCCTCATTAACTATCTCCTGATGGTTCATTCTACGTGCGGTTGGAAACTGTATCCCGAACCATAGCCTAACATGATAAGAGAATAGGCTTATCATGTAGGCTATGCCCGAAGCAGGGTCTTTTAAGGGTGTCCTCCACTTTCGCCCCCTCCACTCTCGCCCCGTCCACTTTCGCCCCTCAAATTTTCCCCCGTCCACTTTCGCCCCTCAAATTTTCCCCCTTTCCACTTTCGCCCCCGAATTCCACTTTCGCCCCGGCGCCATTTTAT
>JAHWFO010081982.1:57196-70883 GCA_023313115.1 Rhysida immarginata
ATTTCGTGGGTTAGGTTAGGTAAGTATTCTAAATAACTGAATTCTTAATTTTCTATTTGACTTGTTAACCTCTCTGCAGGGTCTTTTTTTATGAAAGTGGGTCTTAAAAGTATTTTTGCAGGGGGCGAGTGTGGAAGGGGTGAAAGTGGAAGGGGCGATAGTGGACGGGGCCAAAGTGGAAGGGGCGAAAGTGGAAGGGGCCAACTTCACGGGGCCAAAGTGGGGTAAACCATTAAAAGACCCTACCTGAAGGAATAGTAAGCTGTCATAATACGCCCAAGTTGATTTGTATATTTCTTCCGTTTTTGTTACTTCTCTCCAAAATAATTAATAAATAATAAATAAAACCAAAATAAAATAAAAAGCTGACGTTTCGGATAGAGACTATCCTTTATCAAAGCAAAAAGGATAATTCTCTAAAGGCAATTAGAATATTTTATTTATTATTTATTAATTATTTTGTTAATTTTTATTATTATTTATTTTTCATTTTTATTTAATAACTATTATTTATTGTAGGTTATTGTATTTTGTATCTCGTCCTTTTCTCTTATAAATATCCGTTCATTACTTCTCTCCAACTTTCCCCCCTATAGTTCTGTGCGAACCTGAAGCTTCCTGATTGGTTTAAGCTGTGGCGGATTCGCTAAATTTCAGAACCTGTCTGAATTGAAAATTTCGCCCGCAAAGTAGTTGCGAAGAGCAGTGCGGGCGATTTCCGCTAATTGTGAAACGGCAGTATGTGCGGAAAATCTTCGCCTCGGTTGCGGTTTCCGCATTCGCCTGTTTTTCGCCCGCAAACAGTAATTGTGAAACAGGCTTTACCCAATTGACATAAAATATACGCTAAGGCACAATTTAGGGTACCCTCGAAGTATGTATAATTTTTGTTTGGTTCTGCGATTTGCCGTTTCAGAGGAGTTAGCTGCACAAAATTGGTCACATACATACGTATAGACGGAATTTTTTTTAAAAAAATTTCAACATATCTTTTCGAATCATGAGTTTTAAGTCGATTTCAGCTAAAAAAATATTTTTTGAGTTTCTGAAACGAACACATAGGCCTTCACTCTTAGAAGTGGCAGGCCATTACTGAAACTGTTTCTATGTAACCATAAAATATAGTCGTAATTTAATTTTTTAAATTTACTTAGGGCAATGTCTTAATATAAAAGAGAAATGCCCCTCACTGACTAATCACGAAATCTCGGGAAATAAGAAATACTTGCAGGCGATTTTATCTATTTCGACATTAACGCGAATGAAGTCGCGGGCAACAGCTAGTCTATATACACTGATTGGAAGTAATTGGACACTATCGATTTTAGACGTTTTGTCGAATATCTAGAAAAATACTTGACTACTTATCCTGAAATTTCAGGTGTGTAAAAAGGATTTTACACCTCATATATTTCAGGGAAGGTTTTCTCCCGAAGGCAAATAGGGGACCAGCAAAGAAGTGAACCAAAAAAATAATGTTTGGAATCACCCTCTAAAAAATAATGCTTGAATGCATTGTAGCTGTAGAATATGCTTAAGAGGCTTGCTTTACTTTTCTGTGTTCATTTGTATGAGAATAGCACGTATATTCATGGAGATATAAAGGTTTCTTTAAAAACGTTGAAATGTTTTTGTAAGTTTTTTGTTTATAACATGCAGGATTTTCAACCCAATGCAATGCCATTTACAGGAAACTTGACAAGCTATAGTACAGACAAAACCATGCAATCATAATAAAAAAATATTAAATATTTGATGAAATATGAGCATTTTTACTAAATAATGTTTAACTGCACATGCGCATGCGTTACCAAATTGCCTTTTGCATAATTTATTAGCCAAATGTATAGAGCTACTCTTATAAAAAGCCCAAGCAAATATCTTGAAAATTCAGAAACATATCGTCGATAGAATAAGTTGAATTTCAGTTGCTCTCAAAAATAAACAAAACGATAAGGGGCTTTCTCCAAACTTTTATTTTTGGATCGGACACCAGTATCAACTTCTTCTTACGCTGATATACAGTCAATATGAAGTCAATATTTTTTCATGTCAACGTAAAAGGAAGAAGTTGATACTGGTGTATGATCCAAAAATAAAAGCTTGGAGAAAGCCCCTTATCGTTTTGTTTATTTTTGGGAGCAACTGAAATTCAACTCATTCTATCGGCGATATCTTTCTGAATTTTCAAGATATTTGCTTGGGCTTTTTAGAAGAGTAGCTCTATACATTTGGCTAATAAATTATGCAAAATACGATTTGGTAACGCATGCGCAGTTAAACATTATTTAGTAAAAATGCTCAAATTTCATCAAATATTTAATATTTTTCTATTCTGATTGCAGGTTGTTGTCTGTACTGTAGTTTGTCAAGATTCCTGTAAATGGCATTGCATTGGGTTGAAAATCCTCGGTGTTATAAACAAAAAACTTACAAAAACATTTCAACCTTTTTAAAGAAACCTTTATATCTCCATGAATATACGTGCTATTCTCATACAAATGAACACAGAAAAGTAAAACAAGCCTCTTAAGCATATGCTACAGCTACAATGCATTTCAAGCATTATTTTTTAGAGGGTGATTCCAAACATTAGTTTTTTGGTTCACTTCTTTGCTGGTCCCCTATTTGCCTTCGGAAGAAAACCTTCGCTGGAATATATGCGGTGTAACATCCTTTTTACACCCCTGAAATTTCAGGATAATTTGTCAAGTATATTTCTAGATATTCGACAAAACGTCTAAAATCGAAAATGACCAATTACTTTCTTCCAATCAGTGTATATAAAAGAAGAAACTGACTCAGTGACTGAGTGATCAAAGCACAGCCCAAACCATAAGGCTTAGAAACTTGAAAATTTGTACAGAGGTTCTTTAAAAAATGTAAGTGAGCACTAAGAAGGGATTTTTGGAAGGGTGTCTCTGAATTGAGTACAGATTTTTTGGGAGATGATAGAAGAGGTCCTTAGAAGTATTTTTTGTCATATGAACATGGGGTCCCCGCAGCTCCGTTTACTTACAATACTGCATTGAACAATCAAATGACACCAGGACGCAGTGTGCGTTGGTAGGCCTAGATTATTTTATTTTTAACAATTAACTACTGTATGACTTTTACAGTAATTGTTCGAAATGACCGCCATTTGCTTCATAGCACAATTCGCAACGCCTTATGATGGATTGATGTACGCGTGGAAACAGTCGATTTGCACGGTCGCTGATGTCACCTGCTGCCGCGACAACACGAGCCGCCAATTCTTCTTCGGTACCTACGGGTTCGGAGTACACCATTGATTTTATGCTTCCCCATAAAAAAAATCCATCGGTGTGAGATCTGGCGATCTCGGTGGCCAAGCAACTGGTCCGCCACGACCAATCCAACGACCAGGATATGTCTCATTTAGGTAATCTCTAACTGCTCTTGTGTAATGCGAAGGTGCGCCGTCCTGTTGAAACCACATCAAATGTCTGGTCATTAGTGGAACATCTTCAAGAAGACCAGGGAGCTCCTCCTTCAGGAAACCAAGGTATGTTTGCCCGTTAAGACGGCATGGTAGGAGATATGGCCCAATCAGGACATTGTGAATCATCCCAGCCCAAATATTTAACGAAAAACGATGCTGAAAACTGTTAAAATGTGTTGCACATGGGTTGACATGAGACCACAGATGACTATTGTAGCTATTGAACATTCCCTCTCGCGTAAACGTTGCCTCATCTGTCCACAAAACCATGGAAGGAAAGTCTGGAGTCCTATTCTGTTGCTGCATAAACCATTCCGCGAGAGCACGCCAGGGACCATGATCACTAGGACATAATTCCTGCACCTTTCGAAGCTTGAACGGATGTTGCAGGTTGACATGTAAAATGTTCCATACAGTAGTATGACTAGTATTCAAAGCAACTCCGACCGCACGAGTACTTGTCGATGGATTTCGGTTAAACCTTTCCAAAACTTCATCCTCTAATTCAGGGGAGCGTAACCACCGACGACGTCCACACTGATGATTATCATGAGCGAATGCGCCTGTTTCTCTTAGACGACGATCTACTGCACCAAATGTTCGTGAATTGGGAAGAATTCTGTTGGGATAACGTTCAGCATACAAACGCCTTGCACCATCCATGGTACCAGCAGCACCGAGACACAGATGCATGTCTGCATAATCATTCCATGTAAAACGATTCATACTGTTTGTTTAACTTTACACATGTAAAAAGTACATCAAGTGAACTTTTTAAAACAAATCTTTACCTACTGCTTTCCCAGAATGCGATTAGTTCATTTACATATGGACTAATCGTATTTTCCAAAGGGGTTGGATACCATGGAATCTCCTTGACGAAGTTTGTCCTAAGACTTTTAAACAAACAAGCTTTCACGACTTTTATTTGACTTAAATAAATTCACTTAATTATACTTGCTCATTAACTCTAGTCGTGTAAAGAGAAATGAGAGGGATGGAAACTGAGTAATAGTAATTATTACTTTTAATAAATTCGGTGGTAGGATTTTACAAATTAATATGAAATATTCCTTGATTTCAATCTTTAATACATTTGTAGGAAAAACATTGAAATTGAGACAAAATCGGGTTCCATCTATTTCGGTTCGGGATGAAGGCCTCCGTAACCACTTGTCGAAATTGCCAATGGCGTCGAATACGTGGTATGTCCATCACCGCTACTGAAGAAGGCGGCGACCCCTGGGGGTTTATTAGAGCGTTGCCCGGAACTAAAAAAATATATGAAAAAGCACATGTATCAGTCAATCATCAAAAGCAAACAACGAACTGTGAAAACTACGGAAGCAATGAAATTAGATCACTTTAATTCTCAACGAGGATAGTCGTAATCAAAGAAAAAGGAATTAGTTTTCAATCTAACGAAACTAAGTTCACTATGCTTAGCCGTTATTAATTAAAGTTTACAGTACCCTGAGACGGGGACGCTAAAGCCGAGCGCGGCTCGCAGCTCGAGATCTCGTCCGGGCGCGCGCTCGCGAAGCGCTCTGTATCCGTATGCAAACGGTCCGGGTCGCTCGGCAGGCTCACTGCGTTGCTTGCAGAAGCTGAATCCGTAGAACCAGTTGTGGCTGCTGCTAGGCCGTCGATCTCCTCCTCCGTTAAAGAGCGAGTCGAAATCCGGGCGTCGTTCCCTTGGTCCGTCGACTCTCTTGCGTTGCGGTCCTCAGAGGCTGAAGCACCGACGACGGCGTGGGCTGGGCTCGTCGTCGTGTCGGAATGACGGCAGTCGTTTTTCTTCACGGATTTTGGCTGGACAGGCTCGGGTCCGTCGTCTAGCAAGGGCGGGTCAATATTCCGGGTTGATTCCTCGGGCGGCGGCTGAATACTTTCGTACCTCTTTTCTCCTAGGTTCCATGGCGAAAAGCACTGCTGACGTCGGGTTCGTTGCCCTCTCATCGGCGTCCTTCGTCGGCGAGTATACGATCTAGTGGAGTTCACGAAAGTTCTATCCCAATAATTAATATTACGTTTACTTGCCTGAGAAAAGCCATGGAAGTCCTGTCTTTTAATTTCACGGGCCGGAGTTTTAATTTTGGAATGAAAACGCTGGCCGGAGACACTAATGCTCGAGACGCGTACTTCCTTCGGTTTTCTGAAGTCGCTCCTGTCTCTCCCTCGTTTTCCTCCTCCGGTTGCGTTCGCAGAAACCGCCTTATTTCTTATCACATGCCGTGAAACTTCTCTCCGCGTATCTCTTCGGTTTTCCTTCCAATTTCTCCAACGGTCCACATGCTTCCATTCTTCTCCTCCTTTTGAGATCCTTTCCCTTCGGTTCCAAGACTCTTTCTGTCTCTTATTTTTCTCTGTCAGCTGCGCCTCCCCCTCTTCCACCAATCCGCGACTTGGTCTCCTCCTTCTCGCTCTCGTGCCTCTTCTGCTTTCTTCACGGGGTGGCAGAGGATTCGATTTCTTCTTCGTATATTTTTTTTCCTTGCTCTTTGTCACATGTAATAATGGCTAAATTAGGACTACCGCAGTGGAAATAAAATAACATGCAACAGCGCACTGAATAGTATAAATAAATGATAAAGTTTATTGTAAATATAAATAAAAGTAGAAAAAGGACTATGAAGGAACCAAGTGGGTTCCTCTTTGCAAAAACAATGAACACTAATCACAAAAATGCATATAAATAACAGTCAAGGTTAATTATGGAAAGGTTGGCTTTTACCTGCACCTCAGTGCGAGATAATCCCAACTAAAGGATTAATCTTAAACTTAACCCAAACCTTCAAGGCACGTTTGGCCTAGAAGTAAATTACATCAAAGGCTCAAACGCAAGCCCTTACATTTAAATTCAGTTAGTAACCAAAACAAAGCTTACAAGCTAAACAAATGAACACAACACTTAATGTATAAATGACCAAAAACTCTAATTGCTAAAATCACATAAGATAAATAGCTTAAACCGCCAAAACAGTGGAAACAATTAGCTTGTTAGCCAATTAACTAAAATGCATAACACCAGACACTGATATAGGTCAAAATAGAAATAGCAAAATAACTGGGTCGGTCTCTAAAACACCTAAAAAGCGACCAACCTCCAACTTATTCGTTTTAAGCAAATAGTAAACAATATGTCCGACAAATGCTTAAGCAACTTACGTCTAATAGAAAACAATTGAACAGTTACAGTAATTTACAGTAATCATTCACATAAATTTCGCAGCTATCACAAGAGCTTACAAAAACACAGAGCGGCGCACTCGCAAACTAAATGTTCCAATTGCGAGAGCTAAAATTAGTTAAATAAATTTCATCACAAAAAGTCACTATTGGTAAAAGTTCTATAGTCAGGGGGAGTCCATTAAATATAGAATTACAATCAGTACAGTCACAAATAAACACAATTTGTAGGATTCTTTTTTTTTCCTTTCCTCTTGATTGAGAATCAGCTTTATAAAGAATTTGCCCAAGTACAAAAATAAAGAGCTTTACAGTTCGCTTTTTACAGTTCAGAGATTCAAAGTCACAAGAGGCCTATAAGAAAAGATATGGGCATTAATTGACAATACAAATTATGTTGAAACGGTAACATTAAATACACATGTTCGGAAAAACAGGCAATTGCGTGACTTGTCACAAATATATTTTCTTCGTGAGCTGGAAGACACTTCACTTATACTTAATTATGACGAAACCAAAATGGTTCGTAAAATAGGCTCGCATACCGCTGGGCCAAAGACCACACACCTGAGTGCACTTATATACGTCACGGCGACTTAACTCCGGAAAGGTTTTCTTAATTAATACGGCCGCACAGCCTACGGTAAAGGACACACTCACCAAGCCAAATCCCTGGTCGGCGACTGAAACACTCGGCGCACGGGGAAGCGAGCCGAACACCGGCGACGGGCACTTTTCACGTTGCGGACTCTCGCATTTAGCGTCGGAACAAATCTCCGCCAACTGAGCTTCTCCGCACGGCAGGGTATTGCACAACGAAGCACACGCCGTCTCCGCAGACGTCTCCGTTGCAGCGGCTTGAGGACAAGCCTTCCCCTTCGGCGTGTCGATGACTAAACAGTCCCGAAGCCTTCTATCGTTCGTGGCCAGGAGCTTCTTGTTCTTCCATCGTCCCTCGGTCGTCGCCAATTTCCTTCTAACTCTCTGACTCTGCTCTCGCTTCGAGCCCGCACTTGGTTCCTGCGTCGTGATGTTGTATATGACGCTGTCGACGTCGATTCCGTTTTCGCTCCGAATTGTAAAATATTCTAGAGCGAAAACGATCGACTATGTCACTGGAATCATTAAAATTCCGTGACACTCTTCCTTCTCAATCTGATGTTCGCGTTAGATCGTCGATTTCTTCTTTTATATTTTTATTTTCCCTTCGACGATCTGACACAAGCACGTGCACCATGAAATTTCTTTGCAAACAATTACTTTAAAAGTTATTACAGTAGATTACTTGTGTTAATTGTTAAAAAATAAATAATTTAGGCCTACCAACGCACACTGCGTTCCGGTGTCATTTGATTGTTCAATGCAGTATTGTAAGTAAACGCAGCTGCAGGGACCCCATGTTCATATGACAAAGGACCTCTTCTATAATCTCCCAAAAAATCTGTACTCAATTCAAAAACACCCTGTATATAGACTAGCTGAAGTACCCGGCGTCGCTCAGAGAAAAATATAGTTTCTTCATATTCATGTATATAGGGTGGTGTACAAACTTGGGAGGGGTTGATAGAGGGATCAAATCTAAGCAACATTTCCCTCTATCAGGAAACAGTTGTTTGGATTCTGTGGGACACCGACAGACCTTGGTATACGCGACACCAGTGGGATCCGATGAAGAGCTGGTAGCAGAATCGCAATAGCTGCGGACTAGATTCGCAAAGAACCGCGAAATTTTGAACTTTTTACGTCAGTCCATGCGGCGACGTTGTGAAGCATGCATTCATGCTAGAGGGAGTCAATTAGAATACTTATTGTAAATCATTTTCATGTTTCATAAAAAAAACAAGTCACATTATTGTACTGTATGCAATGCGTTTTTTCTTCTTTTTATTACATGATTAACCATGATTTTGACGTGTTCCAGAATTATGAATTGAGTGGCATATTACGTCTACGCGATGTCCAACATTTTTATCTCAAAAAAACCCCCCAGAGAAAAAAATGAAAGAGATAAATTTTGCTTTGATTTGATCCCTCTATCACCTCCCCCCCCCCCCCAAGTTTGTACACGTTATTCGAGAACACCCTGTATACAGAGTCCGCCAAAAAATGCATACACACTTCAGCAAAAGAAAAAACTATAAGGGTCGTACAAATGAAAACGAAAATTTATGTGGGAAAAAAAAGACGACGTGTAGGATCGTAAGTTTTTGTTTTCAACAATTGCGAAACTCCACGTGCAAATTGAACAATAGGTTGCAAGTGTTGCGTCACGTGAGAAAGAACGATAGCTCGCGCTTCGAAACTTTGCGCGTGATCGCTTCATCCAGCCCGAAAGCAAACGTCAAAGCCGTCAATGGAAGCATTATGGGTCACCACCCCCGATAAAATCAAAAGCAATCGCAAACAGCTTGGGGAAGGTGATGTTGACCATGTTTTTTGATCGCAAAGGTCCGATTTTACTGGACGTTCATGAAAAAGCCATCACAGTTAACGCAGCACGATATGGGGAAACATTGAAGGCACTGTGCGCGGCCATCAAATGCAAGCGTCCTGGACTTCTTCAGAATGAGTGCTTCATCTCCACGACAACGTGCGTCCTCACACTTCGAAAGTAACGCTAGACCTCATCAAAAAGTTCAACTGAGAAGCAATGCAGCATCCACCTTATAGCCCTGACTTATCTCCATGTGACTTTCATGTGTTTGGGGATCTCAAGAAACATCTGAAAGGCCGCAGGTTTTAGTCGGACGATGAAGTGAAGAAAGAAGTTTTGGAATGGTTCCACACGCAACCAAAAGACTTCTTCCATAAAGGAATTACACGCGTTGTTACACAGTGGGATAAATTCCTCAACGCATTTGGAGAGTATTCTTAAATTCCTTGTAAACACTTTGGATAAAATAAATAATTTTCGTTTTCATTTGTACGACCCTTATATATAAAAATTGCAACACTAAATTCATACAGGCATCAAGCGAAGAATATGAGTCCTCTTCTACAATTACGACAGATGTTGAAAGTGATTATCATCAGCGTTGAGGTATTTTTGAATACGGCGAACAATTGCTCCTATCCATTTCCTAGCAAACTCTTATCAGTAATCTCCTATGTCTAGGTGGTCTTCTTTTATCGGGATGGTCTTCATTCAATACATGTAATAATATTGGGCTGTAAGCTTTCGATTTTGCTGACGGAAAATATTATAGATGATATCTAGTAAAGTGTGTATACATTATTTTTGGTGGACTCTGTAGAAAATTAAAGATACATTGAATTTCCGCGCGAAAAACTTGCATCATTGTTGATACTGCTTCACGAAACAATCGCAAAAGTCTTCATTAAAAAAAGCAAATAACGACGTCACAAATCCGATTCAGATAAAAAATAAAAGATACACTATTCACGTGCGAAAGACTTGCAGTCATTGTTGATGCTGCTTCACGGAACAATCGCAAAAATCTTCATTAACAAAGCAAATGTCACAATTTTTTAAGGATGGCAAAAATCCCATTCAGCTCCAGGTAAACTGAATTTTAAAAATAAACTAAAATGGAAAAGAAGAAAGAAAAAATAAAATCCTTTCTTAGCGAGCACCTAGAAGCAAAGAAATATTCTTGCCAAATTTCAAGTTCGTAGGCTTCGTAGTTTTGGAGATTTCGTGATGAATGAATGAATGAGTGAGTGTATACATTTTTCGCTTTTTCTTTTATAAAATAGTACTAACTGAAGAACCCGGCGTCGCTCGGAGAAAAATATAATTTTTTCATATTTATGTATACAGAGTGTTATCGAATAACGTGTACAAATTTGGGGGGTGATAGAGGGATCAAATCTAAGCAACATTTCCCTCTTTCATTTTTTTTCTCTGGGGCATTGTTTTTGAGATAAAAAATTTTGGACTTCGCGTAGACGTAATATGCCACTCAATCCCTGCTTCTGGAACACGTCAAAATCATGGTCAATCATGTAATAAAAAGAACAAAAACACACTGCATACCATACAATAATGTGACTTGTTTTTTTTGAATTGTCTCCCACTGTCATGAATGCATGTCCAAAAGTTCCTGGTTTTTCGCGAATCTGGTCCGCAGCTACGGCGATTCTGACTACCAGGTCTTCATCGGATTCCACAGGTGTCTCGTATACCAATGTCTTTAAGTGTCCCCACAGAATATAAACAACTGTTTCTTGCAGATAGGATTTCAAGATTTTTTATCTCAAAAACAATGCCCCAGAGAAAAAAATTAAAGAGGGAAAGGTTGCTTAGATTTGATCCCTCTATCACCTCCCACCAAGTTTGTACACTTATTTGAAAACATCCTGTATACAGAGTCCGCCAAAAATGTGTACACACTTCAGCAAAAGAAAACCCTATATAAAAGTTGTAACACTAAATTCATACAGGCATGAAGGGATGAATATAAGTCCTCTTTGATTAAGTGATTATAATAAGCGTTGAGATATTTTTGAATAGGGCGAACAAGTTGCTCCTATCCATTTCCTAACAAACTCTTATCAGCAATCTCCTATGTCTAGGTGGCAATTGTGGCAATGTCTTTTATCGGGATCGTCTTCATTCAATACACGTAATAATATTGAGGTGTAAGCTTTCGATTTTGCTGTTACTGAAAAAATTATAGATGATATCTAGTAAAGCGTATATAAATTCATTTGACGGACTCTTTAGAAAATAAAAGATACATTGTATTCCCGCGAGAAAGACTTGCATCATTGTTGATGCTGCTTTACGGAACAATCGCAAAAGTCTTCATTAAACAAAGCAAATAACGACGTCACAATTTTTAACGCTGGCAAAAATCCGATTGAGATAAAAACTAAAAGATACACTATATCTCGTGCGAAAGACTTGCAGTCATTGTTGATGGTGCTTCACGGAACAATGGCAAAAATCTTCATTAACAAAGCTAACGTCGTAATTTTTTAAGGCTGGCAAAAATTCCATTTAGCTCCAGGTAAATTGAATTTTAAAAATAAACTACAATGAAAGGAAGAAAGAAAAAATAAAATCCTTTCTTAGCGAGCACCTACAAGCCAAGAGAATTATACATGTACTTGACAAGTTTCAAGTTTGTAGGCTTCATACTTCTGAAGATTTCGTGATGAATGAATGAATGAATGAATGAGTGAGTGTATACATTTTTCGCTCTTTCTTTTATATAATAGTATAGGCAGATAAGGATGAAAGTTGTTTGTGTGTTTCTTTCTTATATAAATCTATAGTTTAATTCAAATCTTGATGATTGGTTGGTTTGGTTTGTTTGGTATTAACGTCCTTTTCAACTGCTATGGTCATTTCAGGACGGCGTTATAGGGGCCGCAAATTTTGCTTCGCAAGGGTTCTTTAACGTGCAGCCGGCAAACGACTACACGGGACCAACGGCTTTACTTCCCTTCCGAAGGAAGTGCGTGATCTCAGGATTTACCCCTGAAAAATCCTCGTCGTCCTCGGCCGGGATCGAACCCGCGTACTCGGGCATCAGAGGCGATTACGCAACCTGCTGAGCCACCGAGGCCGACCCAATCTTGATGAAATATGCATATTTGATCTTCAAAGCAAGAAGAAGGTCACTGTCTACATGAGATTTCGAAAAAATAATATTTATCGATAATAATTGATATTCAAATCGATGGCAGCGCACACTGACAGAAGGTATCTCACAGCAATATGCACCGACCAAAAATATATCTCATGACGAACAATGCAAGGTGAAGTTTGTGCAACAATAGACTGCTCTGTTTGTTTCAACAGTAGTGATAGCAACACGGAATTCTAAAAATGATATAGCAATAAATACAAAAATTGGAGAAAATTTCCAGATTCAGTCAATCAAATAGTTATGTATGTAAGTCATGTTCATTAAGACATGTAAATGAACCTCAAGACTGATCATTTTGTAAACTTCATTAACAAAAATATTTTGAGGACACACGAATTACATGCATAAATCGAGGACCACCCTCTTATAAAATATAATATTCTTTGGCTTTCTAATTTCCTGACCATAATTTAAAGTTTCGCGTAATGGTCGTCAGCATACAGCTGGAAGGGTCTTCCTCCTCTGAGAATCAGTGAGAAGGCGTCGGAAATTTTAACAATACATATGATTCCTGTCTTTTGTGCTTTTCTTAGAATTGATAGTTATTAGAATTTAACATTTTCTTGAAAAGCTTTAAAAATGAGCAGTAAATGGAAATAATGGAGAGTTAGCAGACTATTGAGAAACAGTGGAAAGGCGGCAGAGAAAGCAACCCCTTCACTCGGTGCTGTATCGATTTTTCCAGCACACTGCTTCAACTAAACAAGTGGTGAGTGACCCTGTGATCGTCAATGCAAATGTGTCAACAGAAGAAACTGCGACTGCCAGATCACACCAAGTGATGAATGCACCAGTTTTGCTTCAAGACCTCGAGAGCAGAGTGTGAATTGCAAAAGTTTACCAATTAGAAAAATAGATGAAAAATTTCCGCGACCTGGATACGAACCAGGAACCTCGACTGTCATGGTCGACGCCTCTATCAATCGGGCTATCACAGACACTTGAACAGTCATGCTGTCACTAAGTGTCTTAAAGACAACCAAGTTGTCAAGAAGGAAAGCCCAACGGGAGGTGGGCACCCGGTTCACAGATCGTGAATTTATCCTATCCAAACCATCAGAAAGTTTGTGAACACACAAAAAGAAATAAATTACACTGGAGCAAACTCCAAACATCAGGTAAAGACTACTTGGTTGTCTTTAAGACACTTAGTGACAGCATGGCTGTTCGTGATAGCCCAATTAGTAGAGGTGTCTACCAAGACAGTCGAGGTTCCTGGTTCGAATCCAAGTCGCAGAATTTTTCCATCCATTTTTCTAATTAATATCATTTATCTGATGCTTGGAGTTTGCTCCAGTTTTATTTCTTTATTTCCTAACAGTTTATCAATTGTTGGAATTGCAGAGTACACAGAAGTAGCTTAGTACTTGATCGGGGTGCATATTAATAAGGTATGCGTGGCCTTGGCACCCCGATT
>JAHWFO010081982.1:100883-169622 GCA_023313115.1 Rhysida immarginata
CTACTCAGATGCACACTTGTCAATTGAAACAATGTAGCCATTAGCTGAAAATTAAAAACAAAACAAAACACCTTGAAACAGCAGTCGTAGAAGAAACAGTAAAAGAGCTTGGAAAAAATTTGGTTACCCGAGAAACAATAGTGAATTAGTAATTAGGCGATCAATTTGAGGTGCCAGTACCCAAACCCCTACCCAGTTATGGGGGTATTTAAGGAAATCAACAGGTGTTCACTTGTACGACAGAATCACCTAAGTGGATTTTGCTGAGAGCATCAGGGCCCCTCTTATCTGCCACGCTGGTGCTGGTGCTCAGGGGTACACCAGCACCAGGGGTACATCAGAGGATGAAGAAATTAATTTTATTTCAGTCTTAGGCCACCTGAACATGGCTGCCATCACGTGATTACCTTACCATCAGAGAGGGGTGCACACAACAAGCTGTGTCGACCTCTGGTGTCAAAACACCAAAAAAAGACCACACCCCAAAAAAGACCAATGCCCAAAAAAAGACCAACGCCCAAATAAAGACCAACGCCCAAAAAGGACCAACGCCCAAAAAAAGACCAACGCCCAAATAAACACCAACGCCCAAAACAGGGGGAGGGGGGTTGTTGGACACGTGAGTCGCATTCTGCACGCGGATTGGTTGAATGCCTGTGACCTCAGGAAGGGGGGGATAGAGGGGGATGGGTGGTCACATGACACGAAAACGAGGGGTGGAGGTGGTGGTTGGTCACGTGAGTCGCATTCTGCACGCTGATTGGTTGAAATTGGGGTGCCAAGGCCACGCCCACCTCATTAATATGCACCCCGATCAAGTACTAAGCTACTCACAGACACAAACAATATGTTAATATGTTAATTTTTACTGTATATTCCCATTCAGATATTACAAACTTTCATCAAATAAAGAGCCCGAGCAACGCCGGGTATATCATCTAGTTCTAAATAAAGGCATTACTTCACTCTTATGTGAAATATCTAACTCTAACAATTACAATATCATTTTTAATCTCTTCTCCCAACTGTAATAATGGACGATGTCCACGATGGAAATTGCGCATGCGCTATTGTTTTATTGCCATCTGGTGGCTTATTTTGAAAGTGGTCAACCGGGAAAACATGAATTACCTCACAAAAATCCGCCTCTGATACATTAATTTCTTTATCTTGACTTAGTTTTCCAAAGCGAGATTCTCTGTTTGCATTTTTAGCCTTTGTTGATTGAAAATGATTTAATGCAAGCTCAAGCTAAATATATTTTAAAAAATTAATTTTAAGATTATGAAATTAATCACTCATGATTTTCTTAAAGTTTATTAATTTCTTCATGAAATATATCCATTCAATCTACCATAGCATGTTCTTTTCCTTATAAAATATTGCATATTTATTAAAACCTAAGATATACAGGGTGATTACAAAAGAACTGCACACTTTTAAAAATTTATTACATCAAAGCTATTCAGAATATAGACACACCACATACGGATTCTTAAAGAAAAACACAGTTAAAGTTTATTGAAACACAATTAAAGATGTTCAATATGCCCCCTGTAGTCGAATTCGTCCCAAAACCGCATTAACATGTCTCCATCAATCCCACGTATCGCTACCGTAATGCGTTCTTTCAGCTCGTCTAGGTCACGGGGAAGGGGTAGGTGAAGACCTCGTCCTTTACACATCCCCATAAAAAGAAATCGCAGCGGTGGATTGGTCGAGCAATCAATAACCTGGAACTTGCAAGTGGCCACCGCGGAACCCCGACCTCACACCTTGTGATTTTCTTTTTGGGGGTGTGTAAAGGACAAGGTCTTCACCCTACCCCTTCCCCGTGATCTAGACGAGCTGAAAGAACGCATTACGGTAGCGATATGTGGGATTGATGGAGACATGTTAATGCGGGTTTGGGACGAATTCGACTACCGCATTGATGTATGCCGTGTCACGACAGGGGGGCATATTGAACATCTTTAACAGTTTTTCTTTAAGAATCCATATGTGGTGTGTCTATATTCTGAATAGCTTTGATGAAATAAATATTTAAAAGTGTGAAGTTCTTTTGTAATCACCCTGTACAGTATATTACAATAAAAATTAGAATTGAAGATAAAAAATTAACAGTGTATGTATTTTGGGAGTATATAAATGAAATTTATATGAATTTATATAGTTTACTCAAATTGATTTAAAACATTGAACAAAGGGGTAGCATATCTCCGAAAAGTCGCAAAAATTTTCCTTCCCCTTTTGTATTTGTAATTATGATAGTTTGAAGAGCTTCTGCAGTTTAATTAGTATCTACTCTTTGAATATAATATGATCCATTTTTAACCATATCAATTTTTAAAATTTTATTAACTATTTCCGAATATATTGCGCAAAAGGGGAGCATATTCCCGAAATGTTTACAGACTTTTAATGTTAAACGTAATTTGCACTTCAACTCTTCATAAATGGCTATATTTCAACCTGAAAACTGTCGTGAATTTAATAGTAAAATATGTAAAAATTAAAACTATTCCATCAAAATGGAAATAAAAGATGCAGTAAATATATTATTATTTTGATCTTTCGGAAAACAGTGCCATGTGGTTGTGTTATTTTTATAATTTTTGCAGGGAGGCACAGACCAATAAACGCGAGTCATTCTTTCAGACCCGGAATGAGGGTTGACAATGTTGTTACTAGAGGACGCACGAGTTACGTGGATATCGTCCATTCCTTATTAATAAGAGAGTTTATATTTTTTTTTTCAAAACAAATCCATGATCTATAAGATTGTTTCGGATCAATTTTAAGAAGTGTGGCACATCTGCAAAAACAAAAATTTTTTAAATATCATCACAGGGGTGTTCACAGTAAGTCTTATCATTGGTATAAGGAAACATTATTCCCAAATCTCTCCATAATGCATTATTGTTTGGTCCCAAATCGCATGTAACAGATACCACAATGTAATTACAATCGTATAATTTTTTCACAAGTTGAAAAAATAACCCTTTCCTTAATTTGGGATGGCCTGGTGGGCTTCCACTGAACACACAACTTCTGGGAAGTTAAGCAACATCAGGCACGGCTAGTCACTGGTTGGGCGACCATCAGTGAGATACGATCTTCTGCTGCTACCATCTTACAGCAGTCGTTAATCCAGGTCCATCCAGGGACCCAACTCGTCGGCCTCTGGCCATACAGGCCCTGGATGGACGTATTGGATTACAATAAATAAATAAATAAATAAAAAATTGGACATCAAAATCATAATAAACTGGTTCCTTCCAGTTTCAAACCTAACCTGGAGCCATTATTAGGCACACTTTCTCAGTCGCCTTATCAATTTTATTTGAGAGATATATTTCGTCAAATGTTAACACAACCAATCTTTTCCATTCGTTTAATTCTTGACTTTTCAAAGCCATTATATCCGAAACATCATCTAATAGTCCTATTTCTGGCTCAAAGTTTAAATGTTTTATCCAGTTTCTTAGTGTTGTCTCACAAGGCAAATGAACTTTTTTTTACTTCTCTTAAATATCTATAGTATCTTGCGCTCATGCTACGTAGTGTTATAGCCGCAGCAATATCCTCTTTTTTCCATAATGACCTCTTAACATTTAACAATCGCTGAACTTGCCCAGGAGTAAACATTGACTTTAAAATATTCATATATTGCATAGTCTCCGTTTTATGGAATAGTACCTCTTCTTTTAACCTTTTATTTTCTTCTTCTATTATTTTGTTATTTTTTCCCAACTCTCTTCTATGACTACATCAGGCAACTTTACATGTGATGCTCCTGTTGTGTCTGGTTATGCTTCATCAGTCTGTAAATCTTGGATTGCTTCTTCTTTTTCCTCATATCTATAATTAGAATTATTCAGTGAAAAACGGTTTAAATAAATTATAATTTCACTAATTATCTTTTCTTGCTATTACGTCTATAATACATAGTATTCAGTGAAAAATGTTTTAAATAAATTATAATTTAACTAGTTACCTTTTCCTGTTTGCTCTCGTAAATGCTCGTGCTGCCCTAGCTATATTTGATTCAATTTGTTGCTATTTTTTCGGAAGATTTTTAGATGGGATGGCATTTTTTTTAATAACAGAGGTAGCCTACGTGCATTATTTTATGTTTCATTAAATTCTGATAGTCGTCCTCAGTAAAATGTGCCGAACAAACCCTTGCTTTAACGAGAAAAACATTTTAATAGGTCTATTTAGAAATATAAAACGCGATAAGCTATGTACCTACCATTTCTCATCTCCAGTCAGTCCTTGCGCCGACATATATTTAACCATTGTCTTTGATAACATTGGTCCTTTCGGAACCGACAGAAGTGGAGGTTTAATTCCTTGTCAGTATGATTCGAACAGCCAAAAATTGCACATACAGGCATCGGGGAGTTAATTTTTTAGCTAGCGCATGGCAAAATATCGTGTAGCATCGTGCAACTGGGGCATTAATCGTGCTACTGGGCAGCGATCTGCCTTGAAGCTAGAGCCCGCTCTGATCCCCGTGATAAACTATTTATCATGTAAATCTGCCTTGATCGCAGAACTTAAAGGGCAACTGACATCAAAATTTTCGATACTATAAGATTCAGTAAATAATTAAATAAAACTGCATAATTGCATAATACATAATTTAATTTCGAAAATTTTTACGAGGGTGGGCTGAAAAGTAATGCCTCCATGGCTGTAACTTTTTTATTTTTTAACTGATTTTCAAAATTCTTTTTATATCTGATACTCACATTTCTCCTCTATGTAATGCACTATTCACTTTTCGACATAGTCCCCATCCCTTTCCACGCATTGTACCAACGCGTGACTAGTCGGGTGAACCCGTCGGAGAGGAATTCCGGGGTTGTCGTCGACACGAGGATTGAATGGCAGCTTTGGATCCTCTTCTGCAGCACGATGGCGCCCGTCCGCACACGATCGCCACACATCAGAGGGGGTTGCAGCGCCTACAGTTCAAAGATGAAAAACTGCAGTTCAAAAATGAAAGACTTTGCACCATGCGACTTGCACCACTTCCCAAAGAGGAAAGAGCACCTTAAGGGGCATGAGTTGCGTTCTGACGACGAGGTGAAACCTGCCGTTCGGTCTTGGTGTCAACAACAACTCCGGAATTCCCCTCCGGCCATGGAGTTACAGCCATGGAGGCATTACTTTTTAGCCCACCCTCGTATTATTTATTTAATAAAATGAACAAATATTCGCTATTTACTGACCAGAGCGAAAAATATTCCTGACATAGGGGGGAAGTCGATGACGTCATACGAGCAAAAGGCATAACCAACTATAAATACAAGAAGTATTTTTAGTTGGCTATGAGCAAAAGGACTTTCTATTCCTGTAGTCATTACCGCTAAAGTCTCATTCATTCAACGGACGTAAATCTGAGATCAACTCGAAAAAAGTTCTCAAGAAAAATGTTTTAGCCTTGCAATCTTTATGATCCCTTTCTTGTCAACTAAATAGTTTCCCAAAACGGAGTAACATGGAATTCTGTGGGACTGCGTGCAATATCAATGGCAACCATAGAGATTCAAGCAGACCCATTTTCAAGGCAACTCAATTGTTGCTCACTCGAATAGAATCAATAGGATATAGAAGGGGGGGGGGGGCGAACTGGTGATGATTCCGTTGCTCTGAACTAAAATTATAAAAAATAACACCGGTTAAAACTTCCTGTATATGTATACACTACATGTACTGCCGTGTTATTTTTTCTGGGAATTTTTTTGACTAATTTTGCTGTAAACATCTTTTTTTTTTTTTTTTTTAAATCTCTCATAAAAATGTCAATTTACATAAGCTGTTTATTAGTGAAATCGAAAAACGACCTGATCTTTATTGATTTTAAGTTAAAAGAAGACTCAGATAAAAATCTTAGACAAATTATGAACAGAAATATGCAAACAGTTTATTCAGGAATTGGAATAAGATAGGTTATAGAGAATTTTTTTGTTTTATATTTTTTAACTACAGGAAATTCGTTTCGCGTATCTTTTTTGTTTCCCCTTAAACGATGTAGGCATGTGTTTGTATATGTGGTAAGGGAAAAAGTATAGTAGCTTCATTGAAGGTTATATATATCAGTTCGTTAGAGGAGGGGGGGGTCTGGTGGGCGCAGCCCCTCAGTCTTTAAAAAATAAATTCAAATAAATTCCTTCCTTGGTCGCATGATCAGTCATCGCGCGATGTGCAGAAGTGAACATTAACCAATATTTATAATTAGATATATTTATGGACACCGGTTCATCCCGATCGTAAGAGAAATTGACACAGGTGTGAGAAACATATACGGGTGGAGAGCGAAATCATTACAACCAAGTAAATACATAAGAGAATGTTATTTATTTATTTATTTATTTACAATTAGAATTGGAATTAGAATTATAGCTCAGAAGGGCCCGGTATGGTTAAAGACCGACAAATAGGGCCCCCTGAGCCCCAAACACAATCAATATAACATGTAAATGATTAAGAAATTAGAAATAAAATTAACGAAGTAAGAGGAATTAAACTGAATACTAAATTAACACAGATTAGTATATGCAGTTAGTTATGATTATAATTACTATTATAATCAATCCAATCAGGCACCAGTTCCAAAAAAAATAAGATATGAAGCGACGTAAGAAATTCTGAAAATAAGTCCAGATATTTTCAAGAGGTTATCCGAGAATATAGTTTTTCAGTTCTCGACGAAAAGTCTTATAATCAGACAAAGTGCGAATTTCGTTAGGGATCACAGCCCATTCTGTAATCCCTGCATGAATAACAGTTACGTCCATACTTGTTTTTAGCCTTTGGTAGGTAAAGTTTAGCAGCTTGCCTAGTAGGATAATTGTGCTTATCCATAAAAAGTATGGGCGATATGGGGGTTGTTGTTAGGAGGATGGAATGCAATACTTTATAAATAAAAATACCCAACTGAAATTTATATATTTGCTGTATAGTAAGTAATTTTAAAGTAGAAAAATGACCGGAAACCGACATACCTCTAGGGACCTTCATAAGGGTTCGGAGGAACCATTTTTGTAACTTTAGGATCCTGGATATGTTGTAAAGCGTGGTAGCTCCCCAGAAAATGACACCGTAACATAAACTAGAGTGGATCAAAGCATAATATACTGAAATTAACACATAAGGTGGTAAATAATTCAGTCTGGAGAGCTTACCCATGTTTCTATTTAATTTTAACAGGAGGGCATTTACATGAAGATCCCAAGATAAGTCGTGGGAGAGTTCAATCCCCAAATATCTGAAAGATTCTGCTAAGTCAATCAAATGTTTATCATAATAAGTGGTGGATTCGGTTGGAACATTCAGTTTGTTGCGTTGGTAAAAGTACATCACCTGAGTTTTATTTATGTTAACAGACAATTTATTCTGCTCACTCCATTGGAACAGCAAGTTAGCAGCATTATTTAAAGAAGACGCGAGGTCACTAGGTTCCTTATGGGCAGTTAGCAAAGCCACATCATCAGCGTACATATAACTTTACTGCTGTTAAACCGTAAGGGGAGGTCATTAATAAATAATACAAATAGCATCGGAGATAAGATGGAACCCTGCGGGACCCCTTGATTTCTGGTTATTATAACTGAAGAAGTGCCTTCGAGACTTAAAAAGTACTTTCTGTCTTGTAAAAATCCAGCTATCCAAGCCAAAGGGGGCCCGTATATATGGTAATATCTACCTAACTTTGACAGTAATAGAGGGACCGAAACAGTGTCAAAAGCTTTAGTAAAGTCGACAAAAAGCGACGCCACCAATTTATTGTTAGTCATTCCAGATGTTATGAATTCTTCGAGCTGGAAACATGCCGTTTCGGTACCTCTATTCTGCGTAAACCCGTGCTGGCTATCGCAAATAAACCTCTTTGAAGAGACATAGTGCTCAAGTCGCCTAAAAAATAATTTCTCCCAAATTTTAGAGAAGACCGATAGTGATGTTATGGGCCTGTAGTTACTGAAATTGGCTGAGTCACCCTTCTTAAAGATGGGGGTGACACGGGCAAGTTTCAAAGAAGAAGGAAAAATGCCAGAAATCAACGAAGCGTTAATTAATCCTAAAGGGACAGTAATCTCATGCTTGACATTTCTTATAATATCCGCCCTGAATCCTAACGGGTCAGGGGCAAAACTGGGTTTTAAGCCCGTAATAATTTCGGCAACCTCGTCTTGAGAAGAAGGAACAGCAAAGAAACATGAGGGAGAATCAGGGCAACTACCATTAACTTCATGTTCGCTGAATAAAGTCGCCGTCGCATCTGGAGGGAGCAATGTGTGTAAAAAGACCATAAGATCAGAAGAGTTAGCGTTACTAGTATGTTCGAAAGGTGATTAAACACTCGTGGACCCTGTATTAATTTATCTATTTCTTTCCATCTGTTTTTAGATGAGGACAGACGCTGAAAAAGTTCGTCAAAATATTTAGTTTTTGCCTGGTTGATGCGTTTTTTTTAGCATATTAGAAAAAATCTTTAAATTTACGCATGCCTAGGGGAGTGGGGTTTCTCCTAGCTTTTAAGTAAAAGGCATTCTTCCGTTTAATTAGACTCAAAATATCCTGGGTAACCCATGGACGTCGGGGGACAGATCTCTCAATATGAATAGGCTTACGCCTAACAATAGGGAAATAACGTTCCCAGCCTAATCGAAAATGTGCTATGAACCTGTCGAAAGCAATATCTATGTTATTGATAGGAGTTAAAATATAGTCCCAATCGGATAAGGCCAAATAGGATCTAAAAACAGAGATACGGTTCTCGGAAAACAATCTAGATTGAAAACAATAAGTGGGAATACCCAGATTGGTTTTATGCTGAAAAATCAATAACAAAGGGAAATGATCACTAACACTGACACACCATTGAGCAATTATATTTAGCTGAGACATACACGCAGACACCCCCTCCTCGCTTACTAAGTCTATTAATCGAAAAAACTTTGTAATTACGTATAACTGGGATATCTGCGTGATTACTGCTCCAAGTCTCCACCAGGGCAATTATTGATGGCATAACATCAAGTAAACTGAGGTTACATAAAAATGTGTCATAATTGGCAAAAATACTCCGAATATTACAGTAGAGAACTGATAAGTGTCGATTGACATCAGGAATTTTTAATATAGCTTCGTTAGCCGATTCCAGAGAAATTGGCAAGGAACTATTAATACCTGAAGACATGTGGGATCGTACCAGAACCAAAAATAGAAAATTATGGTTAGTAATAATTCGATGGACTAAAACTTAATAATTAAAGTTACACCAAATTTAACTAATAAGTAACAAATAAGTAACAAAGCAGTACGGAGCCTAGATAGCTATTATGTACATAAAGAACCAAATAATATTGTATATGTAAAAACGGTTTACCATCACTCATTTCAAACACCGCATTAATATAATATTAACAAGTATAAATGACTTTGTCATTAGACTGGTGCAAGGAATTTTTATGTTACTACAACATAAATAATACCAGTTTTACATAATTAGTTAAAATGCCGAATTTAACAGTCGTCAAAAAAAAAAATTAGATCAGTGACAATCGGTTCTACTTTGATGCAAATCAGTGAGGAGCACTAGCTGTCTATTATAAGGAGAACTTAATCAATTATAAACACATTATTAATATATAAACTGACGATTCAATAATAAGGCATGTTAACAAACCAATCGACAATTGATTAAATATGTAAATATGAATTGATTTAACGATATATATGTGCCCCTTATATATAATTGTCACACATTGGGAAAGATATAAAATATAAACGAAAGTAAAAAATGAGAAACAAGATGAGAGGCCAAATCATCACCAAGGGCACAGTTCATGTATAAATTGCTCACTTTTTAAATCTTGTAACTTTTACATTTGAAACCGACACATATATTAATCAAATAATGAAAAAGAAACTAAAATTCAAGTTTGTTGCAAATTTGAACCCAAATAACGCTGGTGCAATAAGGAACATTTCAATGTAAGTGGATCTCATTTTTTTGTTTGGATTATCCAAAATGAAGGATAGAAAATAATCGAAAAAGAAAAACGATGATGAGTTATTCTACGTTAGATAGCCAAGACGATTCTCCCATAGCCAACTAAAAATACGATTTGGCTATGCGATTCTCCTGTGTGACGTCATGCCCTAGCAGTGAATCAAGGCAATGCTCAAACGACATGAGTTTTGAAAACTGAAGTTTGAAAAAATATATTTAAAAAACTACTTAAGTTATAAAAATTTTACAAGTCGAATTTGAGTTAGTTCATGGTCCATGTTATAAAAAAATAAAATTGATAGGTCATTTTTTGTGTCAGTTGCCCTTTAAGGGAGTAGCAATTTGCTGAGCCATCCGGGCATTTGATACAGTTAATTTATAAGTTAGGAAAGAAATGCTGCTACAGTACTGACATAATGATTAACTTTTAAAAAATTAATTATAGTGCCGTCATTTATTTCTCCTAATTTATCGGCCTATCTGCTGGGGTTGAACCAAGTTTGTAAAATAAAACCCATATAATTTAAAATCCATTACTATCATAACAATATTAAATACAAAATAATTATTAAAAAATTAATTAATTATACAAATTAATTTAGTAATATACATTATTTAATGGAGTAATAAATGTTTATTAAAATTATATGTTGTTTATTAATGAAATTACTCCTTATAAATGCAAAAGATAAAATAATAAATAAAAATAAATAAAAGCACCAATGAATCTTTATTTTTACGGAGTGTTTATTTCCACGTACATACGTAGAAATAAATAGCCGGCTATTTCTACATACAGTTGCTTTGTCCTGATTGGTCAACGTGACCGGGAGTTCCACGTACGTAGAAATAGCCCGGCCTCTGTAGGCTAAGCTATTTCTACATACAGTAAACGAACTGAATTGAACTGGGCACGAATTTGTAAACAAAATTCTTGCCATTAAAACAAAGAGCCCATTGGCTTAAGTACTATTGGTGACTCCATCACCAAGATATAGATAACGAAATATTAAAAGATTTAAAGACAGAATTGAGACCTTTGATTAATGATTTATTGTAAGGTAAGGATATGACTCTCCCTCTATTTTTAGTCCGGTTGAGGGTAGTGATTTCGTCCATGAACTTTTTTAACTTCCTCTTCCTTACCAAATCGGTGATAGTACGTGTGCTGTAGCCATTTTTAACTGCAATATTCTGAATCAAGGAAATTTCTTTCATTAATCAAAGGTCTCAATTCTGTCTTTAAATCTTTTAATATTTCGTTATCTTTTAGCAATCCCAACCAGACCAGGCATTTATTACCTAATCTAAAAGACCCGATTCCACCACTACAGAAATCAGGAATATATGAAGCTAGATGTTCCCAATGCCCCATGAGATACAAAGGACAAACTTGCCGGAATATTGAAACAAGATTCGAAGAACACATGAGACACACAAGATATGGTAGAGGGAATCAGTCATCCATAGCCAAACACTCGCTAGATACCGGGCATGAATTCTTATTAAGCAATGTAAAACTTATTGAGTCAATAAACAAGAAACACCTTCTGGACGCCTTCGAAAGCTTAGCCATTCAAAAAACAGATAAAAAATTATTACTCAACTTAGAAAGGGGTCCTATTAGCGAATCACCATTGATCAAATGGGCGACGCACTTACCCAATCAATAAAATTCAGTTGGATCTTTTTGTCTTGATTGGCTTCCGTTCGTTATAAATACTCAGCATGTTCTATTCCAAGTCAGTTCTCTCAAGTTCTCTCGAGGTGCTCCTTGGCTGCTGAATGATGAAAGCAAAGCTTTCGAAAAGCGCTTACAGACTCAGGTTGTATTTTTTCATTTTATTTTCGGTCTTTTTCTTTTTGTTCATTTCCTGTTTCGTTGTGGAAAAAGAGTTTTATTTTATTCTCAAGTTAATCATCTGCATTATCCACATAAGATTTCTAGACAATTTAGTTATAGAGTTTTATATAAATATTTTCTAGGAACATGAATCTAATTGAACCCTTCTGATCTTGAAAACCACAATTATATTTTTAGGTTTACCATATGAACAAAATTCATTAACGTCTTGATGCGGGTACACAAGTTGTAGGTGAAATGTGGAAGTGTTTTTATTGTTTACTAAAATAGAGATAAAATTTTTTCTTTTCATCAAAATTAAATAATCTTGTATTAATTTTTAATAAATCATCATCTGTACTGTATTAAGGAACTTTTTGTAGAAACAGGTGATAATGAATCTTTGAAGTTTTTATTTTTGTAATTGTATAGATCCAAGTTATACATTTTTCAAATCGTAAAAAAATAAGAGATTTTTCTGTACATTCTTGCACATTTCATTTCTCCTAAGTTAGCGACGAATCAAAAAATGGGGATTGCATTATTGCAGAATACTTACAGTATATATGAAAATGGATGATTTTGTAAAGTTATAAATATAAACAACGGGGCTTGTATCCTTTGGGGCTAATGTCTGTTGCACATATCAACTGGGGCAAACGTCCGGATTCCACTTCAAATATTACTTCAGATATTATTACAGCCCATATTATTGTTCATAAAACTTTTTTTTAAATGCAAAATAGTTTTGGTTTTATTATTTTTAAACTTGCTATAATATCGTCTATTATATTTCTTTCCAATTTATTTGTTTTTAGGTTGTTTTCTATTATTTTGATTGCTTTGTCTATGTTGGTATACAAATCTTTTTAAGATCACAGCAGACTAAGAATTAAAGTACGTAGAAATAGCCTCGGCCTTATTTTTACTTATTTTTTTTATCTTTTGCATTTATATCGTAATAATCTTTAACGTCGGTAATATCGGATAAAATGTGCTCATCTCTTTAATAATTATTAATAAGTATTCATTTTGTTTCCGATGAATTTCTCTAAAATTCAGATATTCAATATAATAAAGTGTAATTTTATGATGCCACAAAAATCCAAAAGATAATTATGATTTTTTTTTTTTTATAATTATTGAATTCAAAGTGAATACTTAATGGATTCAAAGCAGTACTTAATGGGGGGAAAAACATGATAGTCGAGGTTCCTGGTTCGAATCCGGGTCGCAGAATTTTTCCTTCCATTTTTCAATTGAATAATTATTAATTTACTTATTTCACGTTTTGAAAATAAAAGTTTATTATGAAAGGCCTTCACCATCCATGGCCCCTTTACCCTACTCTCAGTCACAGATTAAAACATAATCACTTCAAGTAGCGATTTTGGTGCCAGTGACGTCACTTGCGCAGTAGCAGCAAATTTTGCGTAAAAAGCATTGCGGGACCTTTCTTTCTACTGATCTTGGATTAAACAATAAGGAGAGCTCGCGATCAGGCCTGATCGTCTTTCGGAACCAGAGACCGTTAAAGAATAGAGACTTGGCATTGCCCCTTTTCCTATAGATACTAATCGTAATGAGTTTGCAGCATGTCGCCCTCTGGTTAATCACACCAACACTTCAGGGTAGTATCGATAGTTTTGTACTGTCGAAGAGCCGATAATGTCGATAGTTTTTATCAGGCCAGTACAGGTTAGTATTGTGCAGTATAAGCTGTATGGGGCTTTTGTCTGGTTACTGCTGCCCCTCAAGTGTTGAAATTAATTCGAGATGTTCCTACTCGATGGAATTCGACTTTCCTAATGCTGGAACATTTTGCACTGCTCTACAAACCTGTAGTGGCTACATTAGCAAATCTGCCTCATGCTCCGGTAGCGATCACTACACTCACAGCAATATGCGGTTAATATGACCCGCTTGTGAGAGTCGTATGATTCTTCCAATGCGACCCATTTAAGAGAGTCATTGGGCACATATGTTAGTAAGAGTTGTTTGACCCGAATTTCCGAGTCGCCATTCTCGGGTTAATTGACTCGACTGTGCATAACTTAAGACTTTAACGGAATGTTTACTAAACGCGTATATGCTTATTTACACATTTTTACATACATATTTATACATTTTCACAGCCACTTACACATTCATATAGTGTTGCGTGCCAATTTTATGACACGTACAGCTAACACTATAACCTGGTTGAATTACCCCGCTTAATTAAACAATTATCTAAAATCAGTCGGCTTCAAAGGATATAAAATTTAAGATACCAAATCTAAAGGAAAAGTAAATAAATGATTTATCCCACAAGCTAAATTAAAACTTTGGAAGAGTTTAAAATTTTAGAAGCGTAAATTCATTATACGACTATAATTAATCTTTCCCCTTTTTATTATATGGTTCACTTTCTCAAAGATAAGGAAAATTGCGATTCAGTCGAAATTTCCAAACAAAATTGAAACCTTTATTACAAAAGTGGATTAATACTTCACAAGAGTTTCACTTTTATATCTTTTTTTTTTTACATTTAGTAAAACAATAAAAATCTTGAGAAAATCCAGCTAGATGCGATAAAGACGATAAGAGACCTAGGTTGGCACCTTCTACACTTCGAATATAATTCTTGGTCTGAAGATAATGGGGTGGTCAAGAGGAGACGAGAAGTACAATCTAGGCAAACCGCAAAGTTGTTTGGAAACAAAAAAAAAATACAATTTTAAGCAAGAAAAGATAAGCTGTAATTAAAGAAAAATCAAAGGAGATAATATGCTGCTACTATTGGCAAAACAATTCTTCAAGTGGAAGACTTCTCGATGTGGGATATCTGAACAGTCCTAGGATAAATCTGAACCTGCGCAAAATAAGAAAAAACTAACAGCAAAGAGAATGATTCAAATAAAAAAAATTAAAAAAAAAATTCAATAAATAAAGCTGAGCTTACCTTAACAGGGAAAGGAATGAGGAAAGGGAATGACACTGGTCAGGGGTACGTCAACATACCACAATACTAAAAAGGAATACAACAAGGGAGAAAAAAGAAAAATGGTGAAGGAATAGAAAAAAACTGGAAGGTAGTACGGCGCACGGAGGCTCAACTAAACGAATAAACTAAAGAGAATAAATAACAAAACAAAGAATTGAGAAAACCAAAGATTAACTTACAGTAAAACGGACAAAAAAAATATTAAAAAGAAACTCAAAAACAAAGCTCAAATAAAAAATTTGTACATTATAGTCAAATTACTGAAGCAAGTAACGCACGAAAAAAAACCAACCATTTGTAAGGCGGTCAAGCCGAAACAAATAACTCGGGGTAAACTCGGATAAGCATTAGGTCAAGCGGATGCTCCTAAACGAAGAAATACTGCAAAAGATTCATGGTTGCTGAGTAGAATGGTGGATAGTCAGGTTAGAACGTTCATCAAAGTTTATTGAGGAGTTTTGCCATAGCAGAACAGAAATAGGTAAGATAAGTCTCAAACGAGATAACTCAAGCAAAAAAACTTACATAGGAGAGAAATCATTATCCTGGATTTCCAATAAATCTAGGCAACGAATAAAATTATCTTGAAGAGATTTGAACTAACTTCTTCCACGACTCGTGACAATTTCCGTTGAACATCGTGAAAAGAAGAACTATTAAAAATTTGTTGTGAGATTCGTTGTTCGCAACGATGATTTTAGACTAACTAACAGCCGACTAAACCAAGTGGAACACCAACAATCCAGATTGGTCGCAATGGACCTCCAACTGCTTCGATTAAAGTAACATGACTAAGACATCCGATTGAGTCAATGAAGGTTAGCCAAAGCATCATAAGATCCTACGATGGCTGGATCCTCTACCGATCGAAAGCCCGCGACCTATCTCAAGTGATGGCTAGACGATGACTGCCTTCCGAAAATTTTGGATTTTCCACCTAAGGCACACGCATGCGCAAAAAAAAACTCGAAGAGCTTTAACAAGATTTAAACACGCGTCAACGAGTAAAACCGTGACCACTGAGAGAGAAGGCCTCCGCAATGAAACTGAATACATTGTTGCATCACATAGATAGTGCATTGTTATTCGGATTTCTACCAATAACAAGCCCTGCATTTGTACTATCTATGATGATGTAACAATGTTTTGAGAGGAAAAAAATTGAGAGGAAAAAAAAATATTTCGTTTTGCATATAAACGAGCTGTATTGAAGCTAAAACTACGATTCTCCATCTCTCCTAATCGATTAATTTAATGGAGACACAACATAAGTTTGTCTTTTCGGAGTTTTCGTTTTGTTTATAAAAGAAAATCATTGCCGGGATAAAAATATTGACTGATCGTCTAGTTATGTTCGCTTTTCTTCTTTTTTATAACCTGTCTGGTTTCCCTATTTCCTAATTGAATGCTTCTTGTAAGTAATGCTTCAGATTCTTGAGGCAATTAACATTGCTTCTCTTTTATATTCCGTTAATCATAGGGAAACTGCTCTTAAACAAATATTCCTACAAAATTGGTTGTCTGGCCAGACATAGTATTGCAAATGAGATCAACTCTCAAAAAGAATTTTAGCAGTACCTATTATTAAAAATCAATGCCAAGAAAGCGTCGTGTAGACCCTGTAATTCGCATAAAATGGGAGAAAGACCACGGTAACCTCCAAAAATAGTTAAAGCAAAACTTCACATCATGCCTTATAATAGGCTCCATGAAGGGGCAGAAAAAGGCGAACCACCGAAATATGAACGCCCAAGAGCTAGGGAATAGACTAGGTAAAAAAAAATGGCTAACCGGAAAAAAACGTAAACAAGTGCGATAATCGATATATCCTATAATATACGAATCAAGGATATTCAAAGGGCCAAAAAAAAAATATACGCGTTCTCAAGTAGCGGAGAAAAAGGATCGCTACAATAGTCATATTTACACAAATTTACACACGTGTATACACAATATACACAAGTTTACACTTTTTATAAAATATTTACACAACTTAACACACATTTAAACATACGTACACAAATATACACACGTACATACACCTATTTACACAGGTTTACATTAATTACACCTGTTTACACTTATGTACACATCTGTACAGCTTATTTACATAAGTTTACACACACTTATACATATATGTGCACAAATTTACACACGGTAAAGACAATATATATATGTTTAGACACAAGTATATACCTATTCACACAGGTTTACATACGTCTATACCCTATTTACACAAGTTTACACTTTTGTACACATCTTTATAGCATATATACACATTTATACACACAAGTACACAAATTTACACACGTATATACACCAATGTATATACACCAGTTTACACACCTATTTACACATCAAATACTGATATTTACACAAGGTTACATTTGTATACCGACCTGTATTTGTATTTTATCATCTCTATAGTCAAAATTTGCCAGCAGAAGATAGAACTTCAAGCTTGTAGGCAGAAAAAAGGATTTTAACAATAAATCTGTTGCTAAATTCTAAAATAACGATCGCCGTCTTCATACAGTCGACAGCTCTTGAATGGTAGACTATAATAGGAAAAGAAACCTTATCTTTTAAAAATTTCTAAACATCAATTTTTTTTTATAAATTCATTTATTGATTGAGCAATACATTCAACTTATAATGTACAATGCAATAAATTCACCATCACCTAACAGAATTGCTTTGCACAAAAATCAAGGGAATATTTTTGTTGTAACCATTACATCGTTCTCATTATAAATCTGCAAGATTCCTTTTCCATTCCATTGCTGAAGAGGAAGGCTCATATGAGTATCCTTGGCAATCTGGAATACTGAAAAAAGGTCAATGATTTACACTCCCTACAACAATGAAAAGGTATATTCGACCTCCGTGCTGAAATTAAGTCACCACCCTTCTTACTTTCTATAAGGCTCCGATACACAGCTTCCGGTGTTTATATCCATTCTTGCTGCGAGAAACTAGCGATGATGTTAGCAGTCGATAATAATGAATGCTGTTCAGTGGAAATGCATTTCAGATCACACCGAGTAAATAAAAAATAATCGTAACAATAATGAATAAGAAAACGTGTTAGCACCTAAATTTGGAACTATTAAATAGGTATAATTTACGTTAGAAAAAAGTATAACTTACTTAGATTCCTGTTTTCGTTCAATTTTTCTTGAACTGATAAAATTTGAAGGAGCCAAACGAACAACGTTGGAGAATGGCTTATTCAACATCGGGTTTTTGAGGGAGACGTTTCTCGCACTCAGAGTTGAAGAGACTATCCTTACAGATAGATAGTCTCTAGATAACTTGTCCCATCCATAGTCATATTAAGAATAGTATTAGTTCTAATAATTTTGTATTAATCTTCTTACTAACACGACCGGCGAAATCGTCCAGTATCACTATCCGCCATGTTTTCGTAACTCGATTTCGTATCTCTAACGGAAATGATTCCCATTTCCTATGACTTGGCCCATAAAGCTGTGTATGGCGCTGTTAGATGAGTCGGGGGTTCGTAAACACTTGAAGATGGATGGTACAACTTGTCTACGAAGTACTGTATTCTTATAATCGAGTCAGAGGGCTATAGTCTAATAAAATGAGTCCTACGATCTGGAAATTACTGTGAATGTAGGAGAGACTTGGACACTGTGATGGACCCTTATCAAAGTTATACTACTGATAAACTGCCTGAGAGTTTCAGTTTCCCTGATGTCTGAGAAACTATGTCTGATAAACAACAATAGTTGGAGAAAAACTCAAAAGAATCTGCAGGAGCTGATAAGCTGAAGTTCAGGGACAATTGATGATTTATGTAACCTCGGTCATGGGACAATGGGGAAGTTGCATGGAATTTTTTTTTTTCAAATTGAAGCACTATTTCATACAGATTGTGTTATGCTGAATACAAAATCGTTGTTAAATTTATTAGAAATATTAAAGAAACCTATTAAAATTAGCGCTAAAAACGTGGAACCACGCCTCCCAATGAAAACGATATCTGACGTCACTTTCCACCAAACGCAATGATTTTATGTGCATGTGAAGCTCGATCTGGTAATTAAGCATTGTTGGCTGTAAGCTTTAACCATTGTTGGCGATTATTTCTAGCAGGCAAGTGATATCATAATACTCACAGGCTATGACATACCGTTTTCTTGTGGTGTCAATTTTAATATTTTTTTTAAAAATAACTATGAATATTTTTCACAAAAGAATTACTATTCTTTGGTATTGATAACGAATACTATAGAAAACAATACTTTAAAATTTTCATGCAACTTCCCCATTAGTGATTTACGTAACATCCCACCAAGGGACAGTTGATGATTTACGTAACATCTCCCAAGTTTCGGCGCCATTAAATGATGTCAACTAACAAGGGAATCCCTCGAACATGTATGCCACAGATTTCCACCAAAGTGAAATATGTTACTCAATTGAAGCTATAATAGATGCTTGCAAAATAAGAGCGTGCGGATTTTTGTTTCTTTCAAAATAAACCACGAAAACGAAAAAATTTGAGCACACATATTCATACAAGGACTCCATTGTTAAAGCGGTGTATTAATGCGCTTAACGGAACTTCTTTCTTCCACTACTCACAGCATTAGGGTGATTGCAGCGCCAATTTTATCCGCCAGATGGCAGCGCCTATGTTTCATCAGAGCACGTTTCATCGCACTCTTATGTATTTCGGTCTAATTTATTTATAAAATTATGGAGAAAATGCAAGTTAAAGACTTGAAATTAAAACTTCGGCAAATAGGAGCGAAAACTAGCGGAAATAAACGCATATTGACTAATAGGTAAGCAAATTTTATATTGATATTACGATTTACGAAGAGTGATGATGTTAAATATTGGGATAGGCTACGACAGATAATTTAATCTCACAGAATTTAGCGTGCATAATTACTTATTTTATTCCAGGTTAAATCAGTGGGAAGAAAACAATCTGAACAGGAGTCTTGTGAAAACTACTAATTGAACAGTAAAACTAATTTAGCTTTCCCTGACAGTACATTGTTTGTTCCTGTTACAAATGTTCCCCACATACACTTCAGAAGTGGATGCAATTTAAACTCTATTCATCTGTGGTTTGAAGAAAGATCTGCATTATCTTCAGATCAAGAGGACGGAGACTATTCCTTTCTAAATTTTTGAAAGATGTTGAAGCTTCACCTACAACAAATGGCTATTATATTAAGGCGTTATGTGCTGCAGAACAGTCAAAAAATAAGGACTATGAAGTGAAAAATTTATTTGGCGCGGAAAAGGAAAATGGCATTCTGCAAGCAGCATGTAATTGCGTAGCAGGGTACCTTTGTGGTTGGTCTACTGCATGTAAACATGTAGCAGCATTGTCATACCATATGGAGTTGTATGGCGAAACAGGCAAGTCTGTTGAACTTGTTTCAAAAACTAGCCGGCTGCAAACTTGGCATAGACCTCCAGCTGGAAGGATGGTACAACCATGCACAGTTCGAAACATGTTAGGAATTAAAAGTCCAAACGTAGAGATTAAACCTGAATATAGCGATATGGTCCAAAATAATTTATTGAATTCTTCAGTTCCTTCCCCATGCCTCATTCCAAGATCTCTTAATGTAAGTGCTTATTGTCATGATCATAATTATGTAGGAAATTTGGCCCGACACCTTCTTGACTGCAGAATGCAGTATCTCCAGCTGAGTCAGAGAAAATTTTAAAGATGACAGTAAAACAGAGAAACAGCAATCTGTGGAGAAAGGTCCGCCAGAGCCGAATCACAGCCTCTATGATTGGTTATGTGGTCAAAATTGTGAAATCCAGAAACTTTGCATCGGGACCTGCATTAAGACAAATTCAAGCCAAAAATTTTTCTTCAAAAGCAACTACATGGGGAATTATGAACAGCAAGCGAAGAGAAATTATGAAAAAATTGTGAGAGAAAAGGTGCTTGATAGAGGAATAAAGATTGACAGCGAGCGTAATTATTTAGCAGCATCCACCGATGGGGATGAATTGGAGCTGAATTCCTGTTCACAATCTGGAACATTAACGGAGTTTAAGTGTCCGTATTCGATTAGGGATAAACAGCCTGAATGCGCTCTAAATACTTGGTTAAGGGTAAGGATGGATTGTTGCATTTGGATGCACAGCACCAATATTATTACCAAATTCAAGCTACAATGCATGTTTACAAAGCTGACCATCTTGACTTTATTGTTATGGACACCACATGGATTGTACATAAGAGAATATAAAATATAATTTGAAGTTCTGTGATAACATGTTAAAAGCAACTGATAAATATTATGATCATGTCTTTGTATTTGAATATTGGAAACATGTTGACAAGCATGGATTTAAGCGAAAGTATTTTAATATCTTTAGATATTTACTGAAAGCTACATGAACCAAAAATATGTCACCGATATTACACCTTATATGTTCATAAATATTTGTATTTTTAAAAATGAGAATAAAAATTTGATTTTGCTTTTTAAAAATAAAAAAAAATATTTTTATTCCATTTATTAACAACACTAAAAGCATTCAAGATCTAAGCAAACAGTATATTAAGACCCATAACTTCGCTTGGGTGCCTAAAGTTTTGGCTTAACAATTCTGTGTTTCAGATTTAACGCATAAAAACAATTTACAAATATTTCCGTTGCCTGGGGCCAGAGAGAATTATCCATTACATCTGTTAGAATTTTATTCCATTTTGCATATCCAATGATATTTTCTACGATTATGCGCCTGTTGGCTATTGCCCTGGTGGACAATACTTCTTCTGCAGTCAGTTTCCCATTCTTAGTAAAAGAAGGTATGTTCAGTGCCACTCCTTGTGTCTCCAACATATCGCTTATGTCAAACCCCCTATCTGCCAGAATAATATCACCTCTTTTCAGTTTTGATAGAAAGCCACTCATTTCTGGATGCAAGATTTTCTTGATGCATTAAAAAAATGGATGCTGATGAATAAACTTAAGGTTAATGTCTCTAAAACAAAAATAATGTTTTTTAGCCCCGAAGTGATATTGAATTGCCAGTCCTGACTTATGATGATATTCCCATTAAAGTTGTTACGTCCTCGAAAGTTTTGGGAGTTTGTATTCAAAACAATTTTAAATGGTCGATGCATATTGACCTGATCGCTAATAAATTAACTAGAATCATTTATTTAATTTCTCGCTTAAGGTCTTTTCTAAATCTTCGGCAATTAAAGATTGTTTATTGTGCTTATTTTCAATCGTTGATTTCTTATGCTTTACCCCTTTGGGGAAATTGCAGTGGTTGTGAACAAAATAGACTGTTAAAATTACAAAAATGGGCACTAAGATCATTTTATGGTATGACTAAACTAGACACATTACTGATAAGTTTAAAACTCTGTAATTACTCCCTTTGAATAAATTATATGAAAAACGAACTTTATATCTTTTAAATACGCTTATTATCAAACATTTTAGTGATTTTATTTTAATTAGAGGAAGGATGGGTGTTTTTTTAAAGATACAATTTTGTAAAAAACAGCTAACTAAAAATTCTTTCTTTTTTTTGTGATTTTTCTTTTTAATAATTTGCCACATGATATTAGAAGTTACCTTGGCACTAAAACTTTTTATAAATGTTTAAAATTTTTTTGATTTTTTTTAGATTTATTTTTTCGATTTTTTATTTTTAATTTGTGTCTGTTTGGGGTATGCATGAAAAGAAGCCTTTGGCTTACTGCATCCCTATTTTATTTACCATTGTTGTTTTTTTTTCTCTTTGTTTTTGAGAAAATCTATTTTGATTTTCTTTTTCATGTAATTTTGTCTGTGATTTGATTTTTGGTAAATTGAATAAATTGAATTGAATTGAATTGAATTGAATTGAAATTTCAGTAATTTTTCTGTCACTGTGCGAACCTCCAAACAGTTCAGAGCAGAACATTACCAGGCCATCTTCACTAACTGCTATTAAAGCCTTGAAGGTATTTCTATTTTTATACTGGGAAAATGTTAACTGCTGTATAGTTGGGTCCTCACTTTGCTGAACAGGAATTTCAGTACAGCCAATAACTGCTGTGCACTCACAGCAATATGCGGTTAATATGACCCGTTTGTGAGAATCCTATGATTCTTCCAATGCGACCCATTTAAGAGAGTCATTGGACACAGATGTCAGTAAGAGTTGTTTGACCCGAATTTCCGAGTCGCCATTCTCGGGACAATTGACTCGACTGTACAAGACTTAAGACTCGTTAACGGAATGTTTACTAAACGCGTATATACCTATTTACACATTTTTACATACATATTTATATATTTTCACAGCTATTTACACATTTATATAGTCATATTTACACAAATTTACTCACGTGTATACACAATATACACCTATTTACACAAGTTTACACTTTTGTACACATCTGTATAGACTATTTACACAACTTTACACACATTTTAACACACGCGTACACAAATTTACACACATGTATACACCTATTTACATAGGTTTGCACATAGTTACACATGTTAACGCTTATGTACATCTCTGTACAGCTTATTTAAACAAGTTTATATACATTTTATACATATATGTGCACAAATTTACACACGTGTATAGACAATTTAAGCATTTGTACAGCTTGTTTACATAAGCTTACACAAATATGTACATAAATTTACACACTTGTATGCACGATATATACAAGTTTAAACCGGGTATACACCTATTGACACAGGTTTACATACGTCTATACACCTATTTACACAAGGTTACATTTTTTATACAAATCTGTATAGCGTATTTACACATTAATACACACAGGAACACAAATTTACACACGTGTATACAGCAATTTACACAGACTTACACACCTATTTACACAAACTTACACATGCGTATACAGATATTTACACAAGTTTACATTTGTATACCGACCTGTATTAGTATTTTATCATCTTTATAGTCAAAATTCGCCAGCAGAAGATAGAACTCCAAGCTTGTAGGCAGAAAAAAGGATTTTAATGATAAATCTGTTGCTAAATTCTAAAATAACGATCACCGTGTTCATGAAGTCAACAGCTCTTGAATGGTAAACAACTATAGGAAGAAAAACGATGACATCTTTTTAAAAATTTTAAACATCAATTTTTTTTATAAAGTCATTTATTGATTTAAGAATACATTCAACTTATAATGTACAATGCAATAAATTCATCATTACTCAACAGAATTGATTTGCCCAAAAATCAAAGGAATATTTTTGTTTAACCATTACATCGTTCTCATTATAAATCTGCAAGATTCCTTTTCCATTCCTTTGGGTAGGCTAAATGGAAACTATGACGTATTGCTGAAGAGGAAGGCTCATATTAGTATCTTTGGCAATCTGAAATACAGAAAAAAGGATGAGTTTTCCATCAATGATTTACACTCCCTATAGTAAAGGAAACAGTGACATTTTATTTTAGTTAATAATATATTCGACCTCCGTGCTGAAATTAAGTCAGCCACCCTTCTTACTTTCTATAAGGCTCTGATACACAACTTCCGGTGTTTAGATCCATTCTTGCTGCGAGAAACTAGCCATGTTGTTAGCAGTCGATAATAATGAATGCTCTTCAGCGGGAATGCATTTCAGATCACAGCGAGTAAATAAAAAATAATCGTAACAATAATGAATAAGAAAACGTGTTAGAAAATAAATTTGGAACTATTAAATAAGTATAATTTACGTTAGAAAAAAGTGTAACTTACTTTAAATCCCTGTTTTCGTTCAATTTTTCTTGAACTGGCAAAATTTGAAGGAGCAGGATGAACAACGTTGGAGAATGGCTTATTCAACGTTGGTGTTTTGAGGGAGCCTGTTCTCGCACTTAAAGTTGAAGAGACTATCCCTACTGATAGATAGTCTCTAGATAACTTGTCCTATCCGAGGTAATATTAAAGAGTAGTATTAGTTCTAATAATTTTGTATTAATCTTCTTACTAACACGAATGGTGAAATCGTCCAGTATCGCTATCCGCCATGTTTTCGTAACTCGATTTCGTATCTCTACCGGAAATGATTCCTATTTCCTATAACTTGGCTCGTAAAGCTGTGTATGGCGCTGTTAGATGAGTCTGGGGTTCGTAAACACTTGAAGATGGATGGTACAACTTATCTACGAAGTACTGTATTCTTATAATCGAGTCAGAGAGCTATAAACTAATAAAATGAGCCCTACGATCTGGAAATTGCTGTGAGTGTGTACTTAGATGGATTTCTATCAGCCATATCCCAGAAAGGGACAGCCATAAATTCAGCATACATTTGCTTTGTGATTTCCTTAAATATACTGCTAGCTGTAACATCTGAGACTTCAAATTGGTGGGCCAACCGTTTAAAATCATCATTATGCCTGTATTTCATTAGTGTCAACAATAATTTGTCTGCATACTGCAGTAAAGATAATCTGTCAATAGAATGTGGTGCATTAATTTGCAAAAAACTTATAAAAGAAGTAAATTCATTTTTTGACAGCCCACTAAAATATTTAAGTTGCTCGTTAGAAAGAATGTCAAATGATACAAGTTGTTGACATGTAGCACTTAATAATGTCTGCACAGCAACAGAGGAGAAAGCACTTTAAACCACTTTACCATTACTAACCGGATAAAGAGAATCTTGTGAAGAAATTTCCATTTCATTTCCTACATCCATAATTTGGCAATGTACCGAAGACTTCAATTTCTCAAGAAGGCTCCTCTTTATTCCTCTTTCCTTTCGACGCTGTGCTGATTTACTTATTATTGATGGGCGGGAGGTACGAGGAAGATTTTGTGATGGTTTTGCGCCCTTCTTCAAGATCCATGTCAATCCTAAAAAAATAAATTATACATGAAGTTACCTAAGTTAATTTACAGTTGCATTCATAATGATGCCATTCATGCAGATATTGTACTGTATTATTAACTTTATTATAATGAGCATTGATATTTATTAATGAAATAATTTATTAAATCCATCTTGAAAAGTTAATTCACATACTGTTCATTTGTACATAGCCAAAAACACGCTATTAGCGCTCATTATTTCAAATAGCTTCATCATTACTATTGTTAAAATATTCTTTATAATTAATCATCAAATACCCTTGCTTAATCGTATTATTCTTAAAATAATTTTAATACATTTGATATTTTACCTGTAGTTTTAGATTGAAGATAATCTTCTTTTGTGAAATGCTCGCTACACACTTTCCCATACTTCGGGATAGCCTTGTTAGTTTTTATTAAAATTTTCCATTCCTTCCGAATTTTTCGATCTGTAGGGAATCTATGATACTTGATATTTTTGTTTTTAATATTGTTATTCGAACACTGCAGAAGAGAACAATTTACTGGCATGATAAGTATCACTACCGATCTTTTCACCTCACTTCGACCATAACTGCGCGAGCCTCGAAGACATAAAGCGTTAGTGCTGGCATCTATACTTAAATCAACCTATAAGCACGAATCCAATCGTGGCCTTCGAGATATTAGGCCTCCGCATTGCCTCTCATTTCAATGCTTTCTTCCGTGCCAGCGGAAGTTCAACTTTTTAACACTAGAGGGGGATCATCAGGGATAAAACAAGGGTGGATTCAAGCTTAATCTATGGAAGCTACAGACCTTGATAAAATTATTTCGTGAATTTAGAGGAAAAACAAACAATTTGAACGCAGTATTTGTTATTAATTTGTATTTTGCTTTTCATTGATTATATATATATTTGTAATTTATATTTTTTGTATTCTCTCGTTGAGATATTTCGTTGTTTGTAAAGTGCTAATTCGTTGCGCCCGTGTACTGCACACCTTTGCCTTCATTAACTACGCCCCTGATTCAGTGTTATAGTGTAAACTTGCTTGTTTTCAGAGGCCATGTGTTACTAAATTAATCATTTAATAAAAGTACTTTATTTTGAAATTATTGAAATCCAATTTCGCTGTACGCCGTCATCAGCCCGAAACCTACATTAACAGGTATTTAATTGTTTTGTTTTTTTGAGTTGAATGTACATTCAACAGCCTGTTGTTGGATGTATCAATAAAATCGATAATAGTGCAGACGATTTCGTTCGATAAATCGTCTGGAGCATGAAATCAAAAAACAGATGAAGGTAGGTAATCGAACGATTACCCCTCCCTCTTTATCTGTTCTTGATGATATCGAATCGGTGTAATCGTTTTTTTTCGAAATCGGTTAACCAAGGTCAGGAGACGTTTTTTGAGTCTGAACGCAATAGACTGTGGCCACCGAGAAGACTCAAATCGGCCCACGCATCAATCATTGTTTTATGCAGACCATTCCAGATGACGTGTGGTGAAAAGTAGTTTAGCATTGTGTATGTTATGTTAAATTGATTGATAAACCAAGAACAGATGAAGGTACGTGTGTGATTCCCCCCCCCCCCCCGATTTGATAAAACATTTTATTTCAATATTTTGTGTGTGAATAATTTCCGATTTTAAACCGATTTTTCACTTACATCGAATATATTGCTCATCATGATAAATGCAGAACGATTTGTATTATAATTCGTTTCAAAAGAAAAACCAACAACACAAAACAGTAATTCGTTTTCATTAAAATGTGTGAGCATGACGTTTGAAAAATGTTAAAAATATGTTGGAATAATTTCGTTTCATTAATTTCATTCGTGCAATGAAAACAAGATCACATAAGGATCGCGTCATTTGCTCTTGCTGAAAATTATACAATAAACCAGTGTAAAGACAAATTCATCAATATTACATAAAGATATGCATAAATGTAAATGAATAAAGGAAATTCAGTTAAGTAATGATTTTTCTCTAAAGTTTTCAAGTGATAATGTTCTTTTATAACAAGGATAACCTACCATAAGTACAGGCAGGGATAGATGAGGGTAGGGTTTTTTTTTCTCATACTTATAGAATTTTTATTCCACTGTCAATTTGATCATAAGTAGTAAGGCACCACTCCTGGCGGAAAGGGGGGAGGCGCGTGCAAACCTTTTCTGGGTGTTCAAAGGGTTAAAAGGTGCTAAAGGGTTAAATTTCCATCGATTTTCGATTTTTTTTTCGACGTTTTTAATGGGTTTGGATTGATTTTATCGAATATTGGATTGATTTTATTGAATTTTAATGAGTTTTGATTGATTTTATTGAATATTAATGAGTATTGATTGATTTGATTGACAGGTGTTGCATACCAAGTACCCAAAGGGTTGATTGGAATTTCATTCCGAGTGGCCAAAGGGGTTGACAGGTTTTTGATGGATTGTGGGTGTGGTTAATGATGGATGGGTTCTTGTTACATTAGGCCCCCCCCAAAAAAGGGTTATCCATCGAAATTTGGGTGTAGGGGGTGGTGGTGAAAAAATCTGGCCCGTCACATTCCTTTTTTACCTAATTACTAATTTTCTATTGCGTTTAGAATCACCGGACTTTTCTTATTTTTTTCGTTAAATTCTCTTCCTAATTAACATTATTGATTCAAGGTGCTGACCAGTACTTACCGTTCAGGTTACCAAAGGGTTTTTTTTATTGTCAGTGACCAATGGGTTACAGGTGTAAACTTCAAGGTGTTTTCTTCCAGTGGGTCAGGATGTTACTTACCATATTTGTTACTTCCCTACCCCCTTTATCCCGTTATTTAAATTATCCACAATTTTTTAAAAAATTTTTTTAACCATTTCCAAATTTTTTTAAAATAATTTTTTCTCAATTCCAGAATTATTCAAAAATTTTTATTCAAAAGTCCAGTTTTTTTCAAAATGAAGTTAATTTTAAGCTAATTTTTTTTCATTTTAAAATGTTCATCCTTTCCAGTTTTTTATCAAAATAATTTTTCATCATTTCCAAATTAGTTCAAAAATTTTTATTATTATTTCCAAATTTGTTCATTCTCTTTTTCCAAATTTTGTTAAAAATTAATCCAAATGTCATTAGGTGTTAAAAAATACGCATTGACACACAGTACAAGTTTTATTTTATTTTTTATTTTAATAAAAATAGACTCCATCGATGGCACATTCAGGAAAATATTCTAGTTCCAAACGTCAGGCTACTACACTCGCAGGTGAGCGAGTACAATAATTTTCACTTTGTTTATTAAATATCAGGTTATGCGATCCCTCTTCAGGTATTGGGTCAATCAATGTTTTTTGCATCCTGAATAGTAACTTGAAATAGCTGACTTAACATTTCACTTTGATCTGTTCCATAACCATATATTATTTCAAATTCCTTTTTCCATTGTTCAATCAATGATGCCAGTAGCGAATAGGGTACGTATCCAGCAAAGATTGATTTTATCCCAGGGATCGTGTAACCCATTTCTTTTATTCTTAGCCAGTCTACATAAGTTATGTTAATTTCATTTGTTGGTAATAAGAATTTATAGTACTCTCCAACCCGTTTCAGTCTCACATCTAAATCATATATCTCCTCTTTCTCCATTAAACGAACATTATACACACATGATGTTGAAATCGTCTTTACAAGGATTTCTCCACTGCTGAGATAAATTGCATTCAGATCCACAGCGACTCCTAATACTTTAAAATAATAAAACTCCGATTACTCTGTGCGTTCTAACTAATTCTCTATAAGTTTCTAAAAAATCATTCATATACATACTTTTATCGTTACTTGTTGAAGTCATCTTCGCTGAAAGCTGTTTGCTACTCGCTGTCTAGCACTCATCTACACACTAAAGACTAAGACTAAGACTGCAAATGACTGTCTAACTGGTGACCACGTTCACGCATTCCATTACCCCCACCACCACCCTCATAATGTTAATAACAAAAAAACTTTTTGCTCCCAGCTATCCCTTATCCGAGGTCATGGCTACCCCTACCCCACTTTTAGGTTAATCTAACTTATTATTCGCTTTAAAGACTTATTATTAAACACATATTTTTAATGTTTAATTATTATTATTACAAAAATAATCTCTCTCTAATAACATAGCTACTGCTCGCGCAGACGTACAACAACCGTAATCTTGGTTATTTCTAAAAATCGGATTGTGAGAGTCGTCCTCAGCCATCGGTATCACCAGCTTCTCAGCATCATGTACACGCACTTGTAGTAGCTTACTCAACATTCGGCATTGTTCAGTGCCGTAACCGTAGAATTTATTAAAAGCGTTTTTCCAATGATTAAGCTGTGGTGTTAATTGTGAATAAGGCACTGCATTATGATATACACGATTGTAGTTCATCTTTTTCTTTTTTATTCTTTTCCAATCTTCGGCAGTTATGTTAAGTTCATTTGTTGGTAATTGGAAATTGTAGTCTGCTCTCACCCGTCCACCTCTGTGTTCAACGTAATCTCTAGCATTATTATTTAATAGCTTGTGATTATAAATTGTTACAAACGTAATCTCCTTAACAAGTATTTCTCCACTGGTTAGATAAATGGCTTGCAGATCCACAGCGATTCCTAATAATTAAAAAATATATAATAATAAACTCTGATTACTCTGTGCGTTCTAACTAATTCTCTATAAATTTCTAAAAATCATTCATATACATGCTTTTCTCGTTACATGTTGAAGGCATCTTCGGTGATGGCTGTTTGCTCGTGGCTGTTGGCTGTCTCACACTCATCTACACACTAAAGACAAACAGCTGACTAACTGCTCCCCCACGCTCACGCATTCCATTAACCTACATCCAAACCCCCTCTTTATGTTTAACCCCTTCAGTCACCTTGGCAACATATGTTTCCAACTTGTATCTTGGACGTTTACCTTGTCAAAAGTGCGGTATTTTTTTATGTTTTGTAAAATTTCGTACTAAATAAATGACATGAATAAAATCTGTTGATTCTCTAATAAATATGTATATTTCGGTAGCAAATATAGCCATACATGTAAAAAGATAATAAAAAATGTTAATAAATAAAAAACTGTTGGTTATGTTTAATGTAACAGTATCAATATAATAAATGTAAAAACAAAATTTTTACAATCGAATTTAAGGTCTGTGTCTGAAGGGGCTACAAAAAAAAAATGAACTTTTGCTCGCTGATGCCCCTTAGCTGAGGTCATGTCTACCCGCACCCCCACTTTTTTTTTTACCACTTACGTTACTTACTTCCTTGTTTTATACTTTATAAAAATTTTTCCATTATGCTTTCTTCTAACTTTTGTACTATCACGTCTTTTCATTGTTTTTAATTTAATGTTGTTTTGTTATCCATTAAGGTTAACATTATTTTCACAATTTCTTCATGTCTGTTCATAAAGTGCAATGATAATAATATTATTATGATTATTAACCATATACACATATTTTGCATTAAGTTCGTTTTTGACCCTTCAAATGATTTATCATCCATCGTGACTGTTGAATAGTTTACAAAACTGTTTTGTTTCTTAATTTCGGATGGTAATAATTCTTAATTTCAGCTGGTTAGAATTCTTTTCTAAAATTTTGTTGGTCATTGACATAGTTTAAAATACATGTTTTCACTTCACATGTTTCAGCACATCTGAGTCAATCTGATTTGGACTGCTAATGTCATTCCATCAGTTTCAGAAGTTTGTTTAAAGTTTTAGAATAATTTCTACCCATTTTCTAAATGTTCTTGGTATAAAAGTTCTTATATTAAAAAAAAATAATGGTTGACTCATTCAACACGTTCACACAAGTTTATCACGTTTACCCCCCACTCTTGTTACATCATGACCTACATTTTATAATCTCAACTGGGGGTGGATCTTTCATTTTTTATAATTTCTTGTGGGTGGGTTTTATCATTAATGATGTCTATCTTGCTCTTATTATTGGCTCGCTTAGAGATTGACATTTTTATGTTGGCACGTTACTGGTAAAGACGTTATAATGTTATGTTAATTAACATGTTAATGTATGTTAAAAAATTGTTTAAATACGGGGTTTTTGACTCGCTTAATCACTGATTCACCTTTCGGTAATCTTTTCATTCTTCCGAGTTTTTCTCCGAGTTTTTGCGCATCTCCAGCATCACCATCAACGTTTTGATCAGTAAGTATATTTTAAATTTTTCTCAATTTTTACTATCATTCTACCTTCCAAAGTTTACTTTTCATATTTATTTTTTTCTCTCTCTCTCTCTTACTCTTTTGGGCTGTTTTCTTTAGTGGCATCCTTTAACTCAATACCATCTTCATCGTCCTCTGCTGCGTCTAACGCTGTAGATACCAACCCGGGTTTCTACAGAGAGAGACCGCATCAACCTTCAACACCAGTACGCATTTTTCTTTTTTCATTTTTTTCCTATCTTTATTTTTCTTTTTTTAATTCCATTTTTTTTTATTTAGACCGTGTTAGAGTCACCAGTGACTCAATGCACCAGTACGAAAGTCGAGGCAGGGGATTTCATTAGGGTTGAGCCAGTTAGTAATTTTGTTACGCATTTTTTTGTTTAATGGCTGTTTGTTTTGTTTTTTTATTAATTTTCACTTTATATTTTTAGCAACGCAAACCCTTGCATTATACGGCTGGCGACGGGTCCGAGATACCGAGATCACCGACACCACCAAAAAGACGGCATTCGCCATCGCCCCCTCCTTCGTCACCTTCAGATCCCGAGCAGCTGTCGGGGGTTTTCAAGCACAATCGTTTTGACACGCCAACGTTTGACGATCTTTTCACAGCTGTTCAAACACTACCAGGCGGAGAGGGGGGTAGCGGTGATGAAGAGTTCGAGGACCCTGAGTATCGTGTAAAACACGAATGGCCCCTGCTGCGAGATCGTGTTAAACCCGTAAGATTTTATTTACACTTTTTATCTAAATACTCTAGACTTCCTTTTTTTAATAATTTCAAGCTCTGATAGGTATTTTCTCTTTCTTTCTCTCTTTTCTTCCTTTTCTCTACTTAGCTCCAAAGTGGGAAGTGTATACGTTTTGTGTATACGATCCGCATTAACTTATTGAATAGTAATGTTAATAAATTCGGGCCTTTCACCCGTGGTATAAAGGATCTGACAGATGACGTTATTAAAAAACGCAGTCATAATTTTAAAGTTCTCGATGAATGCACAAACGAAACTGGATTCTATTTTAACTGAATTAACACGTTTTGAAAAAATTCATTCCTATGTTGAAGTTAAAGTTTTTGAAAAAGAGATTGTGTACAGGCAATGTCTTAACTTTCGTCTTCTCACGTATGTTGGTCCTTCAAGGTTTTGCAACCGGATTTTATCTTCCTCCTGTTTTCAATTTGAAAAGACAGTTTCTAAACTCAAACGTACTGCTTTTCGGTACCAAACGTTGTCAGAACTTTTTGAACCCGAAGATTTGAATGGCTATGCACTTGCAGTTGAAAAGGTTTTGACAAATTGTGATATAGCAGATAGTCATTTCATTTCCTGTCAATCTTATCACTTATTTAAGGCTGCGAAGAAAGTTCAAGTGATCCTAGGTTCTTTTCATGTTTACGAACGTGATTTTTACACCGATAAGCAACTCCTGTTAGAAGAAGAAATTTATGATAATAATATTAAATTTTTTGCTTTAATGCGTATTCATTTCCCGCAGTCCTTTTGTCATAAACATAATTCCGTTTGTAATGTTTAATTTCCTATATACTATTCCTTTCATCTCTTACATTCTAGTTCACTGAATTGGCAAGTTACAACGCTGTAAGAAAATTCAACCTCGTTTTATTAAAAAAAAATTCCACGGGGGAATATTTCATTTCTCTATCGAGGAAGAAGAAAACGAACACAACTTTTTGTTTCAAGTCCAATCAGTTCAAGGAAATTATAGACAGATTGAAAGAAATTTATAAAATTGCTATTAACGAGGCACCCTTAATCCCTAGTACATCAATCTGTCCGATTAGATCGATAGATTTCCAAGTTAACTATAACGCAGTTATCACAATTAACTGAATTTACAATAAAGGGGTGAATCGTTTTTTTATTTACAAAAATCGGACGTCGCATAACGAGAGGGCACTTTCATTATCGCGTGCAGAGGTCTATTTAATCCTTTATTTCTTTCCACCGTTATATCATCGTGTTTAAACTTTACTCTTTTTTCTTCTTTCCTTTCTTTGGCTTTGTCAGTTTTTATTTTACTTTTTTCTTTCATCATCTGTATTATTTTTAACTTTGCTATTCCACCTTTTTAAAATGTCTTCGTCCTCTTCTACCTATTCTAACTCTCAGCAATCCAGCCCTCTCAATCTCTGTATTTATGAAGAGATTCTTTCTGGGTCTTCTACTTCTTCTTCAACAGAACCTCTTAATCTCTGTGTGCATGATGAACTAAGTTCATCGCAAAATGCTTTATACCCTTTGACGCAGACAGAACCTTTAAATTTGTGTATGTCAAGGCAACCTCTCTCAACAGATCGCAACCATTCGCAGAGCTCGACGAGCTCAAATGATGATAAAACACTTGCAACAACGTATTCTACCCCTACTCTACCTTCTTCTCCTATTCCTTCTACATCTACAAATCCTAGTTCTCCTCAACCACCCCGCAAAATGAGGCGTATGGATAGGAGAATGCTTTCCCTTTCGTTTCAATGTGGAGGAGGTAAATCCTCACTCACGACTGTCCCTCCACCAGCATCATCATCATCATTCAACCCTATTCAGAATCCACTTACTAATCCTACCCTGTCTTCTGCTACCCATTCAGCTACAGATGTAGCTGCACCTATTGCTTCAATATCATCTGCTTCAACTCGTGGTTCTCTAAATGATCAACCATTAACAGACTTCGATTCATACTTTACTTTACGAGAATTAGGCACATGTCATTCTCGCAAATATAAAGTGGAATCAAACACATATGACATTTTCTCGTAGCTTAAATTCCGTGCCTCTTGCAAGCGTTCCTGATACGCTAAGGTCTATTTTTGACCGGTTATTCCAGCGCATTTTACAGGAACGTAGGTCTTTTTACGACCATGCTCGCATTGTAATCAAAGCACCTTCTCTGAACAATGCTATCAATCTTAGGTTTGGCCTAATTGATTCATTTTCAGGTCAGATGGTGCTTGATACTATGCAAGCTGTTGAGCAGTCACGGAGCGGTCTGTTGACGGATGATCAATTAGAGATCCACGTGGTTTTACTCCAAAGACCTATCCCCGCTTCTGGGGGTAGTAGCGTTGCTCGCAAGTCAGTAATACTTGCTGACCACCTGGCTCGTTCAGGCTCGGTCGTCCGTATTCAAAACACTGATGAGCTCTGTTTACCTCATGCGTTAGCTGTTGCAATGGCCTGTGCAGAGAAGGATGCAGTCATTGAGGTACATAAAAATAACCCCGTTCTCATTGAGGCTTGCGTTAAGGGGTATAAAGCATTATGTGATGGACGTAATTCGTTTCAGAAAAATGCTGCCCTAAAGTTATGCGAAGCAGCGGGTGTAAACCCCACGAACCCTGGAGGTGTTGAATGCCTGGATAAATTCCAGGCATTACTTCTCGGTGATACGTATGTCAATAAATTTGAAATCATAATACATACAGGTTCATCGATAAACGAGATATTTTACCCCCAGTATTTTGTAGAACCTAAACCTAAACAAACACTGCATTTATTATTAACAAAACAACCATTATGACGTCATTACAAGTCTGTTTGGGTTCTACAGAAAGTGAGGGATTTGCCAGCGCTGTGGGGTAGTTTTCCACGGTTCGAGGAATAAAAAACACCATATTTGCGGGGGACGATGCTCGTACTGCGGATCACAACATCCCCGTTTGTTAAAGGACGAGTATGTTCACTGTCCGCTGTGCGAGCGTTATTTTAAGGGTGAACAATGCTACAGGTCTCATCTCAACCCCAAAGACAGCGTTAAGTCATGCTTTACGCATAAACGCTGTCTTACTTGTAAAAAAATATTTGAATCCCAAAAGGGGCATAATTGTGATGGAAACCAATGCATTCGGTGTAACGGTAAGCATGAACCAGGCTTCTGTTACGTTTTCACAGGAAAAGAAAGATCTGCGAATCAAAATACACAGCGCTCTACTACTACTACTACTACTACTACTACTACTACTACTACTACTACTACTACTGCATCTACTTCTTCTGCTTCTACTTCTTCTTCTACCTCTACTTCTGAAAATGATTCGCTAAGACTAATTTTTTTTGATGTTGAAACGAAGACGGGAGTTTCAGGGGAATTAACACCAATCCTCATTGCCATGAGCTACCAGGATGAGTCTGGCTCTTTTGTCCAGCGTGTTTTTAAGGGGGTAAATGCCATGGCCAATTTCCTCGAGTTTTTATTTTCCAATTCGCATGTTATTAATTTTGCGAATTCAACAGTATTCGCACACAACTTACGGCAATTTGATGGTTTATATGTGTTACGATACTTGTATGAACAAAGTATTAAACCACACGTCATCTTCAAAGGCTCGAAAATTCTCTTCATTGAGGTGAAGGAGATGAAGGTACGTTTTATCGATTCGTTATCGTTCATCACCCTCCCCTTAAGAGAATTTCCACGAGCCTTTGGATTGACAGAGCAAAAGAAAGGTTTTTTCCCATTTAAGCTTCTCAATGAGAACTGTTCCTATGTGGGTCCACTTCCTGATCAGGAATATTTTAATCCCACAGAGATTAAAGAATCATTACACGAAGAATTTGTTCTCTGGTATTCTGAAGAAAAAAAACGTGTTGTCGGTACCGATTGGTGTCTTATGGATGAGCTTAGAGATTATTGTCTCAGTGATGTCGTTCTTCTAAGAGATGGGTGTCTGAAATTTGCAGAAATCATGAAGGACTTTACACGTCTTAACCCATTCCAGTATGACATCACTATAGCTGGATTCTGCAATCGGGTACTGAGAGAACGTTATCTGGATAAACACTCTATGGGAATTATTCCATGCTATGGTTATGCGAATAGATCGCGTCAGAGTTTGAAAGCTCTGAAATGGTTAGCTTGGGAACAATCAAAAGTTCCAAGTACGCGCATACGTTCTGCGTTAAATGGATGGGAAAGACGCGTTGGACCTTACTATTTAGATGGTGTTGATGAAAGTCGAAAAATCGTATTCGAATTTTTAGGCTGTTATTATCACTCATGTCCAAAGTGCACTGTATCAATTGCACGTAACATTAATCCCAACCTAAGTAACGCAGAAAATTTCCAGCATACATTAGAAAGACTTGCCTTTCTAAAACACGAGCTTCCCGACTACACATTTAGTGTTATATGGGAATGCCAGTATGAGAATGAACTGAAACATAACAAAGAAATGGCTGTATTCTGCAAACATTTTAAAGTAGAACAGAGACCATTTATCATGCCCGTGATGCCTTCTACGGAGGACGCACTGAGAATTTTTCGGGCGGTATTACAGAATCCACAGAGAGAATGCGTCTCTCCTATTTAGATTTCACATCTTTATATCCCTTTGTGAATAAGCATGCAGCCTATCCGAAAAAAAATCCGGAATTCATCACGGCGATTTTAACCAGGCCCCTAATGCCTGAAATCGGTCTGATTAAAGCAACCGTGTTGCCTCCTCGAGATCTTTTTATTCCAGTTCTACCCTACAGGTGTGCAGGGCGTCTTTTCTTCCCTCTATGTAGGACTTGTGCTGATCTCAGTCAGCTGAATTGTGTCAACACAATGAGGAAGAGAGGGCGTTAACAGGTACCTGGTGCACGCCTGAATATTACAGGGCGCTCGAGGAAGGCTATACAGTTGTTGAAATTTTCGAAGTATGGCATTATAAAGAACGCTTTGTCTATGATAAGCTTACTGGGGAAAAGCACTTCTTTAGTATGTAAATGCATTTATAGGGGGGGAAATCGAAGCCTCTGGTTGGCCTGCGTCCGCAAATACGCCTAGCGAGCGCCAGGCATTCATCAACCATGTTCGTGAGCGAGAGGGGATCGTGTTAGATCCTGGAAAATTTCAAAAAAATCCAGGTCTGCATAGCAGAAGTAAATTAGCATTAAATAACTGGTGGGGTTATTTGGGTTTTGATGAAAGTAAAAAAAACCCCACAGTGTTTGTCGATAGCTACGCAGAGTTTTACAGGCTATTCAACATGCCCTCTATCGAAGTCATGGACTTGGACATTGTCTCTGAAGAAATTTTACTCATGACGTACAAGTCAACCCATCCTACCGTGCACATGAAAGGGAACGTAGTTATAACATCGTTCATGACGTGCTATGGTAGGATGGAGTTGTATCGCGTCATGAGTATAATTGGAAAAAATTTAAAATATTCGGATACAGATAGTGTCATTTTTCTCGAGGAAATCGGCCGTGAATTATTACCCAGAGGGAGTAATTTGGGCGAGTTATCGGACGAAATTATTTCGAGATTTGGACCAAATGTATATATTAAAAAATTGATTGTAGCTGGGGCTAAGAATTATTGTTTGCATTACTCGAACGGTACAACCGAACTTAAAGTTAAGGGCGTGACGCTCACACATAGTGCAAACAAGAATCTAACACCAGCTGCAATCGAAGAGCTCGTTCGAGGCATGGGTTTGAGTAAGACCTCCTCCCTCCAAATCCTCGTTTCATTTAATCTTGTGCGTAATAAGAATAAAGCCACAATTTTTAATAAACCATTTTTCAAAAATTACCGGTGCACCAATGAGAAAAGGTTTGCAAGAGACGGAGATCTTTGTATTAGTTACCCTTATGGTTATATTAATTTTTAATCACCCATAGTTTATTGTAAAAAATTGTTGTAAATATTTTTATTTATTATTGTATATACTTATTCATTTGTAAATATTTACAACTATTCTAGTCCTCAATGTTCAATTCTATTTAATTTTTGCATTCAAAATTTGTATTTTATCAAATTATTTAACTTTCTAGTCCTCAATGTTCTGTTCTATTTAATTTTTGCATTCAAATATTTGTATTTATCAAATTATTTAACTTCATACTATTATATTAATTTATTCCATCACCTAATATTTATCGCCTGAACAATTATCGCCATTATAGTCTTCACCTGAATCACCGATGTCAAATCGAATTCCTCAGTAACTGTTTAACACGCCTGACATTCAGCGAACACCATCGCGAATACAAAATCCAAGCCATGAATTTGCCGACGACGATGACGATGATGATAAACCATTATCCGTTCTACTGGCTCGAACATCGCGACAAAAACGTCTATTAAAATTTTTACATAACTATCCTGAATTCATTACATGGGATACACGTGGAGCAGTAAAAATCGGCAGGAAGATTCTACGGGGTTCACACATTTCAAACTTGATCCATGATGCAGTTTCGCCATCAGCCAATCAGAAGGACCCTCCTATTGGACAAAGACGTTTTATAAAAGCGCTTCAGGAGATGGATGTTCCAAGAGAATTAATTGTAAATCCGATGTATCATTCGCAGGAGGGGTGGGGAAGGAGTTTTAACAGGCGCTATAATTAAACGAAGATGTAACAACGCACCAGGAATTCGTTGGATACCATACAAATAAATGTAATATTTAAAATAATGTAATATGTAAAATATAAAATAAAATTTGTATTTTAAATGAAAGAAATCTTGTGTCTATGTAATTATTTATTTATTTCATTACAAATATTTTAATTATTTTATTTATTTATTTTATTTACTTATTAAAAGAATAAAAAATATAAAAATATATTTATATATATAATTTAGTAATTTATTTGTAATTTAATTAACTCTTTGAAATTTTATTTAAAAATATTTTATTTAATTAAAATAAAATCCTGTAAATAATACAGACAAATGAAATATTGTATATTTTAAAAAAAATTTATTCGTGGAATAAGGAATACAGAATAAATACATGTAATAATGAATACAAAAAAAAAATTAAGCATGGTCAGGGAATTTTTTTTAAAGGACAACAACTTTGACTCCATTTAACATTTTGACATATATCATTATCATTATTATTGTTGTTAATTGCTAATTCATCGTAAATTAATTCACATTTTACGATGAAATCATTGAGAAATAGATCGTCTGAATAAGTACAGTCAATGATGTCGTGCATCGAATATCCTCGGGCAGCAAATTTTAGGAAATGCAAACAATGATGAGCACATGTAGCCGCAGATGGATGTTGTACTAATTTCGTATTGTAGACCCAATTTTCAGCCTGCCTGTACATGAAATTATGGAATTGTGTATGTGGTTTTTGAACAAAGGAATCAAAGTAATAAGCTAACGAAGGTTTAGGGATAAAAAATGCAACCCAATGACTACCCGGCAGACTCGAGACATCCATATTAGCAACAACTAATGAAGGGCAACGCGGTCTGAGAAAGCTCACAAAATCCGCCGGAAATACACCTCTGGCAATGGGTTTTGTACACGGGTCTCTTTCTAATGCACGTCAAATTTGGGCTGTATCCATAGAGCTTTAATTTGTATAATCATAGGTCACAGAACGGTCTTTACTGATTTCGAGTAAATTCTGATATTGACAATAAGTAATGATGTTCACAGATTCCGTCAGAGGTTGTGAAAAATGTTTTTCAACACTAAGCGTTCCATTACGTATCACATTGAAATGGTCTCCATAATAACTGCGATTTCCGCTTAATTCGTAGGCCAGATATGTAAAACCAGAACCGTATTCAGCCTGAGTCACATCAACGTCTTTGTCTTCCTTCCACAGACCGAGTGCCTTCAACGAAAGAACAAATTCACGTATGTACGACCTTTCGGCGAATGCAGGTGTTAGAGGTTGAGATGGATAAACTTGGGAATCAATCGATAGTGAGAAATATGATAGGTTGAAATGTTGAAAGTTAAATGGATTCACCTTGTAAGCTCCATTTTGTGCTTCACTCGTTACGAATGCGAATATTAATCGGGTAGGAAGTTGACCTGTGATTAAATTTTGAATGACATGATTTCTCGTACCTGTTGCGATATTTGACGAACGCATTTCCAATCTGCTAATCGGGTAAAATGCATTGGTTGTTTGCAGTGTCTTCGCATGTGCTAATAGCGTAGATGTGTTGAATTTAACGCGCTCTACATTAAGCGTAGCTTTTCGAATTGCTATTCTATAATCAGGGTTGGCTGCGTCTGACATTAGAGCAAAGGCAGGTTTGCTTCTGTATAACCTTAGGCGAAAATCCAACGAATTTAACAGCAAACGACTCTGACGAAATATATCCAGATGTATAAGACCTTCGAAGTAATAAACTCCATTACGCGCGAGACTTTTGCGTGATTTAAAACCCAAATTTGTATCATCTATACTATCCATTTTCCCAGATGTGTCTTTATAAAATACGGATGTCGTTAATTGAGTTGATTTTGCAACCCGACCATAATTCAGAAGCGTTTCTAAATAAGCTCTATACGGATATAAGTTATTGCTATGACTAACAGGTGTATCCCCCAGATAACAATCGATTTGTGAGAATAATGAGTGAAGGATAAGATTCACTGGACCCGTTTTATCACCAGGTGGAATAGGTGCATCTCCTTTAGTGATTATGACTCCTAAATTGAGTGTAGTTTGATCTAGATCGATGTAAAAGTCAGTTAAACCGGGAACAAAGAATTCGATAGGTCCGTCTTGGTTTATGATGGCGGTCGGTTGGTAACCTACCACATGCCGCCTCTCTTGTTGACCACTCGTATGGGGAATCGAGAAAATATCCAAGTCACTGTTTACGCATTCTGAGCTATGCTCGTGTATCAGAGATGCCATGGTAATGCTTTTTTCAGACGAAGACAGATGATAAAGGACGTATGTGTAAAGTTCTCTTTGACTTTTTTCTATTTCTCTTCTTTCGCCTCGTAGACTTTTTTAACTTTGCTGAGTGAATTGTTTTCTGTCTTCTACTGTTTTTGCTCAGCAGGAATGCGTCCAGACTGTGAACTCTCGGTCTTTTGCCTGATGAATGAGCAGCAATTGAAGAATGTCGTCTTTTAACCCGACATCTGCCTCTACCTTTCTGAATCCTGGACCCCATTTCCTGTAAAGCACTGCCACCTGCTGTTCTCATGCGTGATGCTAACGAATGTTTGAGATTTTGACCCTGCATTACATCATTTAAGACTGAAGCACCACCTTTTAGAGCGTGCTTACCAAGAATTTTACCAGCTGTTCTTAGTAATGGCGTTGCACGTCGGAAAAGATTTGTGAATACAGATCCTAACCCACTACCATGTTGAAACGCTGTCCCTTTGAATACAGGTATCCCTCGGCCTTTCTGACTTAAATAATAACGTAAAATAGCCTCTTGGCTCGGATGATATGGAACATGCATTTTGAAGGAGAGAGATTGAAAGACAGAAGCGTCTGAGCTCTACAACTGCTTCTGACGGAAATGTAATTTTACAACCGTTTTGCCAGCTAAAAACGCTAACAGATCCCCGTGATCTGAATGCATTGCGATTTCAATCATATCAAAGACTTTTTTGCTTAATGGATAGTAATCAGGTGTAGGGAAAATTTGATAAACCATTTCGCGTCTAGCATGTGAAACGGGGATAATCCGTAGGAGCGGTGCAAAAGTATCACCGACGAGTTGAGGTTGAATTATATCGCTATATAGATAATAGCTATGGATACCTTGTGTGAGATCTATAGGAATCAAACCCTCAACTTGCGTTAGTGCGACGTTGAACTGGTCGGCCTTTAAACCTAAAGTATGACACAAACCCTCACTAAAACTGATGTAATGTTTCTCTTTACATCGGAAGTGAAAACATTTGTTATACGTGAGAGTAATGTTGTAAAAGGGCTTTTCTTCTAATGGTATCGAATTCACTAACGCATTCACAATGTCACTACGTTTATCGTAATACCCCTCGGGAATTTTTAATTCACTAATACGAGGCCAGTCTTCCGGATCGTATACAGCAATATTCATGAAGCAATCATGAACAGCATTTAACGGAATTTCCGTAGGTGTTTTAAATTTCTTATTCAGGAACTGTACAGGGACAAATCCGAGATTCAATGCAACTGGGAATTCAATGTAACGACCTGTGTAACCAAAAAATACTAAAAAACATTATCCAAGGTGACCTCAATTCCATACAGTCCTAATTGAACTTGTAAAAAATCAAGGAGTGCCTCTGTACTTTGGATTTGGATGGTCTTTATATCAACAACGTGTTGGAACCTAGGTGCGATCTCTGGGAACTTTAACACAGCAGAAAGTTCTGAAAACCATTCGAACGGCTTGGAAAAATCAGGAACGAGTAATACACGCCCTTCCAGGAACTGGTCTGGTTTTAAATTAAAGAACTGACAGAACGCTCTTGTGGTGAAACGAATTTGCGTATTAGGAGGTAAACTCAAGATGACATAGTTGCTGACATCTCGGTCGTGGAAAAATACAATATCCTTCAAATAGGCTTGTAACGCTGTATCCACTCGGTGTGCAAACTCTTTAAGAGTGGTTGAATCGACGTGTTTAGCAATCTTAAGCGTGATTTGCTTCTCAATCATAGAATTCTGAATACCTATGGTAAAACTGTTATCTACAGCTGTAATATTCTTGAAAAGTGCTGGGAAATGAACTTCAGTCAAACCGACTTCCCACTGACCTTTGAATTGTGATGTGCATGATAACCGAGTGAAAAAGTGAGCTGTTGTATTAGCATGTTTTCCAACGCCCGATTGCGTGTTGGACGGAAGTGTAACGTAGAAATCGGACTCTTCGTACATGTTGACAAAATCAACTGCGCGACTGATGTGTGCAACAGCTTGTCATAGGTTTAAAAGATCATTTTCGCGTACCCAACTATTCATAGTGTCGGGATAATTGCGCCATTTAACGAGTGCCTCACGCATAACCCCTCTCCTTCTCCGTCTTAATATCCTTTCGATGACAAAACCTTCAGGGTTTTTCACTCGTTGTAGTTCTTGCTCGTAAAACACACCTGCAATCTTATCACCATTATAATCTTTAATTTTATACACTACAGGTTTTCGCAATATAATTTTTGATACAGAAAACACTTCCTCTGTCCAATTCGGTAAATAACCTTTCTCAAATATATTTTTAACTCTTGAAATGCGTACAACATCACCAATTTTTAATTTCGGTGTCGTATGGGGTGCCGAATCGTAATAAAGACGTTGCTTCAGCCACAAGGACGATGCATTACGAGCGTTCACATCAACTGGTGCAATACCTAAAGATCTGTGAACACGATTGTTATAGCTTTCAACAAGAGCAGGTAAGACGTCAATGTAACGTTGTTTGTTGGAATAAGTGAAAAACCTAAACATTCGCCCCTTTAAGGTACGGTTAAAACGTTCAACCGTAACTGCTTTTAAATCCGACTCTGTCGCAAAGAATATAATATTGAGTCGTCTAAAATAATCTTGAACGTGATTATTTAGAAATTCTTTACCTTTATCACTATTAATTTTTAGAGGAACCTGCCCTTCTGTAAAGATTTTTTGAAAAGCTTTTTGAAGCTCGGGGTCCGTCTTGGATTTTAAAGGCACGACCCATGCAAAACGCGAGAACACATCGATGCATGTAAGAAGAAATTTATACCCCTCATTCTGCTTTGACAAACGGCTTAGGTCTACTAAATCTACTTGAAATTGATCATACGGTGCAAAAACACGCATGCGATTACGAGGGTAGCGATGTCTAATAGGTTTATGTAATGTATAAGGTGGAACACCACTTAACCAATCACGGGTTTCTTTTTCTGACTGGTTTGCTCGTATAGCTAAACCACGAACACCACCAAACCCTGCAGGGCTTTCAGGTTGAAAATAGACTTGTTCCATGTCTGGTAAGTAAATAAAAAGCAATGGATGCATACATGTGTATTTAAAAGGAATTTGGAAAAAAGAGAATGAACAATTTTGGAATTAATAATAAAAATTTTTGAACTAATTTGGAAATGATGATAAATTATTTTGATAAAAAACTGGAAAGGATGAACATTTTAAAAAGAATTAGCTTAAAATTAACTTCATTTTGAAAAAAACTGGACTTTTGAATAAAAATTTTTGAATAATTCTGGAATTGAGAAAAAATTATTTTAAAAAAATTTGGAAATGGTTAAAAAAATTTTTTAAAAAATTGTGGATAATTTAAATAACGGGATAAAGGGGGTAGGGAAGTAACAAATATGGTAAGTAACATCCTGGCCCACTGGAAGTTTACACCTGTAACCCATTGGTCACTGACAATAAAAAAAACCCCTTGGTAACCTGAACGGTAAGTACTGGTCAGCACCTTGAATCAATAATGTTAATTAGGAAGAGTATGTAACGAAAAAAATAAAAAAAGTTCGCTGATTCTAAACGCAATAGAAAATTAGTAATTAGGTAAAAAAGGAATGTGACGGGTCAGATTTTTTCACCACCACCCCCTACACCCAAATTTCGATGGATAACCCTTTTTGGGGGGGGGGGCCTAATGTAACAAGAACCCATCCATCATTAACCACACTCACAATCCATCAAAAACCTGTCAACCCCTTTGGATACCAAGACAACCCCTTTGGCCACTCTGAATGAAATTCCAATCAACCCTTTGGGATCCATCATTAACCACACCCACAATCCATCAAAAACCTGTCAACCCCTTTGGATACCAACCAACCCCTTTGGCCACTCGGAATGAAATTCCAATCAACCCTTTGGGTACTTGGTATGCAACACCTGTCAATCAAATCAATCAATACTCATTAATATTCAATAAAATCAATCAATACTCATTAATAGTCGATAAAATCAATCCAAACCCATTAAAAACGTCGAAAAAACATCAAAAATCGATGGAAATTTAACCCTTCAGCACCTTTTAACCCTTTGAACACCTAGAAAAGGGTAGCACGCGCCTCCCCCCTTTCCGCCAGGAGTGGCGCCTTACTACTATCATATAATAAGAATTTCCCTAGAAAATCATTTCAATGAAAGATAGTTTTCTTTATTAGATCTAATTTTGTCGTGAGAGCCAGAATTTTGCGAGATAAAGTCGGATAAATTAGCATAGCGATGAGGTAGAAAGTAGTTGTTTATCCCTGACGAGCGCCAACTAGCGGTCAAAAATTGAAACCGCCTCGGCATGCTATTTCAAGCCCGATGCGGAGGCCTAATATCTCGAAGGCCACGATCCAATTCAGATGAAATAGACAGCAGCCGATGGTGTCACGTGGATTTTAGCAGAGTGAGGGTGACATAGAGAAAAGAACGACAAAGTTTTAATAATGAAAATAAATCTTTATTTGGACTTTAAACAAATCCTTATTTGGACTTTAAAGTCAATGGGAAAAATAAGAATTGCACAGTGAAAAGTTTCTACGCACTGGGAGTTGAAGTATGATATAAAGTGTATATGGTCGTTGCCCGTCTCGGGTGTAATGCTTGAAAATTGACGCAGAAGATCGCTGCTTGCGAATATCTGTCGTTCATGCTGGATGCTGATCACGCTCGTAGAGCTGATCTCTGCAATCACGTCAACTTGTGGACGTACGAAACTGTGATGATGTAGATAAGGTAGACTCACTACGCAGAAGCACAATGATGCCCCAAAAATAAGGTAATAGCATATATTTGTGACGTCTCTAGCTCTTATTGCCTTTTCGTCATTTAATTGAAGCACATTGGTTGCTGACGCCCTCTTTTTGTAACACACACACAAAAATACAAGCCTACAGACCCTTGCTGTAGCTTACGGCGAAACAACATACAACCTTATTAAATACATACCTTGAGATGAGTAGAATACACACTTAATTTTCTACACAACCACCATTTCGGAAACTATTTATTTTGCAGGTAATAGTAGTTAAACTTGACACACACACAAATAACTGTTACGCTTAAGTAACCACAAACACTAACCATTTGCTACCATACGCATGTCGCTGCTTAACTGCAGAACGGCGCACTGATTAACACAACAAATCACAAACTATATAACTTGCAGCTAGTTGACGACGTTGACTGCTGAAGCTGTCATACTCCTGCCGTTTCGAACATATCAACTCATGTCGAACGCTTACGGAACACATGAATGCAAAGGATAGCGTTATTACGACATCATCTCAACAGTAGCAAGATTGCACATACCGGATAGAAAAAGAAATAACACGTCGATATATGCCACGCCGCTAATCAGTGCTTCTAGAAATCACAATAAAAGAAAGTTCGTTACGTCACGTGATTGGGTGTCTTATTACGCAAAAATAATGTCCAAGCCGTTAAATAAAGATTCAAAAGACAAGTCCGGTGGTATTGTCCAAATAGGTAGAAAAGATGCTTAGGGAAAAGTGGACGAGCTACGCGACATAAGTCCCCCAGTACCACTTAGATAATAGGCATGAATTGTAAAGGGAAATATGCACATGGCCTCGTTGTTTTCCACGAGTTCACTGGCGTCGGGGTGAAAGATTGTTCGAAATTCACTTAGCACCATCGCCTGTATAACAAAGTAAATTAACGTAATATTAACGAAAAAAATAGAGGCTTTACAATACTGCATTATCAAAACGACGACTAGTTTCGGCTTTATTACCTGCCTTTCTCAAGTCTGCATAAGAGAGGGGTTACTGTATATAAAGATATACACAATCTCTGATAACGATTGGCTCGTAAAATATTTGTACAACATAAAAGGGGGAACAAATTATGTGATTGGTTGAAGAATACAAAGAAACAAATTAAATGGATAAATATGTGATTGGTCGAACATTACAAGATATTCAAAGAATCATAACATATTGAAGGGCAAATTTACGTGATTGGTCGAACATTACAGGTTGCGATTAGACAAATTACAAGAAGTCTTTCGTAATATGTCTCTACTGGCGTAAGAGATAGTAGCTGTCGAAATATTCTTGGGAATTTAAAAATATCTTCTTATTTTCTGGTTTATTTAATGATTTATAAATTTCTATTTCTTCTAGTATGGGGGAATTTTTGGGTTATAGGAGTATTTCAGGATCTCAGTGACTTTGTTGATTGTCCTGGCCGGGTGTTTCTCTTTCGTCAGGTGCTCGGCGTAATTCGATTTCTTGTCATCATTTTCGTATGATTGGATGTGTTCATCAAATCTTGTTCTAAATGAGCGGTTCGTCATTCCTATGTAAAACTTCTCACATGAAATACAATTTAGGCGGTATACGCTGCTTGTGTCGAAATTAAAGGAAGGAGAAGGGGGGGGGGGGAGAAGTTCTTTCTGATAAGTTGACGGGTGCTTGAGACGGTGCGGAACGATATATTCAGTCCTAGTTTTGAAAATACTTTGGCCAATGGGCAAATGGACTCGCCCGTAAACGAAAATGAGACCCACTTCTTACTGGTGTTTTGGGGCTTTTGTCCGCTGAATTTCAGTTGGCGAATTCTTTTTATAAGGAGACTGGTTATAAGATTAGGAGGGTAGCCATTACAGAGAGTTAAGGAACGGATATTCTTAACTTCATTTTCTTTTTCTGTCTTGTTAAGGGGGATAGTTAAAACTCTGTCAATCATGTATCAGAATGCAGCTAATTTGTGGGATTTAGTATGTGCAGAGGAAGCGTGAATAAGATTGGAAGATGTGGTTGGCTTCCGATAAATGCTGAAGGCATCCATTTAGTTAGAGGGTCGTTTGATATACGGAGGTCGAGGAACGGGATGGAACAATTCGATTCGGTCTCTAGGGTGAATCGAACAGTAGGGTCGACGTTATTAAACTTGCTTAGAAGGGCATCAGGCGTCGTCGTGTATCGGTCATCATAAACAATCAGTATATCGTCTACATACCATTGGTAACTGATGATGATTTTATTGTCGAGGGTAGGCTGGACATACTTGGCTTCGAAATCCTGCAGGTAAACTTCGGAGAGGAAAGAGCTTAAGGGAAAACCCATGCCCAGGCTGGCCGTTTGTAAATACATAGAATCGTTGAAAGCGAAATAATTATGTTGGAGTATAACATCTAAGATCGCAAGGACATCTATAGCGTCTTGTTTAGGCATGGGTAAGGCAAACAACAAACGTTCAAGGATTTTGAGGGTCACTGGGACGGGGATGTTTGTATATAAATTAACAATGTCTAGAGATAGGGTGTAGACATGTTCATGAACTTCAATTCCGTGAAGGCGTTTCGTTAGCTCGAGACTGTTTCGAATGTTGTGGGTATTGGGCAAAATATTGAGTGAGAATAAATATTTCGATAGAATTTTAGCAATCTTGTGGGCTGGGGCAGGGGTGTAATTGACCATAGGGCGGATTGGATGGTTGGGTTTCTGGATCTTCACGAAAGCGTTGAGGGTAGGAGAGGATGGGTTCATAGGGATGTTCGTCCGAAGGTATTTGAACTTATGGGATTTATTCACGACTTTAAGTATAGCTGTATGGAAAGACTTAGTCGGGTCGGACTGTAGGGATTGGAAGTTGTTCTGGTATGAAGTTCTCAACTTTCCTTGTATAGTCATCTTTATGGATGATAACCGATACGCTTCCCTTATTAGCTTTGACTATTAATGTATTGTTGGTGTTGAGTTTATCTAAAATATTCTTCTTAGTGGAATAATCTACGCGCTGGGGGATTGGCCAGACGTCTCAATAACGCGAGAAAGCGCATTACCTGCTATGATCCTAGTGGGGATACGGTCGGCTTTTGGAAGAATACGGATGGCTCGTTTGGTGTCACATATGAGGTCAGAAATAAGATGTTTGTTGAAGGTGGGACGGGTGCAATGTTTAAGAACTTTATCTATGAGGGCTTGTTCATGGTCGTCAAATACAATATTGGTGAAGTTAACCGTGTTGGGGTGGAATTGGAAAAGTTGAGATGGGGTATGGAAGGGGGTGGACGTATAGCCGTAAGTTTCGAACACAAGCTGGCGTACTTACATTCTTTGAAGTTTATAAGTCTTTCTTCGTCTCTTCTGACAAGGTCGATCATGGCATCTGCTCCGATGAAGTTGGCGAGTTCGATGTGGCAGTACAGGACTTCTCTGTTGAGTCTTTTCTTCTTTTCGTAAAGGGCGGAGGTGGCATTGTTAATCCATACTCTTATAGCTGCGGCTCTTGCTGCTTGCGCTATCGGAGAATGCCAACGGACAGTCCGACCTGACTAAGTCTTTCCATACAGCTATAGTTAAAGTCGTGAATAAATCCCATAAGTTCAAATACCTTCGGAAGAACATCCCTATGAACCCATCCTCTCCTACCCTCAAAACTTTCGTGAAGATCCAGAAACCAAACCATCCAATCCGCTCTGTGGTCAATTACACCCCTGCCCCAACCCATAAGGTTGCTAAAATTCTATCGAAATATTTATTCTCACTCAATATTTTGCCCAATACCCACAACATTCGAAATAGTCTCGAGCTAACGAAACACCTTCAGGGAATTGAAGTTCATGAACATGTCTACACCCTATCTCTAGACATTGTTAATTTATATACAAACATCCCCGTCCCAGTGACCCTCAAAATCCTTGAACGTATGTTGTTTGCCTCACCCATGCCTAAACAAGACGCTATAGACATCCTTGCGATCTTAGATGTTATACTCCAACAGAATTATTTCGCTTTCAACGATTCTATGTATTTACAAACGGCCGGCCTGGGCATGGGTTTTCCCTTAAGCTCTTTCCTCTCCGAAGTTTACCTGCAGGATTTCGAAGCCAAGTATGTCCAGCCTACCCTCGACAATAAAATCATCATCAGTTACCAATGGTATGTAGACGATATACTGATTGTTTATGATGACCGATACACGACACCTGATGCCCTTCTAAACAAGTTTAATAACGTCGACCCTTCTGTTCGATTCACCCTAGAGGCCGAATCCAATTGTTCCATCCCGTTCCTCGACCTCCGTATATCAAAGACCCTCTAACTAAACGGATGCCTTCAGCATTTATCGGAAGCCAACCACATCTTCGAATCTTATTCATGCTTCCTCTGCACATACTAAATCCCACAAATTAGCTGCATTCCGATTCATGATTGACAGAGTTTTAACTATCCCCCTTAACAAGACCGAAAAAAAAATGAAGTTAAGAATATCCGTTCCTTAGCTCTCTGTAATGGCTACCCTCCTAATCTTATAACCAGTCTCCTCAAAAACAGAATTTGCCAACTGAAATTCAGCGGACAAAGGCCCCAAAACACCAGTAAGAAGTGGGTCTCATTTTATTTTACGGGCGAGTCCATTTACCCATTGGCCAAAGTATTTTCAAAACTAGGACTGAATATATCGTTCCGCACCGTCTCAAGCACCTGTCAACTTATCAGAAAGAACCTCTCCCCCCCTTCTCCTTCCTTTAATTTCGACGCAAGCGGTGTATACCGCCTAAATTGTATTTCATGTGAGAAGTTTTACGTAGGAATGACGAACCGCTCATTTAGAACAAGATTTGATGAATACATCCAATCATACGAAAATGATGACAAGAAATTGAATTACGCCAAGCACCTGACGAAAGAGAAACACCTGGCCAGGACAATCGACGAAGTCACTGATATCCTGAAATACTCCAATAACCCAAAAAATACCCCCATACTAGAAGAAATAGAAATTTATAAATCATTAAATAAACCAGAAAATAAGAAGATATTTTTAAATTCCCAAGAATATTTTGACAGCTGCCATCTCTTACGCCAGCTGAAAGACTTCTTGTAATTTGTTCAATCGCAACCTGTAATGTTCGACCAATCACGTAAATTTGCCCTTCAATATGTTATGATTCTTTGAATATCATGTAATGTTCGACCAATCACATATTTAGCCATTTAATTTGTTTCTTTTTATTGTTCAACCAATCACATAATTTGTTCCCCCTTTTATGTTGTATTTTACGAGCCAGTCGTGTACCAGAGATTATGTATATAAAGCATTGTAACCCCTCTCTTATGCAGACTTCAGAAAGGCAGGTAATAAAGCCGAAACTAGTCGTTGTTTTGATAATGTAGTATTGAAAAGCCTCTATTTTTTTCGTTAAGAAGTACAATACTATGACCATTCCACTACAAGATAATGTAATATTACTTACTCCGTTAATACGTAGACTGCAAAAGCTGTCTATCCGGATCGTCAGCCTCTCATCTCGAGCTATAGCTTGACGACTATGGCTTTCCCAACTTCTCCGCTGTTGGTTCTGTCCGTCATTTTCCCCTTGCTCGTTCACGGGCGGGGGATGTCCATCGGAACTCACGATGTTCTTCGTAGGTTGGGAAGGTGCACTTATCTGCCCGATAAAATGTTCAATGGCTCTTTCCAATCTTTCTTGCCATTCGTCGGCCTCTCGGTAGCACTCGTTGGCTGCTGCTCGCTGCCGTTCCTCGTCGGCGTGTTGCTGGCCGACCGCCTTCAGTGCCGTCCTTCCCGCTATCAGCTAACGGTCTCCAGGCCTCCGCTTGTAGCATGAAATCGTCGGAGATGCCTCTCGTATCTCCTACTATTTGCTGGCGACGCCGCTCTCTGTCTCCGCCACTATTTCGTGCTTGACGTTCGTCGCTTTTCCTCCTCTCGCTCTCACTCCATCTTTGCTTCCCCCTTTTCAATCCTTTAGCTCCATAGAGAAAGGAAGTAAAACCTCTAGAGTGTGGATCACGTGAATTTGACCGTGGAATCCAGGCGCCATAATGGTGTAGTATAAGACGACCCATGAATCAAATAACCTACCTTCTATATACGACTTTGTGGAGTTGTCTTGTTTTAGCGAGTGCAGAAAAAGATTTAAAAAATTTAGATTAAATAATATGCATTTAAAAAAAAAAAAATATTTTTGGTGCCTCTCATTTAAATAGGAATTCAGAAAATAATAAAAGAAATTCAAATTTTTCTATTAAGTTAAAATTAAGATTGCGTTTATTTTTTTTTTAAACTATAAAATCTTGGCTTTCCTCCTACTCCAACATGGACGCCTGGGTACTTCCGGTTCCACGCTCCGTTCAATGTGAAAGTCACGTGATCCATACTTCCTTTCTCTATGCTCAGCTCGCATGTTGACGCCACCTCTCCTCTCATTCTTCGAAGATCGCTTTTCTTGGCGAAATCCACGTGACAGATGGCAATTGAATGGCTTCTCAAATTTCTAAACAAACTTAATTTTTAAAATAGATTATTACAATTAGCTAATTGCCTTCCAGTAAAAAATGTCTAGAGTAATTAATAACCATTTTCTTAATTTATTATTTCATTTTATTAAGTAATTCGGTAATCAAACACGGGGTGGCTTCATGCGCAACGTCGAGTAATACGTTGCGTTGGTGAGGAGGATATGTATCGCGGTGCTTTATAATTTTAAATAAAAATAGTATTCATGGATGCCTACCTCATCTTATAAATTATTTCGAGACGAATAATTGTACAGCAAAATTAAGGTTTTATGCTTAATAACAGTGCTCTAACTGTATTTCTTTTTCGATAGCCGCTAACAAGTTCGCTTATCCTCTTTCCACCATGTTTTTTGAACTCTGCGCACTTCCGGGGCGCTTCACTGCCGTGCAACGCTATCGCTTCCACAGTGTACTTGCGCCCAAAAAAAAGTGCATCGGAATTCCATTTGGGGTTCCCTTGCAAGCAGCAAATCCGTCCTTGCCTGTTGCCTCCGAGATTAGAGGCAACGCCTCTAATCTCGGAGGCAATACCTAGGCAGGCTTTGCTGCTTAGTTTAAAATTTATATTTGTTCTTTTATTTAAATAAGATTCTAATATTTAAAATGAACGGATATATATTAAGAGAAGAACGAGACACAAGAACCCTGGAATACAATAAATAATAAATATTAATTAAAAATGCAAATAAGATAAAAAATAAGGTATAAAAAACAAAAATAATTAATCAAAATCAAAATAAAAAGCCTATCCTTTATCAAAGCAAAAAAGGATAATTCTCTAAAAGCAAATAGAATATTAGAGAATTATCCTGAAGTTATTTACTATTTTTATTTTTTTTATTTTTTTGTTTTTACTATTTTACTAAAAATCCTTTAATTATTTAACAAAATTAGATACAACACAATGTTCTGATGATTAAAAATATATTTATTTTCCTTGCTTATAAAAGCAAGATTTACCAAAAATGTTACGTTACATAAAATAAATATTTATAAACTCTAATTATACACACACCGGCCAATGAATTAGAAACCTTCTTTCAATATGATATTGACCCTCCTTTGGCTGTAATTACAGAACATACGCGGTTTGGCATGGACTCTACAAGGAGTTACAATGCAGGTAAGGTAATCGCAGACCATGCATTCGTCAGCGAGACCTTCAGGTCCTGCAGAATAGATGGAGGCGACGAATGTTTCTTTCCAACATGTCCCAAACATTCTCGATCGGATTCAAATCCGGATTTTGCGCTGGCCACGGCAGATGTTGCAACTCGGTGTCATGTTCAGAAAAGCACTCCTGAACAATTCTTGCTCGATGAACAGTAGCATTGTCGTCCATTAAGAGCCCGTCACCATTTGGATACAAACTCACCATTGCAGGATGGACTTGATCTGCAACAATGTTCAGGTAGTCTTTGGCTTTCACCCAACTGTCAAGGAATATCAGGGGACCCTTGCCATACCAACAAAACATGGCCCATACCATGACACCTCCTCCTGCAGCTTGAACTCTGTTCACAACATATGAGGGGTTCATCGCTTCATGGGGCTGCCACCATATTCTCTGCCGGCCATCGGTGCAAAACAATGTGTAACGTGATTCGTCCGACCACATCACCTTTTCCAGTCGCCTTCTGTCCAGTCACATCGTTTCCATACACCACTGCAGGCGAACTTTCCGGTTTGTTGCTGACACCAGGGGCTCTCACATTGACATGCGACTTCCCATCCCTATTCGCTTCAACTCTCAGCGCATTGTTCTGGAGGAGATGGGTTGCGATGATCCTTCATTGAAGCCTGCCATCAGTTGCTCCACAGTAAACATTCGGTTTTACCGCACAATCCGTCTCAGACGACGTCAGTCCCTGTCTGCGTTGATTGTTTTTGATCTACAATTCTGCCGTTTCGACAGCTCTAATGGATTTCGCTTCCACGCATTGAACACCTTGGAGACCTGATCTTTTGAGATACCAGTCAGTTGTACTGTCCTAGAAATCGTAGGTCCAGCTAGACGGGCTCCCAAAATAACTCCTTTTTGAAACTCAGAGAGGTCTGCTGTTTTCCCTATTTTGCTCAACTTGAGCTGCTGCAGCTTGTTCCTACCCTGTACCTGCAGCTTGGAATGAGCATGTACCTCACATGATTGCATTCATTTGCATATCACAATCGTTTCTGACCTGTGACCCCGCTTTACATATCAGTACAGTAATCCATCACGGGTTTCTAATTTATTGGCCAGTGTGTGTACATTACTTTATAAAATATTTATATAATACATAATATTATACATTTTTAAAAAAAATGAAAATAAAGAAAACATGATTACAATAAGTTGCGATTAATAATTTAAAACAAAATTTCATAATAAGAAGCTTTTATAATATTCTGATTACATCTTGGAAATACCACCATAAAAAACAGTTTTCTTGTTAACAAGTATACAACTAAATGAACAATCATTTTCATCAAATATTTTGGCAATTCTCAATATATAAATCAATGAAAAACATTAAATTTTAACTGAAAATTTATATAAAAAAAAGTATATATTTTCACCGGAGCACAGCTTTCACATCATCAATAGCATCATTAATAACATCACATTTAGAAGTGACAAAACATCAGACATTTAAAAATAGGTTTGTTTAACTGTCGTATTTCTACAATTGTTGTAATGCTTAAAAAATTATTTTGCAATCCACTATGATTTGTAAAAAAATGCACCTCTTTAAAAGTGACTCAAAGTGATGGTAATTTAAAGACAGGGCTCAGAATTAAGGAATCAGCCAGTTTAAAAATATATCAGTGACCCTCAGAAAAGCTAAACGTTAATTTAACTGTTAAAATGGTTAAATCTTTATAATTACCTTTAAATTAATCATCGCACTCATATGTTCATTGGAAGTTGAAATATTTTTTAAGATAAGTTAGATCGTGGACGAAGCTCACACATGTTACTCAAATTCTTAATTTATCTTAATAATATTTCATTAAAATAAGAATATAAGCTAATTTTTACTTTAACTATAGTGGCTAGAAGGGGTTCGTTAAGGAAAGCTATTTTATACTTTAACTCTAACCCCTTCTAGCCACTATACTTTAAGGGTCTCTGCATGAGGCCCGTTACAGGAAAACTCAAATTTTTCTCTTTGAAGTCTCGTCTCGTAATCAACGCGACGAGGGAAAATGAAACCGAACTTTCAAACAGCGCCGTCTGGTTAATAGCACCAACAGTCAGATTTACGAAAATTACTTTACTCGAAAACTCATTACAAGAAGTAGCTCTTAATGCCAAGTCTCTTTCTTTAACGGTCTCTGTACGGAACATTATACTCTCAAAATCATATGAATTGTCAGTTAAATGAGCAAATATAGGACACCCACAGTGAGGGAGAGGAAGAAAAAAATACTCTGCTGTTTAGAACTGCAAAGAAAATTTTTTTCATTCAAAATTCGTTTTAAATTTATAATGATTAATAAAATAAAATGAAATAAAATTTATATTCCATTTATAAATGAAATAAACTGAAACATTAGTCGTGCGACATTAAAATGGGAAAAAATTAATTTAGCAAAATGAAGATAAATTAGGGTATCAGCATATCTTGTTCATAGAAAAGCCTATATTAAATTATTTTATCCAAATAAAGTATATATTTTATTAATTTATTTTGTGAGACATTTTTTAAACATTTTACTGTATATTGCTGTCATTTACAAATTTTATTACAACTCAATCTGGTTTTAGTTTTACTCTAAATTTGATTGGTCGTCGCCATCCAATGTCAATTTCGCTTTTTCCACTACTTTTTGGCGAGAGAGAAAAGTGAATTCTCCGTGAAATCCCAAACGCCGTGAATTCACTGGTGGTGGTTTCTCGAACGACAAAGTGGAAAAAGTGGCTGTTCTCCAAACTCAGCCATTCTCTCACCAGTGAGATGTTTCAACCAACAGCCAATACCTAGCGGTCAAAAGCAAGGTAAGTAGAGTATAAGGTATGCTCGATCGGGCCGTTTCTTCCATTGCTCACCAGATGGCGGAGCATCGATGACGTCAGCCAGAGCCCGAAAACTGTAAACCCTCCATAGGCACACATGCTTTAAAATAAAAAAATCAGATCAAACTTTGCAGACGATTTTTAAAAATGCTTGGAACACTTTACACAGTTGAAATGTGCAAAAACAGTTTCCAGGAAAACAAAAATAATCCATGTATAAAAAAAATAAAATATTTGAAAAAGGGTTACAAACTTCGCTTTATGCATTAACATCACGGACTGAGCATCTGCCTGGTGAAGCCATCGCCGAAATGGCTACAATGCGTCACTGAAATAGATCAACAATCCTTTCAAATTCAAGGAAAAAATTTCTCCACATACAAGAGGGTTATGTTAAAATTCAATTTAATACTTCTTTTATTTTCTCCATATTCTGCATATTTTCCTTATTATCATTATCAATGTTGTCATTATTTATTGTGTTGGAGAAGTGCTTCATTGTCATCGCTTATTGCCAAGAGATGGAGCCATAATATTTCCTTCGTTTGCATGTGTACTTTGTTTTGGCATGTAGTCGTTGTTATTGTTGTATATTCGATCGTTTTCTTGCAATGAAGAGCCGTGCAATCAACATGTTGTTTGTTTTTTATGATGTTAATAAACAAAGTATTTGATTCTTATGATGAATTTGAAGCCACTTATATCGGCTCATCAGAAGCTCATCCTTACGTACTCTTGGCTTATGCATCCTGGAGTTTCGTTATCGGTATTCAATCGTACAATACCTTACATAGTTTTAAACGTAATTTTAACAATAGTATATTTTTTAAACGTGTAATGTAAATCATTCCCGTTACTTAAACTATGCCTGAACTGATTATGAAATGAATCAATCTTGGAAACATAAGCGAATGCTCGTGAAAGCTCTCGAAAAGGAAATTTGCGCTGCTTTTCCATAGCTTTCAAGCAAAACAAGAATCGCATTCAGGCTCTGGCTGACGTCACGGAGCTAAGCAAATCACAATAGAAATCGCGGTCGAGCTTACCTTATACTCCACTTACCTTGGTTTTCGCCGTGGTCTTCGAGATATTAGGCCCGAAGTCGCGTGTCGAGGCATTTTCAACTTTTGAACCAAGGTAAGTGGAGTATAAGGTATGCTCGATCGCGATTTTTATTGTGATTGGCTAAGCTCATTAACTCATTTCATAATCAGTTCAGGCATAGTTCAAGTAACGGAAATGATTTACATTATACGTTTAAAAAATATATTATTGTTAAAATTACGTTTAAAACTATGTAAGGCATTGCACAATTGAATACCGATAACAAAACTCCAGGATGCATAAGTCAAGAGCACATAAGGATGAGCTTCTGATGGGCCGATGTAAGTGGCTTCAAATTCATCATAAGAATCAAATACTTTGTTTATTAACGACATAAAAAATAAACAAAATGTTGATTGCAAGGCTCTTCATTGCAAGAAAACGATCGAACATACAACATTAATAACGACTACATGCAGAAACAAAGTACACACGCAAACGAAGGGAATATCATGGCGCCATCTCTTGGCAATATGCGATGACAATGAAGCACTTCTCCAACACAATAAATAACGACAACATTGATAATGATAATAAGGAAAATATGCAGAATATGGAGAAAATAAAAGAAGTATTAAATTGCGTCTTAACATAACCCCCTCGTATGTGGAGAAATTGTTTTTTCCGTGAACTTGAAAGGATTGTTGACCTATTTCAGTGATGCATTGCAGCCATTTCGGCGATGGCTTCATGCTCAGTCCATGATGTTAGTGCATAAAGCGAAATCTATAATCCTTTTTCAAATATTTTATTTTATTTATACATGGATTATTTTTGTCTTCCTGGAAACTGTTGTTGCACATTTCAACTGTGTAATGTGTTCCAAGCATTATTAAAAATCGCCTGCAAAGTTTGACCTGACTTTTTTATTTTAAAGCATGTGTGCCGATGGAGGGTTTACAGTTTTCGGGCTCAGGCTAACATCATCGATGCTCAGCCATCTGGTGAGCACCGGGAGAAACGGCCCGACCAAGAATACCTTATACTCTACTTACCTTGGGCGAAAACACTGCCTACGATATAATGACTGCCTGTTCAACGGCCTTTACTTACCATAGAAAACGCCGATTTTTGTTGTAATTCCCTATTTCACAAAGCTCATCCAACCAGAATAAACTCCAAATGAAATACACTGAGGTAGTCAAGAAGCCTAACCAACCCAAGTGGTCTTCCATATTATACAAAAAAGAAAAAAAGATTGACGATTGTCAGAAACAAAATACAAAATACAACCAGGTTGCACAAGTTCAGATACAAGTTTTTATAAGTTTTTATAAGTTTTGCCAAGTCTCTCAATTGTGTCACGTCCATGGGGCCCAAGTCACTGTTTAGTAAATTAGCAGGTTCTTCACTGGTGATGGCATACGACTCCAGGAAATTCAACAGTTTCGGGTCACTTGTGCTGTAGATAATTTCAAAGTCTTCAGGATTATAGTCATGTTGGCAATCTAGGATATGGTCAGCGAATCTCGATACTGCAAAATTTCCTTTCCTGATACATGCCAAATGTTCACCAATTCTTGTCTTGATTGCTCTCCGTGATTGCCCGTAGTAAACCGCATTACATTTGGCACATGGTAGTTTGTCGACTCCTAGTCTACTTTCCTGCGGAATTATATCCTTTGGGTTCTTTATCTGTTTTTTAGTTGTGTTGGAACTCCTATAGACTATAGTAAGGCCAAATTCTCTTGCGATTCTCCTCATGCCCTTATTTAGTTGTTGATTGTAGGGCAAGGCTAACACTCTTCCTGGGATGTTTCCTTTCTGTAGTGTGGTGATGTTTTCCAGGTTGATCTTGTGTTTTACTTTTTTGGAGATGCTATTAACTATTTCTTTCAGGTAAGCATTCAATCTGGCAAATTCCTCGATTGTTTTAAGTTCATTTTCTTTGCTTTTTGCGTTCAGAGGGATGACATGCGCTCTGTATACCATATGTCTAAATGCTGCTAATTTGTGTTGGTAGCTATGGTTAGAGTCATTTTTAATAAAATTTGGGACGAAATTTGCTTTCCTGTGGATGTCGTAATCTCCCCGCAAGTGGAGTCTCCTTTCTCTCTCTCAAAAATTATGCTTTTAGTTTTATAAATGTTTTTTAATTCGGAATAATATTATAGCTGGCAATGTGTGTAAATACTGTTGTATAGCATGATACAAGTATCGGCATTGCAAGGCATTTGCTAGCATGGTTAGCACATAATGGCGTCCATAAGTCATGTGTCGGCTCTAACCAATCATTTTTTACTTCTCAGTTGTCGTATCTCTGATACATACAGGATCTCTAGTGGTGATTAGAGCACTATAATAGAGAGTACGGAGCACATTCTTTTCCCCGAACGTATGCCGCCAGGTACGTAAGCTCATTGGCTGGTCGGTAGCACGTGTCCATTTTGTTGCCTTTCGCGTAGTCATTTTCTATGTGCTTCTGTACCATAATGCTGTTAACTTTCAATTTCTTCTGAAATGCCAAGCTGCAACAAATCACGAATAATTCCCACTAAAACACTAGATTTAAAAAAAATAAATTATTCAGTAAATTAATCTTAAAAAACACTTTTTAAAAGCCCCCCCCCTCTCCAACACACGCTACAAAATACAAGGAAAAAATTCAATAACTTTTCAGATAACTCGATAAAAATGATATAAAAATTAAGGCTTCATTTGGAGGTTATGTCATCTTTGATCCTTTTACCATAGCTTTTATATCTGGGGGTTTTGTACCTGTGTTTTTTACTCTGGGGTATTTTTCCTCACTTGCACTTGAAGACTGGGGGTGTTGTCCTACCCTCTATTGAACTACAACTCGTAAAATGCATAATATACTACATTAATGAATTTTCTTTTTATATATGTTAAAAATCTAATGATGTTTTACAGAAACATTTTTCTAAAGAACAATTTGAACATGAAGAATTTGGAACAAGCCTTTGTCAAAAGACTCACTGAATTAAGATGTTTTAGAACTTGCCATGAACAAACACCTTTATAATTTGTAAATGCAGCTGTATTTAACAACTTACTGGAAGAAGCAAAAATTTTATAAGAAGCAACGAAGCCAGCTTTTTATTATCAAAACTGAGTTTTCATGGCCTTATGAAATTTAAGGGCGTTCAATTTTAGCTGCTTGCTTTGCTACTTGGCAGGGAATAAAAATATGACAGTAGGAGTATGGCAATGCGAGAAGTCATTAAGAATGTGGAGTAAATATAAAAAGTAACAAAAAATATTGTTTTTCTTTTTTTTTCCTTTCAGAAATTTTTTTTTGGTAATTTTGCTAATGAGGATGTAAAATAAATAAGCCAACTTAAATCATTTTAATGACTTAAATTTCAATATAACATTGTTAAATATAAATAAAATAATGTATATTATAAAAATAGGAAAAACATAATTTTGTATAACTTTTAATCAGTTTTAAGGCGAATCGTACTGTTTCATCACTAACTAGTATGTTACCTAAATTAAATCACTTTAATGACAAATTTAAATTCGTAAGTTTTATGAATATACATTCGGAAATATACATAAAATGATATGTAACATTTTATGATAAAAATCGGGGTGAAAAAGTTATGTTGTCCAATAGAAGAAAGGCAACAAAATGGCCGTAGCAGTCCAATTGTCCGTACTCTCTATTACAGTGCTCTAGTGGTGATTAGACCTCTGGCTGAAAGCGCTTTAGTGATGATTAAAGCTACAGATTTCGTGGCATTATTTCTTTACTCTCTGGTAAAGTTATTAGTGGTAATATTTAAATCACAGGGCGCTCATGACCTATTTAAGGATGGCACCACTGTTCCGCCATCTTACCACTGGCAAAAGCTTAGTAAGGCTCCATTACCTGTACTGAGTTTTTTAAGCATCAAGCTACATCATAGTTATTTATTCACCTGGAGAACTTGTACTAAATTTAGATATGCATAACATATTAAATACTGTGGCATTGTAGGTCTGACAACTGTTACTCTTGGGTTCCGGACGTTTCCCCCTTAGACATTCACCCCATCGGACATTCACCCCAGTGATATTTACCCCAGTGACGTTTCCCCCAGAGCCTTAACTGAGAAGTGGACACTTACCCCCACAATATTTATCGCCAGATCACAGTCGCTCTAGTTTTAAATTTATACTGAAATAGGTATCGGAAATCGTCTTAAGTAATATAAATGGCGAATGTTAAGAAACCACAACAAAACAGCTTTTGAGAAATTAAACTTAAACCTTTATTAAGTAAAAAATTAAAAATAATAATACTAGAGTAAAAAAAAAAGTTTTTGGAGAATTGGAGAAGGCAGAATGTGGTTGTCTCTTTACTAGTTAACTTTAACCTTCTAGGCTATTGGAAATAAGTATGATAAAATATAAAATAATGAACCGTTTTTTTAAGTAAAAGTATCGAGTATCAGGTATTTGATAGTTAGTACTAAAAAAAGTATCGAGTACTTTCCGGTATCGATACTATATGAGTTAGCCGGAAATATTCTACTATTGTGTAGGCCTACTGGTTTCGTGAAAAATTTTTATTTTTCTTTCCTTTTATTTATTTATTTTTCTTTTACACTAAGGTTGAATGCCGTGCCTGCTTTTACCATCTGACACAGAGCACATGGCGAAAACTTCAGGGTCTGGGTTTGCAACAGATCTATATGGATGACGAGAGAGTTAGGCACTTCTGCGGTATGTTAGATGGGTTGGCTTTCTTGCCAATACATGACGTTTCCAATGGAATGGAGCATCTGCGGCAAAATGTCCCCGACATTGAAGGCCTCCAAGAGCTGCTGGAGTATTTCTGCAGTACTTACATGGAGGCTTATCGCCAAATCCAGCCTCCAGCTCGCCTCGACGGCACTACTACGACGTTGTATATCAGAACGATTCCAGCTTTGTTTCCGCCGCGGCTGTGGAATATTCACCAAACCACACTCGACGGCGGGGACCGCATTAATAATTTGTGCGAGAGCTGGAATCGTTCATTCAACCATTTGGTGGGGCATGCCCATCCGACCATTTGGAAGGCAATTGAGAATATCCGAAAAGACCAAAGTTTAGTAGAGGCTGCTCTTCTCAAGGAAGCTCGCGGACAGCCTCCACAGAAGAGAATAAAACATTCCACGAGGGACCAACAGGAACGGCTTAAGACCCTGTGCCAAGATTATGTGGAGAAGAGGAAGACGTTGCCACAATTTTTAAATGGGCTAGGTCATGCCATTAGACTGAACTGAGCTCCAAATATTTTTATTATTTTCGAGGGTTTTTTTTTTTTTTTTACTCTAGTATTATTATTTTTAATTTTTTACTTAATAAAGGTTTAAGTTTAATTTCTCAAAAGCTGTTTTGTTGTGGTTTCTTAACATTCGCCATTTATATTACTTAAGACGATTTCCGATACCTATTTCAGTATAAATTTAAAACTAGAGCGACTGTGATCTGGCGATAAATATTGTTGGGGTAAGTGTCCACTTTTCAGTTAAGGCTCGGGGGGAAACGTCACTGGGGTAAATATCACTGGGGTGAATGTCCGATGGGGTAAATGTCTAAGGGGGAAACGTCCTACACCCGTTACTCTTAGTTAAATAATTATCCTTCAAAATAAAAACCTATCAAGTGTAAGTTATGTCTAACAATTGGATTGATCAGCTAATCAATTCTAGCAGTATATAAGCTCAGATAAAGTACGATTTTAAGTAGTAGATAGAGAATTTTCCACTCAAAGTTCTTTACACAATGGGCCTTTTTCAAACGAGAAAGCGCGAGATTATGGCCGCGCTGATGCTTGATCGAATGAATGCTTATTCAGTCCCTTTTTTAAATGCACTACCACAGATATCATTGAAGGATGTAATATAAATTGTTTAGGGATGTAATATAAATTGCTTAAGGAACCGAGAGAAATCTGGAAACTGTTGATCAAATCAAACCGTTCATTGTTTTCAGGATGCAAATTACAATTTTCAGGACATATATAAAAGTTTTCAGTTCCTTTTTCAATGATGATCATTACTTCAAATTCATTTGACAAATGAGGTTTATTTTGTCGTCGTTGTTGTTGTGTTGTTGAATAACCCGCAATGGACTACGTTCTTTTCAACTCATTATTATTCCTTTCCTGAATCCAAAATGCGCCGTTTTAATTCTCCATTTTTTCCCGAAAGCCGTCTGATTGTACCAATCTGATTTCATGTGGTGTACGTTTTTATATGTCTGCTTGTGAAATTTGTAATTCTTCTATGTCCTTTTCTGCTGTGCAGTGAATTTACATTATGAAGAAGTCTGCAGCAACTGTTATTGCAATGCTGCTTGCCAAGGACGATGATAGGCCTAAAATGAAAAGGAGCATTTGGTCTAAACGCTGGTTGCAAGAAATATTCTCAGGGGCTGCGCGATGCGGTAAGCAAAGTAAGCGTCGCATGGGGGCGCATAATAGGATGGGGCGCTTATAAAGAACTATATAAAGAAAGTATTGATAAATGGTTGCAAAACAGTGGGGTCTCGACTAACGAACGCCCCTGCTAACGAACAATCCAGTTAACGAACAGGGCATTCATACGTTTCCGGTATCGGCTAACGAACGCAATTCGGCTAACGAACGGAAGTAGGGAGCAAAATAAAAAATAAAAAAACAAGTACGCACGTGCTAAGATCGAATAACAGGTGCACATTTATTACTTCCGTTTCGACAGCTGCGAGTTCCACGTGTTCTGCAGTGATACATCGGATGTTTAGATGAAGACGTCACGTGTTGATGTTTTCATGTGAACATAAAGTGGTAAATTACAGTAACACATAGATCGAACTTAACATTACTGTCAAAAATGCCTCCGAAGAAGAGTGGCAGTGACGTACTGTAGTTGTCTTAGTTAAGTTAGGTTAATTTTGTTTTGTTCTTATGAAAATCACCAAGTTGACTGATTATGACAAAATGTATTTTTTTTATTTTTGTGTTTTGTTTTAATGTTTGTATTTTACCTCAAATGAGGTGTTAAATAAAATTAAATTAAATTAAATTAAAAATTAAATTAAGTAAATTTATTTTCTATTGGTTATTTTTTAAGTTCTGGAACCAATTAAAATCGTTTTCACACTTTCTTATGGGAAAACGCGATTCGGCTAACGAACAATTCAGTTAGCGAACAAGGTTCTGGAACGAATTACGTTCGTTAGCCGAGACCCCACTGTATTTTGATTCTTATTTCATATGATGACTGCTTCTTGTTTTGCAGTAAACTCAAACTAGCAGATTAAACACTTTCCTTTTTGACAACAGTTAAAGGAGAATGTGCCTCTGAAGTTTGAATCTTCTGAAAACAAGAAGTAGTCGTCAGATGATTAAGGAACCAAAATAGCTACCTTCAACCAGTTGTCCATCCTTTATTTATATAGGGTGAGTCAAAAGTCTGTTACCCCCTTCCTATCTTGGATACCAAGGTAGTTACGCAAATTCTAATACAGGGAATGAATAGGAACTTACGGATGCTCTATCTGATGGGAGCACCTTTCATCATCTCAAATATGCAAATTAAGACACATCCAAATTCTATCTCGAAACCGTAAGAGGTACACAAAAGAAAATTGCAATTGCACATATGTTCAACAACAAATTCCAAATAGAACAAAAATAAAGTTCACCAAAATCGATGAGCGGATCACCCGCAATCCTCATTGCAAGTTCTGCAACATTAAAACATTGATTCTTGTCAAGATTGAGGCAAGGGATAAGTGGCCATAGGAGGAAACAAGAGCAACAGAGTACAAAAATCCTGGATTCAAGTCTCGGAAGTAACCACCGGGTGTTTTTTTTCTTCTGAATACCATTTGCCAAGCATGCAAATTATTTCATCCACCATCCTCATCCTGTTCTGGAAAGTTCCACAATTTACCATAAAGTCACCAGTTTCCTGTGCGATTGGTATAAAAAGGCATGTTGAAGCTGAGAAAAAAATCAGACTTAAGCAAGATAGCACAGTACACTAACCAGGAAATGATCAGCATGGTCCTCTGCTTTGGTGAGGCGAGACAAAATTATCATGCAACAACCAGGCATCGCTGAAATGTCTTGCGGAATTATGCTATGGTGCAAGTGGACATCACATTGAATACTATCTGGGTTGATGGAAAGGCTTACTTTGTATCAGATGACTATTTGTAAGCAACAAACAGTAGAAGAGCCAATTGTCCTGTTGCAGAAATTGCAGTGAGGATTGTGGGTGATCCGATCATCAGATTTTGGTGAATTCTATTTTGTTTTGTTTGGAATTTGCTGTTGAAAAAATGTGCACTTGGAATTTTGTTATGTATCTCTTACGGTTTTCGAGTTAGAATTTGGATGTGTTCTAATTTGCATATTTGAGATGATGAAAGGTGCTCCAGTGCCGTCAATTTCCTATTCATTCCCTGTATTGGAATTTGCGTAAATACGAATACATTGGTATCCAAGATATTCCTATCTTGAACAGACACTTTGAAAGATCTTGTATAGTTCTTTTTTAGGGGCGCATTTTCGGTTGAAAGGGCGCATATTTAGAGGTTTGCATACGAGCGCCAAGGAAGCTAGCGCCGGCCCTGAATATTCTGATGTAAATCTTTTGGGTGAACTCGAAGCTAATGCAAAGGATGACTTCCTGAACTACCTATGGATGAGTTCCACAAGTTTTCGAGAACCTCTATCCCTACTTGCTCCTGTTATATCAAAACGCAACTGGCATTTCCTGCGGCACACGTATTTGAGCCAATCAGTGCGCATGCGCATGTCATTCCGGGAACGAATAGCGCCACACATGATCAGTTTTTCGCTTTATCATGCCATGAATGACAGGCCAAAATCAAACATGTTGAACTTGTCATTCCGGGAATGACAAGCCATCAGTTTTGGAATGATTGCCCCACACACGATCATTTTTGGAATGAACAGTCGAACTGAATGGCTTGGCAGCAAGCCGGGCATGATCGTGTGTGGGCACCTTTACCATGGATGAAGAAATACTGGACACCTCACTCCGCGAAAAACGCGTGAGTTGGCCGAGGGTGGCGCCCTCCGACGGTATGCGGGTTGAAATTCAAAATTAAACATGTCGGCTCGAAAAGGAGGGGAGTTTTGCTGTGCAATTGCACCAATACTCAGATAAAAACGCCAAATCTTTCTTTTTTCCGATTTCCGAAAGAACCTGAAAGGTACATATCGGCATATACATGTAACAAGTTTTATGTAGCACAATTGTTGACGAATCATCATAATAATTTAGTATTGCCCTAGGATAATTTCTCTCCTGAAATGATGATTCTTATTGGCGTTATTAAATTTTAATTAATAAAATCAAAGGGGTGAGGAAAGAGTCTATAATAAATTACAAGTAAAAATTTATAATCCAGAAAACTGTCAGTAAAATGAAGAATATTGACCACCTGTCCACAAAATATTTTATTTCTTCACAGATGTACATTTCGTCTGCTAGGCAGTGTCTGCTTAGCAGACGATATGGATCAAGAAAGAAATGATTTCCATCCGTGGCAGACGAAATGCACATCGGTGACGAAATAAAACCTTTTATGGACAAGTGAAGCGTTTCCCTATTCTTCATCCCGCCTACAAGACATGTTTCAATGATTAGATTATTCCTTGGATCAGTATATCACATCAAATGGGAACAATTTTGAAGGCGACAAAATACAGGGAGAGTCAAAATCATGTTACCACTCAAATGGTCATCAAATGTGATAAATCATTTAATCTTATAATAAATAGCATAAATCAATTTATTAAATATTTATTTAATTAATTGATAAAGTAATAAATATTTATCCCGTTTAAGTGATAACAATTTTGACTCGCCTTGTAAATTTGAATTATTAAACTAATATTTTGTGATTTATTAAACAACTAGCAAAGGTACCCGGCGTTGCCCGAGATAATTACACTTGGATGTAAACAGAACAATCTCAAAAAATTAAATTAAATTTTGCAATATCTTAAAAATAAACACATGAAAATGCTTAGAATTAATACAGTAAAAATTCTTAATGAAAATTTCGAAAAAAATCTTTTTAAAGGCTCACAATGGTGCTGGACCTCTCCAAGGATGCCACTGCTAGTCTAAATAATTTCTTACTCACGTAATCTTACCTCAGATGTATACTTAGTGCTGTTGCAATTTCCACTCTTCTCTCGATGTGTTGAAGCAAAACTTGGCCATTCATCACTTTGTGCAGTCTAGCAGTCGCCGATTCTTCTATTTACTTGCTTCCCATTTGCTCAATACATCACGGAGCTAAAGGAGTGCTTCCTCTGTCGTCTTTCCACTCTTTCTCAATAGTCTGCTAACTCTCCATTATCTCCAGTTACTGATCATTTTTAAAGATTATCAAGAAATTGTTAAGTACTAAGAACTCTCTTTTCTAAGAAAAGCCTGAATAACAGAAATTCTATGCATTGTTACAAATTGAAACTTATCCATATTAAATCAACATTTTATGTTCATTGTTATAATTCTTGGAAAGATTGCTTTAACATTACATCATCATTCTGTGCTCATTATTGGTGAATTGCGTGTTGAAACCATTGTTGATACCTATTGTTGCACAAACTTTTATTTGCATTGTTGGTCATGAGATATATATTGTTGGTCCATGCAGAGTGTTTGTGAATTGCGTGTTGATACCATTGTTGCAAAAACTTTGTCTTGCATTGTTGGTCATGCGATATTTCTCATTAATATGCCCTGCCATAACAATGAATATCGATTTTTTATCAATAATTATTATTTTTTCGAAATCTGA
>JAHWFO010081982.1:194622-212581 GCA_023313115.1 Rhysida immarginata
TTAGAGAATTATCCTTTTTGCTTTGATAAAGGATAGTCTCTATCCGAAACGTCAGCTTTTTATTTGATTTTATATTTTTATTTTGATTTTACTTATTATTTATTAATTATTTTGTTAATTGTTAATTATTATTTTATTTTTCATTTTTATTTAATAACTATTATTTATTGTATTCCAGGGTTTTTGTGTCTCGTCCTTTTCTCTTATGAATATCCGTTCAAAATAAATTACACATAGATTGATCAATTTGTAAAGAAATATATAAAAAAAAGTAGACACGGGAGAAATCGACAAGTCTCATGGCAGTACACAGTAAAGAAATCACCACCATGGGATTAAGTGATTAAATCTACTCAGTGGTCAAGATTAAGTATGTCGTGTAGGAAAGAAAACGTGTCTCTTGGGACCCCAAACACTTTAAGATTTATTCTGCACATAATTTATTGAAAAATCAAAGATATTTATAAAATTGATAATATTTATAAAATTCGAAAAGCAAATGAAGATCAGGCCGGGGCGGTCTTTATAAAGCTTGTAAAAAATTTTCAATGTTTTTTGATTAAATCATATATTAGATGATTTTCATAAATTATTTTTCATACATAATGTTTATAAAATAAACTTTTTTTATAAATCTCTTTCTCACTATAACTTTTCATTAAAATGGACGTTTTTTTCTTTTTAATAAATATTAAAAAGCCCTAAAGACTTTCAATTGAATCTCTTGAGAGCATAAGGGATGAGTGGATTCAAGGATTAAAAGATAGAGATTCATCTGGCCTTGCCAAGTCATCTGTATCAGGGAGAAGCTAAATTGATTCCTCCAATCACAGGAGCCTGCACAGGGATACTGGATTATTTTTTGTTTACATCCTGCGCAAACTTGGGCTGGATAGACTATAGCAGAAACACTCAGCATGCCCGAGATAATTAGTTTTAATTAAGCAGAAGAACTTCAAGAAGTTAAGTAATAATCAAATTGGTTTTTGGTAATTATACAATTTCCTGCTGTACACAAAGCTCTTGTTCAGATGTTTCCGATGCCTGGATAACTTTTTGTCTTCTCTGACCAATAATCTTCAGTGGCATTTTGATAGATATGAATTATTTGTATCCTTCGAATGATTATTATATAACATAATACAGTAGAATCTTCATTTTTAATGAATCTCTTTTATGTTGCACACTACGCCTTGTGTGGTTCGTCATGAAATGTATATTGTTGGTGAATTTCGTGTTCATGCCATTGTTGAGACCAATACGACAATGGCCTTCCTCTTGATTTGAAGATCAAGTGTGCAAAATTTCATCAAAATAGGAATAAAACTGTAGATTTGTATAAAATACAAACAAACCCACAAACAAACAAACAAACGTTCTTCTTTATATAGTTTTTTTTCAGTATTTGAAGTTTCCCAATAGTTGTTTCCTTTTATTTGCGTACGCTTTCTCTTCGCTATAGTGTAGGAAATGTTCTTTGTTCAAAATTTTTTGTATGCAAATTTTTGGGTATCTTTGAGGGGCAACATCTCAACTGTTCCTTCTCCAATCTTCTTTATCTTGCTATAGCTAGAAAGAGCATGTTTCAGTCTTTAGAAACTATGTACAGTAGTTAATTTTTGAGGCCTGTTTCTTAATGAATAGAAAATTTGTTCAAAAATAATTATTTTTGATAGTGCGTGAAAATTTTTATTATTGAGGGATTTTGTACACTGAGTATGAGATAACACATTGACATTTCATGTCAGTTGAGTGTCACATGGGTCTAGGGGGAACGTGTGGGTGTGTGTTATGTTTGTAAATATTTGTAAAGGTGGGATTTTTTTTTTATTATTAACACATTTTGTTATGATTGTATGCTCACTTTATTCCAGTTTGTTGAATAAATACATAAGATTTTTACTTGAATTTTAATCCAATATGTATTATTTTATTATAATTAATGATTTCCGTTAAGATTATTGTCCATAGAAATATTTTAAAGAAATAGAGATTTTTATTGTTTGTTGTCGATCAATGTGCGAGATTGTTATCGCGCACAGTGTTCGTCATTGTTAGCTCAGAACTGACATTGTTGCTGAGAGGATTTCTCAGAAGATGTGTCAGCTTCCAAAACGTTATTGTTAGGATTTTAAATGCTTTTTTTTTTATGTTTTCGTGTTTTGTCTTCGGTGATCAGCAGCCGCTGAGAGATGTTCAGTGTTGAGTTCCGAGATTACGACGAGTGTTCGATCGGAGATAGATTGCTGTTTGTGTTGAAACTCTGAGCAATTTTTGCTTGCTGCTATTGATGATTTGTCTGAATTCCGATCCTGATTATTTGCTGTGAATATAGCTAATGGTAATTGTAAAGTGATGGCATGCTGATTGCTGAAAAACGTTCAATTTTTCAGAAGCCTACTAGCGATACAGATGACATGCTGGGTGTGTTTGTTCCGTGGTGTCCTCTTGATTTCTGTTGACGTCGGTAATAAGCTGTGAAAAGATTATTAGTGAACATCGATTAGATTGAGACGTACCCCAATAAAACTGTGTATAGTCATGGACAAAAAAAAAAAAACGCTCCCTCACTCTGTGCTGCTATATTTTTAAATGAGCATTTAAAATAGGATGGTATGATTTTATTGGTTAAAAATTTAAATAATTTTCTGACTGAACTAAATGATATCAGACACGTAGTGGCAAAGTAGTAAACGCTCATTTAAAAATATAACAGCACAGAGTGATGGAGCGTTTTTTTTTTTTTTGTCCATGACTGTACATTTGTGCATATTGCTACTTTGAACCTGACCTTGTTTTATCGAAGTAATTTGCTCGAACGAGGGTGCTCTGTATTAATTGATCGCAATGTCTTATTGTTTACTACTCTTTGCTAATTTATGTTTAGCCAATTAAGTACAGTCCGTCCCAAAAAATTACGAACATTGGTTTTTTCTGTGTAATGGAAAGAATTCAACAAATTGTTAACATAGTTTATTGTTACTCTATAAGATAGGAAGTTATTTCAATGCTGCTATATGTTTAACAGTCAGATCACATAAGAAAACATCCGAAAAAAAGAAACAGGCGTTTTTGCTGTCCCAAAAAAGTATGAACATAGTATGAAAAACGTCAAACAATACAAAGAACGTATGAATTAATAATCAATAAACTTGCCATTTCTTTTAATCACTTCAAAAATACGATGTTTCATTGATTCAATGAGTTTGCGCAAGTTCAGAAGTGGAATTTCCTCCCATGACTTTAGAACAGCCGTCTTAAGGTCCTGAACGGAATCAAATTGACGTCCATCCTTATAAACAGCCCTAACCAAGATTCCCACACATTCCCGATTGGGTTTAAATCAGGACTTAATGACGGCCATTCTAAAACAGGGATGTGCTTTTGATTAAGCCATTGTTTTGTCGATGCTGATGCATGAATTGGAGCATTGTCTTGTTGAAAAATGTAATGCTCTCCACCAATACGGACAGCGTGTGGGAGTAAATGTTCGTTAAGCATCTCTTGATATGCCGTAGAATTCATTCTGCCATTGACGATTGCAAGTGATGACTTTCCGTTCATGCTGAAGCTACCCCACATCATCAGGGAACCATCTCCTTGAACTCTCTTGCTGATGTATTGTTCTTCATGGCGTAGGTCGTGCCAATATCGCTGTAGTCCATCAGGTCCATCTAGATTGAATTTTTTTTCGTCACTGAATATGACATGTTCCCACTCCTTGTCCCAGGTCATGTGATCTTTGTCCCATTGTAGACGTTGTTGCAGATGTGTTGCTTTGAGGGCTAGTCGTTGTTTGCGTTTCATGAATTTGATGTTTTTGTCGCTTCTTAAAATGCGATGCACACTAGATTTGGAGATTTCATGATCCAATTCTTGGGCTATTGTACGTGTTGAGCAATTTTTTTGGGTAGCTAATCGCACTACTTCTCGTCTAGTACGGCTCGTTGCCTTTTTCTTGCGGCCACTTGCGTGTTTACCGCTTGCAGTTCGTTTCCCTTTCAAATATTCATTAACTGTCGATCTTGCACGACCAATTCTTCTGGCTATTTCAGCTTGTGAAACACCTTCAGATGCCAGGGCATCCATATAACCTTTTTCACGTTCTGTAACATCTTTCCTCTTCCCCATCTTGTGAGAAGTGGTCAATTTTTTTTAAAAACTTGTAGGACTACAAGCAGAGTTCCTTCTATCTATCTATATGCAACTTTCATGTTAATAAATGCTTCCACCTCCTGCGAAATGATCATGTTCTGTGTGTTCGTAATTTTTTGGGACATCACATTTAAGGTAGACTGGAGGGTTTGTTATTTCTTACGTACCTGAATGTTAAACACATAATAGCAACATTGCGATAAATGCCTATTTTGTACAGTAACAGTAATCTGTGTTAACAATTTGTTGAATTCTTTCCATTACACAGAAAAAACCAATGTTCGTAATTTTTTGGGACGGACTGTAGCTATAGACCTTTTTCAGCGGAAGCTGTGCTCGCGCGGTCACGTGACTTGGCCGCCATTACGAGATGTTGATTTCAGCGATTTGAGCACTCAGCTTGCCTCATATTGAGCACAAAGCATTTGGATTAAGCTTTTATTCTGGATCAAAAAATGACTGATATAATCGCAGATAAGATAAAAACTCATTTAAAATACAAAAATGTTAAATGTTTGCTCATTTAAACAGCTAGATTAATATTTACATAAATTTCAAGATGCAGAAATTTATATTTCAGTAAACTTACAGTTTTCGTATAACTTTATTGCACATGTTTTACACAAAATATGTATATGTAGACTATAGATTATATATTTCTTTTAATACGAGGATTGAGACATAAGTCATGGCAACTATTTTTATGAGAATTCAAGAGTAGATGGAAAATGTGAAATATACAGATACGTTATGTCTTCACTCTCCGCATATCGCGCGATGACTGATCATGCGACCAAGATAAATGAAATTTTATCACTTCTTAGCTATTTACTGTGAGTAGATAGAAAAGGGGGTATACATCAGTTTGTTAGAGGGGTCCACCCCCCCTCCCCCAGTTATTATTAAAAAATAAAGTCACTTACCTTGGTCGCATGATCAGTCATCATGTGATGTGCGGATAGTGAAGATTAAAACTTAACGAAATGTTAACGCACTAGCAGCATATACTTTCTGTATAAATTCTTATGTAAATTCCTAGTTATCCGTCGCTAAAAAGTTGGTATCCGGACCATTAAACTGAAAGCTGACATCTTAAGCCCAAGTCTTGTTCAACTCTGGTTATATACGTCCTGCACTGCAGTTGAGTAAGAATTAATTTGTAAAAACAAAATACGAATACATGGCTTCCTCGAGACATATAAAAATTTTTCTGTTAATTGCATTCATTCATTTCAGCTTTTCTGCATCATTTTTGGGAAACAAAAATAAAGAAAAAGGCACCAAGCAAGGGCAGTCTTCATATTGTAAAGGCGCGTGAGCAACACAAACTTGTTTCTTCCTTTGTCGCAATTGAAAATAGCTATTTGAGCTACTTACCACGGCACAGCATCAGCCCTGCCTGTTTAGCTTTTCCATCTGAGCACTAAAAACACTAGAAATAGAAAAAGGGGTTGCCTGCGAGTACCGAAATCGTTCTTGTCCCATATATCCTCTAGCCTGAAACTCTAAAAGTCAACATCTCATAATGGCAGATGGAAGTAGCGCTGCTCTGCCATCTAACGGCGAAATGCGCGTCTGAAAAAGGTCTATAAGGAGGGGATTCTACGTCACAGCGGTTGGTGATATCCTGATTAGTGCAGGTATCTGCGACTACCACATAGAATTCAAGCATTCCATGTATTCGTTTTGGCGGCGTGATCGAAGTCTCTTTGAGAGCTAAGTCTCGTTCAAATCTCGCCCATCAGAGTGAGGAACGTATTGACTCGGGGTGATTTGCTGGTGCACTGGAGCGTCCACGCGGTTACAGTGTTCCTCCCCTATCGCCAGTTAGGCTATTAATTATAAAAGGACCGCACGACACAAGTATGCGTTATGGATCGACTGAGGACATCTCCTGTGTAACCAGTGAAGCCATTTAATGGATGCTATAAGTCATAAGTCCATGCCTACGCAATCAGAGCGCAGTCTTTTGTTGCTATACCCTTTATCATTCACTGTCGAACCCCACTCGCATTTGCATAACTTGATTGACTACGTAGTATGCGTGCGTAAAATTGATTAATCAGACATTTAAGAGCCTGAGTTTGAGGGGGCTCTCTCAATTGTAGATACAGCATTAGGTAATGTGATTATGGCAACTCCGTTAATCATTGACGAGCATTTAATGATTAATGAACAGTTTTATAATTGATCTTATGTGTTCTGAAATAAAGAGAGCATTTTATTTAATTGGAACTGCTGTAGATGTCTTATTTTAAAACCACCACCCCCTCTTATCAGTCCCGAACCCTTGGCGCCCAACCTATCCAACAGTAATTTGTTGCCATATATAAATTAGGGGGAGGGGCGTCACAACAGTCATCGAAAATTGTTTTGTATTTAATGTAAAATACAAAACTTTAAGATGCAAATCAATTTCACGCTTAAGCATAACAATAAAATGAATAGAGACTCACTGATTTTGTGAAATATAAACTGTACTGAATAATCGGTTCCATTTTTGCTAAATGCAGGGCGAGTCTGAGAACTGTCACAAACTTTCAGAGGAGATAGTATGAATGATTCTAAGCAAAAAAGTTCATATGAACATGGGTTCGAATTTGATCGATAACAGAAATATGAACAGAAATAAAAATGCTGCCACTAAGATCAACAAGTTAATAACTCTTGTTCTATAACACCTAGGATAATTAAGTTTGGGGGAATAATAGGGTACATAAAATTGTATATACCGTTAAAATTTGATCGAATACCAACTAGTAGTTTTCGAGTTACGCAATTAACATCGTAACACATGCTCACATGTGAGTACTACCACCTGTGTTACGATGTTGACTATGTAACTCGGAAACTACTCGTTGGAATTTGATCAAATTTTAACAGTATACACAGTTTTATGGACCTTGCCATTCCCCCAAACTTCATTATCCTAGGTATTATAGAACCTAAGTTATTAACTTGATCTTAGTGGCAGCATTTGTATTTCTGTTCATATCTCGGTTATTGTTCAAATTTGAACCCATGTTCATATGAACTTTTTTGCTTAGAACCATCAATACTAACTACCTCCTAAAACTTTGCGACACTGTTCAGATTCACCCTGTATATCTGCAATCTTAATTTGGACATATTCTGGATAAATGTATTGTCTACCTAAAGACTTGTTGATGGTACTTCTAAGGTCATAAATGTATATTGCTGAGAAATACTATAAATATCTTCAATAGGGGGCCAGTGGAATAAATGATCAGGACCCTGAGGCATCATGTTGTTCATGTAAAACTTCACATATACACTGTCATATCAATGAATTATGACCAGCACCTCTTCAAGGCACATGCATCGTTCGCCCCAACAACGATTACATATTGCAAAATTTGCATAACAGGCTGAGAAAGTTTTAAAGCTGGTGCATCAAACAGCAGGTGCACGAGCCTCAAGATGGGTAAACGTCCAGATTTAACGAACATCCAAAAATGGATGATAATAGGCTATTGCAGCAAGGGTGGCACCATCTCCGAAATGGCGCGATTTGTGAACTGTTCACGGTCCGCTGCAGTGAAAATGTACAAAGAGTGGACAGCAGGGACAGAAATCGCGTCCCAACGCCATCACTGTAAAGGGTCATGAGTCATCGACCAACGGGGTGAGCGACGCCTACGACGACTCGTAAAAGGTCACAGGAAAACCACAGTGCATCAACTGACCACCAGATTCAACAGCGGTGCTAGCAGATGTGTATCCGACATTACCGAGTCAAGGTTTATGCTCCCCATAAGATTGACGGGCAATGGTGAGTGCGTCGTGAACGCCATGAAAAGAGACTGCAGGAGGCTATTGTGGGCCAGGAACAGGCTGGTAGGGGTTGTGTGCTTGTGTGGGGGATCTTCTGTTGGGAGCAGTTAGGTCCACTGATTAGTCTAGAGGGCAATTTGAATGCCTGTGGCTATCTGTCAATTATAGCGGACCAGGTGCACCTGTACATGTTCATGATGTTCCCCCAATGTGATGGTTTGTTCCAGCAGAACAATGCACCCTGCCACAAGGTACGTCTCCTTTTGGATTGGTTCGAAGAACACTCTACTGGCTTTCGAGTGTTCCCTTGGCCTGGTAATTCGCCAGACATCAATCCAATCGAACATCTGTGGGAGCATTTTGATCGCAATGTATGGCAGCTGGACCCTCCACCTATGACTCTCGAAGCTCTGTGGACAGCGCTTCAAGCGAAATGGACTGCCATACCATCGGACACATACCGTGCATTTCTTGCGCCCATGCTACGACGCCTAGCAGCAGTTATAGTGGCGAAGGGTGGCTACTGCCATTACTAAGCGGGTGGTGATAATTCAGTGATATGACAGTGTATTTCTACCCATCAAATATTGTTATAGAGCTTGAGCAAACGCAACTGCTGCACTTGTAGTTATAGTTTTAGAAAAAATTCAAGGAGGTTTTGGAGGAAGGAGAATGCGATATGACTGAATAAACTTGCATGTGTTCAGACTTCAGATAAAATCATAAATAATTTTAGGACAACATGCCGTTAAACATTAATTGTAATGTTGTGGAATGCAGTTTTACAAAATCGAAATGCAGTTTTGAAGTATCTTATTGTAATATATCCTAATAACACTCCTTTAATTAAACGAGACAAATAAATTATAATAAATATAAGAAAAACAATGAAAAAGTCACCCAATTGTTACAGTAAAAGTTGAAGGACGAAACATAAATGGAATGCAGGACTTGTGGAGAAACTCGGATGAAATATAGAGGAAACACAGAAGAAACGAAGATCTAGTGAAGAAATGTTACACGGACACAGGGAGGCACACACGAATCATCGAACTTCCATCATAGACCTTCTTCATCTGTAACTGCGTGACTTCTTCCTATTTATGTTTCGTCCTTCAACTTTTGCTGTATCAATTGGGTGACTTTTTCATTGTTTTTCTTATATTTATTATAATTTATTTGTCTCGTTTAATTAAAGGAGTGTTATTTATCCTAATTAATATATAAATGTATAATTAACTTAAAAAATAATAACTCCATTTTAATTCAAAGAAATAGAAACAAAATAAATAAAAAAAAATACCACTACCCTGTTCATAACAATCATACGAATAACAATATCTCCTCAATTTTAATATCACACATTGTTTTGATTTCTTTGTTTTATTATGTCTTCAATTATATTTTTTTAACTGAAATTTCATTCAAAAATTTTACAAACTGAAGATGGGAAAAAAATCCCGAAAACGTTTTTTATAATTCATTCCAATTTTGTTATCAACATGCTACTGATCATCGGACTTTCATCTAGATTTTCTTCTCCCATTTACTGTGTTTCATTCTGTGTTTTCGTGTAAAATTTCTTCACAAGATCTTTTCATCTGTATTTCATCTACATAAGCTTCACAAGACCTTCATTTCATCTGTGTTCGTCTTCTTCAATATTTGTATTTCTCCACATCAGGTGGCTTTTTTAATTGTTTTCTTTATTATTTATTTTATTTCTATTTCTTTGAATTAAAATGGAGTTATCATTTTTTATATTAATTATAAGTATATGATTGATGATAATTCTAGTAAATCAAAATTATACAAAAAAGTATAACTGGGGCAATTGTCCGAGAAAGTAAAATAAGGGCAAATGTTCACAATTGAAACCAAGAATAAAGAGGTATGTGGATAATCGTAATAAAGTATAAAGAAGGGCTCTTTTACCACAACAAAAGTAATAAAGAATATAACAAAAACAAAAATAACAGAAAAATACAACCTGGATGCGCTTTTCGAGAGCAAAGCTCTCATCATTCGGCAGGAACCAAGGAGAACACGTGGAAAACCCAAAGTGAACTGATTAGAACGGAAGAAAGCTGTTTATATAGCGAGAGAAATACAAGGCAGACCAATAATAGAAAAGAAATAAAAACTATATTATTGGTTGGCTAATTGAGAACACCACTGAATTAGAGGGGAATCACCAATAGGGCCTAAGTCGGAGTTTAATAACATGTTGTTCTTTGATTTATGGATAAAAACACTCGAAAGCATCTAGCAAGTGTTTTTTTATTGATAGATTGTAACAGTTTTAAGTTGTCGATGGAAAAATCGTGACCCGTCTCTATTGAATGTTTGGCTATGGCTGATTGACTGCATCTACCGAATCTTCTGTGGTCGAGGTGTTCCTTAAATCTGGTGGATAAACTGTGTTTGGTCTGACCTTTGTAAAGCTTAGGACATTGCGAACAATGGATGACGTAGATGCCTGACTTTTGTATATCCGGTACCTTATCTTTGGGGTTGCCCAGCAAGTCTTCGGTTTCTAATCGGTTATCCGCTTTCTTCGGTTCTAATCAGTTCACTTTGGGTTTTCCACGTGTTCTCCTTGGTTCCTGCCGAATGATGAGAGCTTTTCTCTCGAAAAGCGCTTCCAGGTTGTATTTTTCCGTTATTTTTGTTTTTGTTATATTCTTTATTAATTTTGTTGTGGTAAAAGAGCCCTTCTTTATACTTTATAAGTATATGATGTTTAATATTAAACAGAAGGAAAAAAAGAATTGCATTAAAATGGAGCTATTTTAGTTGCGTGAAATGGAACTGTTTTATTCGCGTAATATTACCAATGATACAAAAATATGACACTGGTTTGTACTGGTTTTTATAAGTCATTTGACATTTTATGTATAAAATGTAGGGTAGTGTATGTACTTCTGAATAAAATGAAGAAGATATCCAGTTTCAGTATAAAATTTTGTCTGGTTGCATATTGTCCTGTTTCAGTACCGTACCTTCAATTGGCATTTTTATTATATTAAAATGACACAAAAAGAGACTGTACACGTGCAGACGAAATATAATTTTTTTTTTTATTCATTTCATATTCAGTGTAAAAGCGATAAATCAGCTGAAATCAGTTTGAACACGGTTGACAAGAGCAGCAATTTCATATGCACATGTACAGTTTCCTTTTCGTTTGTTTATTTAAAAAGTCAGTTGTATTGAATGTAGAAGCTATTCAGTCTTAAAAGAGATAAATCAACTGAAATCGATCGGATCGAACGTGGTTGACAAGAGCCGTGATTTCATCTGTCCAGAATAGCGTTTCTTGGCTGACATCGATCAGCTCTGCCGAGTGATGACATCATTTATATAAAATCGCGACCGTGGACTTTGTCACAACAAAGAAAAAATCTAACAGTGGGTTATTTCCCGATTATACAATCGGGTGGGTTCGCTTCTAGTCTCAAATTAAATAGAGGTGGAAAGAATGGACAATATATGCAGATTAAACAATCTCAATTCTGAACTTTAATTGCATTAATTATTTGCTTTTCATTACAAAAAAATGATAACATGTACAACGATCTTTCTCTAGGCAGCCATGACAGAATACAAAATACGAGAGTTCAAAAGGCACATATTGAAAATTTACACTTTACAAGTATGGAAGCCTAAAATGGACATACAAAACAAAATTACAAAACGATTTGCAAGCTTATCATACATGACTCGACAAATAAAACAATGAAAGCAACTTATAGATCCAAATCAACAATAATTAACAAATAGCTTCTACATTCAATACTTCAGCTTCAATTGACATTTTTATTAAGTGAAAATAAATGAAAAGAAAGCAAACAGGAAAGTGTACGTGTGCATATGAGAACGCTACTCTTGTCATCCGCAGGGGGGAGGGGGAGTCGGGAGCCAAGCCAAACCGCATTGGAGCCGATTTGTGCTCTAGCGGACCGTGTTCGACCGAGTCCGTACTGTATCTGAAAACAAGAACCATTAAAAAATAAAATCTTTGTCATGCTCAATTTATTTACTGAAACTATGCACACAGACTACTATTTACAGCGGCAAAGACTTAACAGCGAAAAGTACAACCTACATTTTTAATCATGATTTCTTGTAAGGATGAAGCATGACTGTTACACTACAGATCATTTCACAATCATAGTTATACATTTAAAACGCTAATATTGGTTGATATTTGCCATAATTAAGAATAAAACATTAAAAAAATATATATTCTCTGTCTAAAATAAGCCATTTTTCATTTATTCTCAAATTAATTTGCTATCTCGATTTAACGAATTTTCATTATAACGAAGTAAACCGATGGTCCCTTGAACTTCGTTATAACGGGATTCGACTGTACTGAATGGGTGATTCTTTCGACAGTTCGTTGGAGGAAACTACTGCATCTCTAAACTTAATTTTGGCCTTAAAACATCTTAGTTTTTGTCAGTTAGTTTTTGTGTCCATAATTACTACAGTGAAACCTGCATTCTCGACCACCTCTTTAACATGACCCCCTCCTAACTCGACCACTTTTCCTTGGCACGGAATCAATGTCTCATAGGCATAATGCATTTTTATCCTCTTTAAGCCGACCACCTCTTCACTCGACCAGCGACCACCCATTTCAGGCACCAATCATCAATATTCCCTCTTTAAACCGACCAGTAGACATGGCAAAATCAAGTTATGACAATATTGGGGTTGAATCGTTAATAATGCCACTTCCTCTAACTTAGAGTATGCTCATTTTTTTGTGAAGGGGAAGTAGGAAACTGAGTATTGTTCAATATGTATCAGTGGCATTCACTCACTCCCCTGCTTTATCTTACTGTTAGGAAGAGCCCAACACGTGATTGCAGTTGAGAATGTACGTGTTGGGCTCACTTTTCAATTTCTTGCCTCCTATTGCCTCCATGTTGCTACAAGACCAAATCAAAACTTGTTGCAATTGTTAGAAGCGGTGAAAAAAGAATATCAACAAGTTATAGCACGTAAACAATTGAGCAGAAAAAAATAAACTTCAATGTTGCAGTTTTTCAATAAAGAATAGAGGAAATTTTTGATTCAATAATTGGGATCACTTTTATTGCTATGTAATTATACATGTATGTATTATATATTAATATATTGTTTTCGCGTATTGTGTATTCTGAATAACCGCATTACTGCATAAAGTTTTGCAAATTTCCTTCAAATTCATTAATAAAACTTTAGTCCATGATGCAAATAACTAAAATAATAAATGAAACATAAAAGTAAGCTTTGTATGTCATCAGATTATATCCTTATAATGTTAAACAATTAAAACAATAAAAATTATGCTGACTTTATATTAACCCTTCTCCCCCAAACACACATTTCTTTAAGAAGACCACCTCTACTACTACGTGGAACCATTGCTGGTCGGCTTAAAGAGGTTTCACTGTATTTACAATTCAAAATTGCTTACGCCGGGAAATCAAACAATCCTCTCCACAATGATATCACAATCAACAACTTTGCTAGCATTGAGGATCAAATTAACAACAATTACATAAACAATTAAAGACGATAAGAATAAAAAACAATACAGGCAAATAGATTTTTAATTAAAATGTGACTGAGGTCAGTGTGACTGGGGGGGGGGGGGGTATGTTTGTTAGCCAGTTGTTTGTGTTTACTGTTACGTTATTTTAATTGTTAGTTGTATTGTTATTTTGTCTTACTAATGAGAAACGTTTTTTTTGTAGTAGTACCTTGTTAAAACGTTTATAAATGGTTTTTTTTTGCTTATTTTATCATTGCTGTTTGTGGTTATTATTGTATGTAGTAAGCTCTCAGGATGATGGTTTAGTTTTGTTTAGGAAATTGGCGATCTTCTGATGCTGCAACAATGTCCACAGTTGCAGCACAGATTCCTGGAAAACCACGAAAATAGCGGATGAGTGCTTATGCTTTGTTGATTATTTTTTTTTTTTTTTATTGCCAGGCATGGCAGTGAAGCGAGCGAGCAAAGGGATGGAATGCTGATGCGATGCTGTGTAATTGCATACATATTTGCAATGTTGTTTTCGCTCAAAGAAATATCCTGCCGGTGCTTACACACTTTTGAATAGTGTGTTTATTTGGTTTTAAGTTAAGCAAACCATAGTTTGCAGTTCCGTTTTTTTTTCTCGCTTTTAATACGAGCGCAGCGGACTTGGTAATGGAATGCCTATAAGTTGCGCCATGAAAGCGTTCGATGTTCTTTTGTCCATGTTCTTCGGCGTGTGCTCCAAAGAGCATATATTACGTCCAAGATAAAAAGTTAGTGAATGAGCCAACAAACTGGGTGAGAATTTTCTAGTTTGTACTCTTTAATTGTTTCTGTGGTCTTCTTTTCCCCCCCTCTGTGTACCAGGAATAAGGAAATGCCCTGAACTATATTGTTCAATGATCGCTCCCGCCTTTGTGCGTAAGATTACGTCGGAGTAGAAGGGCACTTGTCAAGTCGCCGATGCTAGATTCTTGGTGTATGACATATTGTAAAGGACAAGTACCACTTAAAAACTAATTTTTGTCTAAATAATCTAGAGAGCAAATAAATTAATGTAGTAATATTAAAAATTGCCAAAAATCTCTCTAAATATATAAAAATTGCGTTTATATACGTATTTCGTAAAATCCGTCGCATTCCATTTTGAATTCCGGTGATGTCATCGGCTTGCTGAAATGCGAGCTGTAGCTTCTTTTAGTATTGTAGGAGGTATACGATATGGCTAAGTGCGTCTCGGATAGCAGTTCTGAATTCTCTTCAAGCTACAAAAATTTCGATGGAGATTTTCAAAACTATTCTATGAATTATTTGAAAATCGTGAAATTAGACCATACCAATTGGAGCTGCAAATAAAAGGACTTGCCAGTTGAACTTCTAGGCAACTGCCATGATGGGGAAAACTCCTCTCCCACATCGCCTAATATTCATAATTTGTATGATTTTTAGACAGTTATCTCATTAACTTTTATTATTTATGCAGGCAATATAGATACACTAGGTTATCAGCAATTTACGAATTGGATCTAGGGTAGGCTTGGGAAAAATAACAAAAGTTCTTCCAAATTGTGTTGTGAGCATTATCAGGAAAGAATTTCCCTCTGAGGAGTACTGTGCATTTAAATACCGAAGATACTAAAAACATTTATAGCATATTTACATTTTATCCTACTATGTTTTTATTAATTCATCATTTATTCCTACTTAGTTTCTTTTATCTGCTTATCGATAAAATTTGAATTTCCTTACCAAAAAGTCTTTGATTAATTTTTCAGTAATAAAACATTTTGGATTCTGTTTCTTAAATAATATACAATTTGGGATTTTTCTTACGAAAATAATAATAATAATAATAATAATAATAATAATAATAATAACATAAAAAAAACACGAAAATGAAATAATTTAAGTGGCAATTTCGTATTTGCTCATGATTATTTCTTTGTTTTTGTCAAACAAGTTGCGCTGTGCGCACGAAATCGACTTTTCATTTTTACGAAACGAAAATTTGTTTCCCTTGCAGCATTCGGCCCTGTTCAAAGTGGATTCTTCCAGTTGATTCGAAAGTTAGTTATCAACATTTTAGAATAGACATTTTATCAACATTTTGCTTAAGCTATTGCAGTAGGTAATTGCTGTTTATTTAATAGGGTTATTTGTGCACTGTACGTTCAAGCTGTTTCTTTGACGGAGCTAGAGTTTGGCGTCCTTTATGAATCGGGAAGCTGATGCGCAGATAAATGCGCACTCGTTTTGTCATACTCAAATTGCACACGAAATTCCCTACGAAAATCTTGAAAACTTCCGTTACATAAGTGGATAGATGAAAATGAAAAATTTTTAAATGCCGTACTTTTCGTTTTCGTATCTTTTTGATTTTCGTACGAAAAATCGCAAACTGACTAATAACAGACAGTGTTTTCATTTATTTATTGGGATTATAGGGAGTTTTGAATACAACATTCTTTCTTTTTTTTTTTTTTGCTTGGACGATTACACATATCTTATAAAAGTGGTGGTTTTGAATAGTTTCTTTTCCTATTTTTTCTTTGTAAACAATTAATCGACCTCATGTTCACTACTTTCAAAATGAACAGAGCAGACCCTGTTGCTTTTGTCGGGATTCCATTTATCTGTCCGACAAAAATCTATCCATTGCTTTTTTTTCTTCTTGAGCAGAAAAGGGTGAAGCATAATTGTTACACACGAATATCAAACGAAGTTTATAAGGATGGTCAAATCGATGTCAGATATTTGTGAGCAAAACTGTGCTAAGAAGAGTTTCCAAATTCATTCAATGTCATTCACATAACAGTCTCCTTTTTTAAACTCATTTAGTCGTGACTTCACTAACCAAAGCTACATACATTTCAGTAAACATACCTTTGCACAGAGGTCATTAAATGAAATAAAATGGCCAAGGTAGTACCGGTATTTAGAAACTCTTTCTTATAAGCTTAATGTCGAAGATTACAAGCAATTAGATTACCTCTCTTACGTCTCTCTTACTGAATTCTGCAGCAGGCCGATGACATCACACCGCCAGCCTGCTAGACATAATCATGGCGGACGTCATTTTTCGCTCACTGTCGTATTTTGCCGTTTTCTTTGCAGAATTTTAAGGAATATGATAATTTTTATAGAAAATTATTAATGAAAGTCTACTATAAACGTCATGAACTAACAAAATTTAAATAAAAAGGAGTATGTGATTTTTAGCGGTACTTGTCCTTTAAACTGATTGTCGTTGAACATACTGATGATCAAAGCTGATAGTTTTTTTTGTTGATTGTAATGTGCGTCTCAGCAATGTTTGGCAATGTTTTGTTTGCCATGTTGGTGACGCCAGTCGCAAAAGCCAGTTGATAGAATAGCAGTTTGCTGTAAGGCTGAGCCTGCACATGTGGTCTAACAGGGGGTAATTAATGCCAATCATCATTATGACCAGGCACAACTCTTAAATTCTGTCCTGCAAGCAGAGCCCTCAAGACAAGAAGCACAGTGGTATATGCATTTGTAATGCATTGTAGGATGTTAGTGTTTATTAGCTGATGAATTATTTTCGAATATTTGACTCCTTAGTAAATTATACAGTCAAATCCCATAATAACGATGTGACTGGATCAGTGTGTGTTTGGTTGTTTGGATTTTATTTGAGTTGTTTTTGAGTTTTCGGTGTTATGTGGTAGTCATTGCATTTGTTTGTGCTATGTAATTTAAATGCGAGGAAGTGTGTGTTGTAGGTGGAAAATTGTATATAGTTTGTTTTGTTTTTTAAGATATGTAGATGTCGGTTTGTTGTTTGTTGAAAAACGGGGTTTTTTGTGTGGTTATATGAGAAACGTGGTTTCTGTTTATTATGATAATAATGTTGAATAATGGGAGAAGCTTGAACTATTGCGGCAGAAGCGTTTCTGCACGCTGTTATAATGTTTCCACGAAATTCTCTTAATAATGAAAAATAGTTCGTTGTTCCTTTGTTGTGAGAGTGCGATGTCGTTGTTGGGCAGGGAAGCCAAGAGTTATGCCGATGCGCCTTGTTCGAAGCTCCGCTGTTTTTTTTTTTTCTGAGCTGTTGGAAAGTGAATAGAAGATGAAGAGAACGATATTTAATCGTTTCTATGATTCCTGGGGTTTTTGTGGACAGTAATCTTTGCTGGTAGGACAGCTCTAAAGGAGATTACTCTGTTAATGAGCGTGCCGTCATTTTGTCAAGACAAATGGAATGTGCTTCGTCGCTCGTCGGTCAGCGACATTACTAAAGTCGACCAAGTTAAGAAAACCAACGATGGAGAATATCTATGTAGCGGTGAGATGGTTCCTTTTTTTCTTTGCTCCCTTGAATAACTGGTGGAAATAAAACGATATGGCAACCAAAATTAGCTTGCTCGCAAGTTAGTTTTGTTTAGCACTCCAAAGTGTCTAAGTTTTTAGTAACTGTAGAATTATGCTGCCTATAGCTTATGCTTGTTCGGG